>CM073466.1:18642500-19242500 GCA_037074535.1 Gleditsia sinensis | reverse complement strand
CACAATCCAGAGTACATCCCCAAATGATGGAACACATGACCGGCACGGCATAAGAGTTTCCCCCTAACCGTAAGCCTAACGCATAGCACATACAAACATCCAGCACACAATCCAGAGTACATAATAAATATAACTGGCCACATATGCCACATCCAATATAAAAAAATATTGTATATATGTATATATATATATATATATATATCTCATGATATCTCATGAATCCAACATTCTGATTCAACTTGGCCCATGGCCTCATAATATTCATGTGATTCAACTTGACCCAAGGCCTCATAATACCAACATTGTTGTAAAACATAAAACCATTTTCCAACCAACACATCAAAATATGCAAGAAGCGAGGATCCTGCCTGTAAGTTCATGGAGTTACTCTAGACATAAACTAAACTAGACAATCATTACAAAATAGCCTTGCCCAAATTGGGGCTCACCAACGCTATATTCAGCCTTCTACGAAGCTGTAACTGGATCAAAGTCTCTTTGACTATCTGTGGGGAGGAAACAGAAGAGGGGTGAGATTACCACATCTCAGTGAATGAGTAAATCATACTATAACAGAAACAGGGCAAACTAAGCACGAGTGTTTCGCAATGAATTATATAATTGAAATTAAGGTATAGAAAACATTAAACATTTAACCACAATTTATTGAAAGTATGCTAAACAGTTCAAATGTATGTTCAAAAGATAAAACAGGATTAAATCAATACCTGTAAGCAAATCAATTATGCATGGTAAGTAATAAATGAAGATATTTATGCAATAACAATGATGAATGAGGTATTTTAGAAATATTTAATCTTTAAGAAAAATGCACTAGTTTATTGGAGGTCTTTCCTAACAGATCTATCATCTCCCCCAAGCACACAGCAAGGGTAGGGTAATCACTGTAGGCGTAGACATAAGTCCACCCTAAATCCCCCAAGCACACAGCAAGGGTATGGTAATCACTGTAGGCGTAGACATAAGTCCACCCTAAATCCCTGTGTCTTAGGCAGTCATATGCCCGTCACAGTATCCTAGGCCGAAGCCTTCACATGACCATGGTTTACCAGGGCTAGCACTATCTGCGGCTAGCTAACAGTGATCTAAAAGGGTCCCTCCAATAAAAAACATTTGAAATATGCTATTCAAAGAGTTTAAAGTAAAACATTTCAATAACTTTACAATAAAGCTATAATTCTCCATTTAGCTCTTTTCATGCATAAAATTCCGTTCTAAAATATATTTCATCCATGAATTCCCATGGAGACCTTTATCATCATAAACTTTTTCTTTAAACATATCGTCCGTAGATGTCACATAGATGCTCATCATGCATCAAATCATTTCATGGCTAACTTAGTTCATTTCTATGACTAAGTTCGCATTTCTATAAATCTAGCTCAAATGGAGAATTATCAGCCTAGATGCTTGCCCTGCATACCTAGAGTTCAACTAAGATTTAAATTTATAATTTCTAACATGGTTGAAATATATTGGTTTTCAAAGCGGTAAAACAATTTAGCATATATTCCAATTAGTTAAAATCATACGAGAGAGTTATAAATCAAATTCCTAAAACATGCGTTATAGTATGAAAAAAAACCCACTCACCTTACTAGGAGTCCAACAACGAGAATTTCACCTCGTGATGGTTCAACAACCTAGAAAACATAGACATAACATGAGAATTGAAAAACTCTAAATGGCACTATTCATGCCGAAAAACACTATTCACTCGCCGGAAATACTATTCATGCCGAAACCTAAAAACCCTATATTCTAGTATAGAAACTAATTCTAAGACTATCTATGGAAAGAAATTCGGTAAAACGAAGCCTAAAACGCAATTAAACGGAGTTTTACCTTGGAGGTTACTATTCATGTGATTTTCTGGCGACAATCCGGCGACTTTCCGGTGAAATTGATCGATGGGATTTGTAGCTCTTCTTCCCACGAGTCCAACGGTACCTTGCTTGCTCAAATCGGACGTCCGGATGATGAGATATCTTAGAGAGAAGGTAGAGAAAATTTTAGAGAGAGAGAATTAGGGTTCAGATGAAAGAGAAATGAAGGAAAAAGGGAGGGGGACCGCAAGAAAAAGCTGTCTGATGAATCTCGCTGCCGGCGAACTCATTTTCGCCGCGGCGAGCCGCGATTTTCCCGGCGGCGAGAATGATGCAGGGGAAGCTGAAAAAAACAGCCAGAAGCACGGTCTGGCCGTGTCCTGGAGCACGGCCGTGCTTCGGGGCTACAGTACACTAAGTTTTTGGCCGAATTTGACAAAACGTCCAACATAAAAGTTGTAGCCCTTTCTCCTAGATTTCTTTAGCCACTTGAATCACCTAATTTGGAGTTCATATGAAGGAGTTATGCATAAAATAGTGAGCAAAGGTCCATACCACACTACACTTCGGTTTTTGCCTCTTTTCACTATCATATTCACAGAATTAGCAAAAGTGTCCAACATCAAAGTTGTAGATATATGTCTTATCTTTCAGTAACAATTAAAATCACTTAATTTGAATTTCATATGAGAGATTTATTCTTATATGAGTGACGAAAGGTCAGAAGAAAATGTCAAAAACGCTCTAAATTTTTTACATTGTTCTCAACTTCCTTGTCTCAAATGATTTGTATTTAACCTTCAAAGGTTTGGGTTATTACATATCTAAGGTGATTTTTATACATCTAAGCCCTTAATCTTCTCTCATCCTTATTTTTAAGCTTCTCAAATCTTGTTTTAATGATAAAACATGCAGAAATTTGAGGAGGGAGGAAGAGCTAGAAGTTGATCAAGGAAAGAAAATTCAAGGGATCTTTAATAGTAAATAGGAAAGTAGATATCTTAGTATGTTTAACATTAATTGTACCATGAAGCTTAAAATTTTGTTGATACGTGTGTGTGTGTGTGTGTGTGTGTGTGTGTGTGTATATATATATGGGTTTTTGTTGTTTGATGTAGCTTATGCATGTATTTGGAATGACCATATGAATAGCCATGTAGAGTAAAAGTTTAGATGCATATGTAATACATGTATTATGTTGAATTTTTGGCTTGAAAATGGTGAAATTGATGCTTTTAAAAATGAATGGTGCTGAGATTCGAAATTTATGTCGAATTTGGTAATATGTTTAACATAAAAGTTGTAGCCTTATATCTTAACTTTCTAACCCTCTGAAATTACTTAAATCGGATTTAATATGAAAGAGTTATGCCCTAGAAAATGAAGAGAGGTCAAATTTAATGCGTAGAGTCACGATGCTATTTTTGAGACCATTTTTCACTTGTTTTTAATCTGAATTAGCTAAAGTGGTAAACATAAAAGTTGTATAAAAATTGCATTAGCTTTCCATAGACACCGAAAACACTTCAATTAGAGTTGATACGAAGGAGTTATGACTTGATTAGTGAGAAAATGTTAGGTTGATTAGAAACTTGAAGCACAAGACAGCCTAGAGTATGGCTGTGTTCCAGGACATAGTCAAGACGTGTTGGGGGTTGGTTTAGCTTAGTTTCAACTGTATTTTACCCTAAATAAACTTCATTAACTAGATGGTAATTATAGAAATCAAATTGAAGAAGAATGCCTTATAATCTTTATGATACAATACTAGTTTTCACCATTTCTTGTAATGACAAGAATGAAATACATTGTTATTAATACATATTTGTTAAATGATGAAGATAATGATGTAATGTCTATACTATTGTATCAATGCATGATGATATGATATTTGTATTGTTACATGATGGTAGGTGTATTAATACATATTTGTAAAATGAAATGATGATGATAACAAGTATGATATTAGTGATGTACTTGGTTAATGCATAATCTTAGTGTTATGGAGATGATGATTAGAGTGCATGATGTATACAATATTGTATTAATGTATACTGATTAGATGGTATGATGTATACATTGCTATATGATGATAAATGTATTAATACATATTTGTTATATGACGCGACGAACTTGGTTGATGATGGCAAGTATAATACTCATGGTGATTAACTTGAGGAAACATATAATGCATACATGGTTATGTAATGTTAATACATATTGTTGAATACTGATGATGCATACACACTACAACAAAAATGGAATTTAGCTGTAGTTTTTAAGTGGCTTTAGGGACGGTTTTAACCGTCGCTAAAGACCATGACGACAGTTGGCCAAACCATCGTGGAACGAGTATCCTTAGGACGATTTAGGCCAACCATGGGAATGGTGTCGTTAGGACTAGGTATAGTGACGGTTTAAGAACCATCACTATGTTTTTTGTTAACCGTCGTTATGACTTATCTTAAAGACGGTTCTAAAACCGTCTCCATGTCGGAGAATAACGACGGTTATGGAAACCGTCGTTATGTCATTGAATATAATGATGGTTACGAAACCGTCGATATGTCTATAAAAATAACGATGGTTCCTTGAATCGTCGTTATTTCTTATAATTTTTTTTAATTATTTATAATTCTTAATTTATATTATAATTTAATTTCATATTATTATTCTCATATTTAATCTTTTGAAATATAATTTTTTTAAAATTATTTATTTTTCTTAATTTACATTATAATTTAATTTTATAATATTGTTCTCATATTTAATTTTTTAAAATATATACATTTATTTGAGAATTATTATTTTATAATGTTAAATTTTTTGTGACATATATCGATATATATTCAAAATTTAAATATAAAAAAATAATTTAATGCAAATCACATTCATACATAAAATTGTGAAAAAAAATTAATAATCACTTAACAATTAAAATTATAATTTACTACCAAAAAATATATAATATAATCATGAACTCGGACCTTGGGGATCCTGTGGCGTCTCATTTGGCTAATGTCCACTGTCTTTATTATTGGGAACCTAAAAATTAATTTTATTATGTAAGCGTTTTGAAATAAAATAAAATAATAGTAACAATTATTTACAAAATTTAAGATTAAAAAATTACCCTAAGATTTACATTGTGAGCAAGTGCATTTCAAGCAGCACTTGACCTTGAAAATTCTAGAGTAAGAATGCCATAGCTGCCTCCATCTGTTTCTGTCGCGCTGTGATGTTAGTGTCACGTCGCTGCTGCTCAATATCCTGCTCATGTATGGCTGCTTTCAGATGAGCCACCTCAATATGTAATTCTTCGTATGAAGGCCTAGACCCAAAGCCCAACCCAGTTGAGCCACGTCCGAAGACTTGGGTTGGGCAAACACCTAACCCAAATCCTCAAACGCGACCCGAGTGCTCCCTAGTTTTCAAGGATCTCACAAGTGAATCACCTGTTGAGAGCTTTTGGAAAGAGTTATTCTCTTGCTAGATCGAGGCAATTTTTTTTTACAAAATAAAAAAATAGACGTTAAATTTTGATTACAATTAACAAACAATCAAGTAAAATAATAAATAAACAAAACAATAACAAAATTATACATACTGCAACTAATTTTTCACTTCCTAATTAGAACGTAAACAAAACAATAACAAACATTTTTCACTTCCTAATTAATTATCATTAACCAATTTTTCTATTAATAATTTATGTATAATATTTAATTACATTTATTAATACTATTTTTACTATGTTAATACTATTATTACTATGTTCTTATTTTTTAATAACAATTACAAAATTTACTACTTTTGTAACTTAATTATACTTTGTATTTCTTAATTAATTTAATTTGTTTCACTTTATAATTATTAACATAAAATTTGAACTTAATAATTATGTCATTCTTCTTAAATAATAATTAATAATTATTCTATTATTAAATAATTGTAAATATTAAATAATTTTTACTATTAATTTGACTAAATTAAAAACATAGATTTAACTTACATAACATAATACAACATTTACTGAAAACATAACATATAATTTCTAATAAACTATTTTTATTTAAAATTATAATTTAATTCAAATATACAAATATATAAATAAAAAATTTACAACATTAAAAATAATTAAAATACATACCTTATATGAGAATAAACAATTCTGAATCACAAATGTATGTAAATAACCAAAATATCTACACAAAAAGTTAAAAAACAAATATCTTAATAAATTTATTCAAACTTGCATTTGAATAAATTAATTCACAACAATAAAAATATCTAAAAGCTAACCTTAACAAAGAGTAAATAATTCTGAACAACCGATACCAATAAAGTCACGAGTATTTTTCGCAAGGAAAAGAGAAAATTTTGAATTGCACAATGAAAATAAAAAAGGAACCACAGTTTTATAAGAAAAATCGTGGTTTAACGACGGCTTTGTTAAAACCGTCGTTAAAGCCAATTATGACGATGATTTTTTTAAAACTGTTCCTAAAACTACATTTAACGACGGTTATAACAAAAATCGTCGTTTAAATGGCGTGTGGTATAATGATGGTTTGGCCAAACCGTCGTTAAAATTGACCATAATTTCCATTAACGGTCTATTTATCGTGGGATTTAACGATAGTTTTTAACTAACCGTCGTCAAATAACGATGGTTAATGCTAATCGTGGTGAGTTGAAACAAAAAATAGATCGTTCATGGGTATTAGTGTCGGGTTTACGACGATTTTACATGAACCTTCGTTATACAACGACGATTAAACAGTAACTGTCATAATATAACGACGGTTCACTCAAAACTGTCGTTATATTCCTTATTTTAACAACGATTAAAGAACCATCATTAAAGCATGATTTAACGACGATTTTTTTGACCATCGTCGTTATTTCGCACTTTTGTAGTAGTGACATGGTTATATGATGTTAATGCATATTGTTGAATATTAAAAATGATGATATTATGAGTGTGGCTGAATATTATAAAAGACGAACTAAGATGTGAGATGATCCTTACAATAGTAAGGTGACCAGACGAGGTCTTATGGCTTGAGACGATACTGAATAGGAGACACCTTATTAGCTTTGAGTGTGTCAAGGGAGAGTATGGCCACTTCGACTAGGTAACAATGGTGTGTAAGTAGCGGGAGGGAGATGACATACATTACACTGTTGCTGAAAAAATATAAAATTATAGACGATTTGTCATTATATATATATATATATAGAATTTGTGGCTGAAGACGACCAGTCACTATATATATATATATATATATATATATCAGTCATCATGCATAAAATTTTTGTAAATGATATCTGTAATTGTTGAGCATGTGATCATATTATGTAAATCATACATTTGCAAATATTATGGCTTCATCACGAAAAATTTGACATTTTTTGTAGTTTATATAGCTGAACATAATACTGTGATTTTCTTACTTATTATATGATGTATTTAATGTTAAACCTATTAGAAACTTCTGTTCTCATTATTGTTGATGTTATGTTCAAATAAAAGTAAATGATAAGCTTGCTATTTCTGTGCACTCGATCATAGAGATTTAGTGAATGGCGATGCCTCGTGAAGATTCTGATATCAGTACCACCTCATCCTTCTTTTAAACCCTAAGGATGGTATGATGCATAGAGTCTAACGTTATAATAATATAACTACATAATTCAGTGTTACTTATGTATAAACATTAACCATTGATGTAGTTTTTGGGTATGATGGTAATGGAATATATGTTGCTCTTATACATGTGTATTTTTTGATGGTTAGAATGTGTTATCTGTTACCATATTAATCCTAAAAAAAAAACAGCCCTTACATACAACACCCTATATTCTCCAATAACCATTATAGTTTTTTTTTTATGAATTTAGCCTATAATGAAGAGTCATTAGAACTTAGCTCAATGGTCTAAGGGGTAAAATTTAGCTTTAATAAAGATTTATTTGCTAGAGTAGTGGAGCTGCCAAAGCCACATGATGATGCATACCAACTAAATGAATCTATTTTTGGTCTTCGATGGTATAAGAAAGAATCAATGGTGGCAAGAGTTTTAGGAGAAGCAACCAGTGTAAATATTAATATAATTTACTATATGGTTAGTCATATGTTACTGCCTAAAGCTAAAAATTAGTTCTACTTAAGTGAGATTGAACATGTTTCGGTATACTATTGGTTACAGGGGAGAAAAAATGATTACCCTCATTTGATGTTGAAGTTATTATCATTGCTTAAAAATAATCCAACAAGGGTCTGTTATATGTCTCTGCTATCACTAAATTGATTAAAATCTTTGGCATTAGTTCTGTTGATGGCCAAATAGTTGTTTAAAGGCTTTTAATGAATATAACATCAATCGAGTGGGGTTTGTAAAGAGGAATAGTCAATGGTATAGGAAAAAATACACTAAAAAGAATTATCTTGTCTAGACATAAGCCTGTGCAAATTGGGAGCCTTCAACAGACTAGCAAACTTCATCAAGCCTGGGTATGTTGCAACACATAGTAGAGATGTTTGACACTACAAACACTAGACTGACCACCATAGAACAAACTTTGACTGATTTGAGCACCTGAGTACTAAGTGTTCAACATAATATGGCTAAGTTTTCTATGATACTATCAAAGAGCACAATTAGGAGATATGCCAGATCAAGAACTAGCTGACCATGAACCTCAATAGGGGGAGCAGGATAAGAGTCAACAGAGAAATGATGAACTTGAACAACCTTAGCTAGCTTTTTTTTTTTGTAGTTTTATTTTATGTGTTAGCCCAAAGACATTTGGTGCTAATAGTCTATTGTAAGAAAAATATATTTTATTGAATTGTGACATTGGATGCTATTATGTTATATTGGTTTATTGCTATTGATACCCTACTTTTTTTTGCTTTGAATTGTCTGTTGATACCCTACTGAATGCACAAAGTATGCACTTATAAATGTTTTATTACTAGTGGATAATGATAACATATTGGTAAAAAAACATTTTTCTAGATCACAATAATCACTAAATGTAATAAAGAGACAAATTTTAATAAGCAGTATCTTTCATTATGAACATTTATAAAGTTGAGATTACATTAGTGGCATGTAGATAGTATACACTAAGAGCATGTACAAAAGGTAATTCAATCAACAACTTTGTGTACTTTAGAATAGCTTTAGAGAACTCAAGCGACTGCATGGACTAATCAAGTGGTGCCTATATTAAAGAAGAACAAGAATCGTGAATATTAGTTGTAAAAAAAACGATGATCATGAATAACTTTTTTCCGTATAACAAAGACTCTCACCGTCAACATTCTAATGAAACTAATATTACTCTCATTATGTGATTGAGTGTATACAAAAGTTGTTAGAGCTATAGAAAAAGATATTCTTAGTTGAATGACACATTGCAGCTTACAGCCTTGCAAAGATTATGCCAAATTAAGATTTCATCAAGCAATGTAAAACCAAATATAGAAATACAAGTACAATTCGACATACTTATGAATCATTACTCCTCAGAGCTCTTCTTTTTCTTTGAGATTGAACCTCAACCAAAACTTTTCAATCGTCTTTTACTCTTTATCCTAATTTTCTTCTTGAAGCCATTTACTTGTACACCATATTTACTAGTTGGTGTTGTGGTTGTATTGCTCGCATAGTCTAGGCTTTTCTGTTTTAAACGAAGCTGCATGACTTGTTTTGTTAGCTTATTCGCAACTTTGTTTACCATAAAATATAATTCGGGATAGTTAGACACTTTAATTGTCAATCTTATTAGTTTGGGCAAAGTTATATGTACTATTAGGAACTCCTAAGCCCAAGATCTTCCTCAATTTTATTTTTCCCTGCATCATGGATCACACTACTCCTAATTTCTTTTGTCCACCTTTTTAATATGTACTGATCATGGAGTATTTTAACATCCATCATGTCCAATAAATTCAATGTATAGCAGCATAATGTACTAAAAGTTTCAAACTTTCTACAGTTATAATAAATGAACTTGATGATGGGATCAAATGAAACTAGGTATTCTCCCTCTTGATTAACTATAACAACAAGATATTCAAAAGTTGACTGACTTTCATATCTATATTTTATGTATACAGCCACATATAGGTTAAAATTTTTTTAGAACAAGTCAAATATGGCAATAATATTAATATGGAGAAATTGTTGTAACATAAGTTAATTTTTCATTTTTAATCTATGTACTTTATGTCAATGACTTAAATTCGCACTTCAACTTATTGTATCGCTTATCTTCTACAACTTTTTTAAATAAGATGTCTAGCTCTAGTTTCATATAGCTCTTAAAGTTATAATTCAAGCTTTCACTAAGTTGTATGATTCACATGCCAACAGTGAAAGCTTTCTTCATATAACAAGCTACCCATTTCTTCTTCATCTTGTACAAAGAATCGAGCCATGTATTTTCATGCATGCTATACTTTGACAACTAATTGCTCTATGCCACCTCAAATTAGGTTTCCTGTTCGTATCCATACATACACTTCTTAAAGTTCGTAAAAACATGAGAGCTGTCTTTCATTAATTTACCTAAATGCTTGATGAAATTTTGCATCAGATATATAATCCATGCGAAACTTGTAGCATCACCTCATATAACACTTTTTTCGTTGCTTGATCTTGGTTCGTAAAAATAGTAAGGGGCATTTTTTGCCTATGTGCCTCCAGAAAAGTTTCAATGGGCCATTTAAAAGACTTCGTTGTTTCTTCATACAATAAGGCTGCCCTAAAAATTACTACTCCTCTAAAATGGTTGAATCCATAAAATAAAGCAAGTAGTCGATTTTCTTTATTTGTATTGTAAGTTATGTCAAGAGATGCTACGTCACTGAAATAATTGTATTCCATGAGCATCCTTGCTTCAACCCAAAAGACATTGGTTATTTATTCCTCCATATCCATTTGATAAACATGAAAAAATTATAAGTTTTTCAACAAAATTGATATTGAAAATATTGTAGCAAACAACCAACCTCGCCATATGCCATGCTTTTTTATCTTTTAGAATGGATATAATTTTTGGCAGTAAAATTGAGATTGCCTCTTTCTCCATCTTGCCTACTCATAAAATCAAAAGATGATATCTATTGGAGCTAACAATCTTCAACCAACTCAATCTCATGAGTTTGAAATTCTGACAATTTACACTGAGAGGCTAACATATGAACTGTTTCGAGAAGATGCACCAGGTGATTATGTTCCTCAACAAAATCATTTATTGTATATCTTTCATTTTTAAGTGTGACCTTCATCCTTGCTTTACAATTAGTCTTAGTCTCTAACCGAGGATTTGTAGTTATTACATCCCTCTTATCAACATTTCGACACTCCTCTTTGCAACAAATAAACTTGTAAGACATTATAGTTCTGTCTTTTTTTTTTTACTTCAATTGAAATAGTATTTTTCAACTCTAAATCTTTTTTTTTTCACCATAATCAATCCAAAACTTCCATACTTCTTCTAAAGTATCAAATTTCATACATAACTTAGACTTCACAGAAAAAAAAGCATTTCTAACTTATTTGCACCTGCTTCATTTCTTTACTTTATTTCATGCTGATATGTTTCTTTCTACAACTCCATTTCTCCTTTCTTAACTAGCTCTTTTCCTCTCTTTCTCTAGTATTCTTTTATTCACCAACTCCATTCATGTTTCCTATTCTGCTATACTTCAAGGCTTTTATGCTACATTACTAAAACAATAGAAATAATGTGTTTTGAGAAACAATAGTAGGAAAAGTAAAATGAAAAAAAATAATGGCTATAAATTGTAAAATTTTATAAAAATTTGGGGATTGATTGTTGAGTATGAGATGGGTGTTTCGATTTAGATAGTGTGAAGAAGTACATTTTTAGGTAATTAGAAAATGACTAGTTTTTTTAGAAAATTATGGTAAAAGAAAATTTTGGAAGAGAAGAGAGGCAGACCAATCAATTGGCCAGGATAGCACTTGTTCACCTCTAGAGGCTTGACCAGTTGACTAGTCATTTCTAGAAGAGGCAAACAGGTGCTAGACCAGCCAACTGGTTCAATACTTGGCAGCCTTTAGAAATGACCAAGTGCTGAACTAGGCGATTCATCCATCAGTAGTCGATTGGCGTCTTTTACCAATTGACTGTTTTGTTGGCTTAGCATCCGTGGAGATGGTGGACTCGAAACATATTGTTTAACTAACCCTAAAACGGTACATTTTAAGCACTACACTTAGAGGATCTGTTCCGTTGTTTACTCAATTTCAAATCACTACAAGAAAAACGGGATTTAACGACGGTTACAAAAACCGTCGTAGAATCGATAATTTAACGACGGTTTTAGAACCGTCGTTAAATTTTTTTTTGTGACGTCGTTTTAACTACGATTTTTTAGCGACGGTTTTAAACCATCGCTAAACCTATCTTTTGCTTTAACGACGGTTTAAAAACCGTCGCTAAACACTTTTTTTTTTAGAACGAAATCAAATAGTCAATCCTTTAACCATTGACAGAGATTAAGCTACACCTTCTGCCTTTCGCTTATAGATTGTTAGTTTATTTTAATATTTTTTAAAATTCTTATAATTGTATCTCCAATAATAATAATATCCATAAAAAAAAATTCAACAATAAAAAATTAACTAAACTTTAGAATTACAACTGATATTTAAATAAGAGAAAAGATGAGGGAGAAGTATTCTTCATAAAGACTTACATCATTGTTGCTTCTTTGTGAAAAAAATAGAGACAACATAAAAAGAGAAACATTATTTACAACAAATCTAGTAGCCTAATCGAAAGGAGAAACTTTCTCTAAATGAAAAATAAAGGAGGGAAGATGAGAGTGAAAACTGGAGGGAAGATGTGTGAGATTTATAGAAAAATTAGAGTATTTAACGACGGTTTTTTAAAAATCGTCGTTAAAAACGCGCTAGAATTAACATTCAAATAACAATATTTAGCGACGGTTTTTACAAAACCGTCGCTAAATAACGACGATTTTTACAAAACCGTCGCTAAATAACGACGATTTTTTAAAAACCGTCGCTAAATAACGACGATTTTCTAAAAATCGTCGTTACAAACGCGCCAAAATTAACATTCAAATTATAATTTTTAGCGACGATTTTTAGAAAATCGTCGTTATTTAGCGACGGTTTTGTAAAAACTATCGTTAAAAATGCGCTAAAATTAATATTTTTAGCGACGGTTTTTGAAAATCGTCGCTAAAAACTGACAGATTTAAAATGTGAGCAGAAATAACAAGTTTTAGCGACGGTTTTCTGAAAACCATCGCTAAAAGTTAAAATTTTTAAAAAATAGCAAAAATTAACAATATTTAACGACAGTTGTTTAAAAAATCGTTGTTAAATAGAGACGATTTTTTAAAAACCGTCGTTAAATTTATTTAGCGACGGTTTTTTTAATAACCGTCGTTAAATAACCAAGATTTTCAAAACCGTCGTTATTTTATGTGTTAGGGACGATTTTTTTTAACTGTCGTTAAAATTCTGTCGCTAAAACCTACTTTTGTTGTAATGAATGTCAAAGGTGGTGAGTCTAAAAGGCATAATGCTTATTATGGTTGGAAGTTCAATTTCAAGTTATCACAGGTACATGTGATTGTTGGTTATGATTTCCTTGTTTTCATCCTTGAAAACAAATAACGCATAGTAAAAGAAAAGAAAAGAAAAGAAAATAAGGGAATTTTTTTTTAGTAAAAGTCAAGGGCATGTTTGATTTTATTTTTATTTTTATTTTCAAAACCAAGTTTTCAAAGTATTTTTTTAAAAATAAAAATAAAAATATTTTTGAAAAACCTATTCTTAAAACAATTTTGGAAACTATAAAGGTGTGATTTAGTGATAAGTAAGTTGAATATCAGTGGGATAAACTTTACTTTTAATGTTAGGAGTTTGATTTCGTTAAAATGCATTTTGTAGAAAAAAAATAGTTTCAATACTCCAAAAGGAGATTAATCTCACACCCAAAGAGTATGAAGACAAAAAAAAAAAAAAAAAAATCTTATTTTAATTTTTAAAATTTACAGAAAAATTCAATTTAGTTCCTAAATATTTTTTATTTAAAAAATTCCTAACGTATCAAAAACATTACTTTTTAATCATTGATCTAACTTCGTCAATTATGCTAAAGGAAAATATTGACATTGTGCCATGTTATATTTAACTTGTTGAACTTGGACAGAAAATTTTATATCAAAACCAGGTGGCATCATCACAATTTTTTTTAAATTATTTTCTTTCTCTCTTCTTTCTATCCTTGTCTAATTTTCTCTCTCTTTCTCTCTCTCTCTCTTCTTCCGCCCTTGCATCACAATTTTGAGTTCTTCTAAATTTCAACAACTTCTATCTATTTCTTACATATCTATTTTCTCTGGTTATCTTCTTTTTTACCATTTTATTTACTCTATTAATAAAATTTAAGGTAGTGCTGTTTGAACTTGGAACCTGGAAGCAAATTCTATTTTTAAAGGATCGTGAACATAGCTCATCTACTATTCAAATTCGATGGGTGCGCTGTAGCTTGTTTTGGAATGCAAAAGTGAAGGATAGAATGAAAGAGCGTATGAGATGATAGCCAGCAAAACTCGTTAAAATGTAGAAACTAAATTGAATAATTTGCTAAAATACACCCACCAAAAATATATTTAACTCTATTTTTAAAAGCAAGAAATAAACAAACCCAAATTGCTACTCTAATCATTGTGCTCCCCATTATGCGTCACATCCATAGGTTTAAAACAACATGGACAAGAATGGCAACGTAATCCTTTACTCATTGAGCTCACTGGAAAGCTAGTCTGCGGCTGAACGGAAATCTATCAATCCGCCTCAGAGGTTGAACCACTGGGGCTTCCACTTTTGGCGATCTTGTAGTTCAGGAAAATGCCTTGACGGTTTCAGAAGGGAAGAGGAAGAAACGACCAGTAGGCATAGATGATTCCAAGTTTTATGGATCAAACCCCTTCCAGTATTTTGCTTTCCGCTTCCATTACCACAAAGCCTTCTGTTGTTGTGAACTTCACACCAACTAGAATTGCAGTGCCAAAATAGACAAAATCTATCCTAGTGGAAGATTTAAAACACGGACGCTTTCCATGATCATTGATGTTCATATCTAACATGCATAAAATATACAATATGAATGGTGTTTGTATCACGTATAAAATATTTATATGAGATATGATATAATTATTTAAATTATATATGAATAATTCAAATTTTACATGTCACCATGTTTATATTTCTTAAGTCCCAAATATTAGTGAAATTATTAATTTGACATTCTAATTTTTTTTCTATCACCTTTACACTTGAAATTATGTGTTTTTGTTCTAACTTCACCATTAGGATTAAATATTTAATGTAGTTGAAACAACATAATACTTTTGAGTATTTAAGTTATGCAAAAATTTTATCTTGTCCGTGTATGACATTCGTGCTAAACATAATATAAATTTTCAAACTATATATAAACATTTCAAATTTTAAGTCTCCGTCATTTTATATATTTACATCAGTGTCAATATTTTTTAAATATTTAATATATTCAATGTTGCGTGTCAATTTCACATGTTCACTATTTTGAGGATTAAATATTCAACTTAGTTGAAACAAAAATGCTTTTGAATATTTAAATGATACAAAATTTTTATGAAATAATAATTGAGATGATAACACTACCTTTCACATTGGAGAGTCAAAATAGGGCTTTTATCTAACCAAACATACGTGCCTTGTGTCATGAAGATTGCAGCCGACACTTATGTTCAATTTAAAAAATTCCTTAAACTTTAGGGAATAATGAAAAAAATTCTCTGTATTATTTAACTTCCTAAGAGTGGAAAATAAAAAGATTAAAGCAAGCTGATATTAGAATAGCTGCTACCAATGTCATCCAAATGAATTCATTATTTTTATGAAAAAATTCCTGAAATTTCATACTTAAAAGGATCGTTTGATAGTTAAAATAGGATAAAATATGATAGAATTGTAGATAAGATAACAGTAGAATAGAATATTAGTCTAATAAACTTCTATCATATATGTGTTTGATGTGCAACAAGATAAGTATTATGCTATCGTATTATGTGTTTTGAATAAATTAGATAATATTATTATTTGATATAAAATGATAAAATTATCCTTATAATAAAATTATATATATAATTATTTAAAATCAGTTTTAATACAATTTTTTATTACTTTATATATTGATATAAATTCTAAATTAATATATATATATATATATATATATATATATATATATATATATATATATATAATTAACAAAATAATGAGAATTACATATATAATATTAGTATCAACAAACAAATTCAACCCATTGTAACATAAGCTATAACAATAAAAAACATACATAAAGAGACATTATATTATCAATAGAAAGAGACATTATTAATGTTTTAAGTTTCATGATTATATGTCTATTTATTATATAATATGAAAAGTCAAAATAATCCAATAGTTGTTCTCAAAGTACACATCCATGATAAATCTACTTAGGATGTGCAAAACAAGCCTCTACTTATAGTTTATAAACTTTTTGAAAGAACATCACATTCAAAATATTTAGCAAGACAACAACAAGATTATATACAATAATAAACTGAATCTCTCGTCCATTTTGTTTTTCTAAACTCTTATCAGACTCATCAAGTTCACTACACTAAATATGCATCAAATAACTAGCAATCCACTACTACCAAAACCAGAGACACTGAGAACAACTCCTTTTTAACTCTGCTCTTCGTCTTTAGTATCTCTTTCCTCTGCATCAACTGCCATTAACTCATCAAAGTTCTTAGTCTTTCCCAACAGTATCTTAATATGAGGTTAAAGTAAACTATCATCAATAAATACATAGCATTCACAATTACAAGACTATAAAAATTGAGTAAAAATTTCACACAAACGGGACCTAAGAAATGAAATTCACTCTGATAATTTTCAGCCCCATAAGAGCACAAATCAATATGCATACCAAAATTTGGTGGATTGGGGGGGGGGGTTCAACATATTTTCCATTTACTTACTTTGGCCTTTTGGATAGGTCGACCTCTAGAGCCATCCTTGGTGTCAATAGTAGAGGTCATGATCTCTACACATGATGACCAATACACTTAAATAACCACTAACCACAGGATTTGATAACTTGTTCAAATTTAATAAAAGGAGTTTGTTAACATTCTTACTCTTCTCAACAGCCAATCCACTATTTTTTAAAATTTCAACAACAGTCACCAATGTGGCAATAGTTATAGACAAGGGGAAAAATGAAAATTAGTAGATGAACCCACAAATAAAGAATAGAGATAAGTCAAGCTCAGATCAATATTGATTCTACACCAATGTCTAACCCTTCATTTGCCTAAAAATGAAAATCTAGTGCAATATACACATAAGAGGAAATCGATCAACGAATTAGTTAAAATAACCATATAATTTGATAATAATCATATTATTGTGATAATAATAACTCCAGCAAAAACCACAACAAACCTAAAGTGGAGTATGACCAAATCAATTACGCAGAGGTCTGACCAAATGAATCAAGGTGTGAAGATGCAATCGACCAAAAAATCAAAGGTGAGAAGGAGAAAAATGCAAGCTCATTCAAGGATAACAATCGGCAAATCAATTTCTACAATGCATCAACCTTAATTTCTACAATTTCTGCAATGAAATTGATTCGAATAAAAAAAATCAAAAGTGAAATAAAATCACATTCAGAATCAAAGGTGAAAAAACATCACATTTAGATACAAGCAGAAAAAAAGGAAAAAATAGACGATGGAAGAAATCGGTGGGAGGAGAGAAATCGAAGCTTACCTCTAAGGGAGCTGAGTCGCGAGGGTGAAAGACGGAGATTGTTACACTTGCTTTCATAAAAAAGTCCCACACTGATAAAAATATTGGTGTGGGTGTAGTATATAAGTTCAATAGCTCTCCAATCTTAAAGGCTAACTTTTAAGTGGTGGCTCTCCCTTGATTAAAAATGTATTGTAACAATAGTATCAGAGCTGGTGGCTGACCTCCGCGAAAAGGGCTACCTGACGGGGGTAATCGGGCTCAGAAAAAATGCCCGTTGTTGGCGAAAGTGGTAGCTGTCGGACCTGTCTGACAACGTGTCAGCCGTCATGGACGTCGGCTTATCCGAGTGGGGTGCTCTGTTACACTTGCTTTCATAAAAAAGTCCCACACTGGTAAAAATATTGGTGTGGGTGTAGTATATAAGTTCAAGGACTCTCCAACCTTAAAGGCTAGCTTTTAAGGGGTGGCTCTTCCTTGATTAAAAATGCATTGTAACAAAGATGATGTCGCAGGGTGAGGGAGATGAGTCGCGAGGGAGAAAGACAGAGATAAGTGGCGAGAGAGAGAGACAGAGACGAGTTGCGAGCAAGTGGGGGTGAGGGAGACGAAGACGTAGGTGGGGGTGAGAGAGATGAAGACGATATCAAGGTGAGGGAGACACGTCGCGACTGAGGGTGAGCTATCTTATTTGATTTTTATCCCACCATACCCTGCATGTTATCAATTTGAACTATGAAGTAAAATATGATAAGAAATCAGATAAACTTATCAAGTCCTATCGGTCCACCAAACAACAAATAAATACAAAATAATATATTCTATTTTATTTTATCTCTCTTATCAAGTGTACCAGACAGACCCGAATAGTTTTCGGTGCATCCTTCCATAACTTCTCATGAAATTAAATATCTTAATTTGTTTAAACGGTGTTACACATATGTACATAAAATGGTTTTTGCTCGTTGGGTAGAATTGGAGTGGTGTAGTAGTGTTTTAACTTCTGGATGAAAATCCTAATTAAATGTTCAAAGAAAAAAAAAATCCTATTGAAATGACTAAATGGCACAAAATGTAGTGGATCAACGGTCAAACATTCGTAGTTTCGAAAATACATTGACCTAGACTTAAGTCTTAAATTGAAAGATCGAGATAAAAATTATATTTTAATTTCTAAACAGTAAATTGATTTTTAATTTAATTTCTCATAAATTAATTGTCAATTTTATCTTTAATAAATAAAAAAAATTTCAATATCAATCTCTTATTAGTATTACATCTAAAATTTAACCTCAAAATTAAATCTTGCTAACTTTATGATTATCTAATAATATAAGTAACTGACTAAATAGATAATTATCACATATAATAATGATCTAATTTTAAAATTAAATTTTAGATAAAATATTAATTAAAAAAGGACATTGAAAACACATTAATTTGTCAGAGATGAAATTAACATAAATAATCTTTTAGAAACTAAATTGATAATCACTTCATTTTTCAAAGACGAAAATATAATTTTTACTCTCAAAAATCTAAGTAAATTCACCTTTCTATTTTTTGTAATATGAAGTATCACTAGCCCACAGCAAATATCTATAATTGAAAAATATGATCACGTAAGATTTTTTATATTTGAAATTTGAAGCAAGAAACCATATATTATACCTTCCATCAATACTAAGAAAGTAGTATAGAAGTATGATCCCGCGGCGAAATAAAGAACGAAATAATGAATATTGTAAAGATCTTCCCACAATTTTCATTTCTCAAATGGAAGAAATCCCTTTAAGACACTGTCTAAAGAAGGGAAAATTGTGATCCAAACATTCATTTATTCCTCAATGTGCACGCTAATATTACCTTTTGCAGAAGATTCTTGCTGATTGGCGTTCCTTGCCTGTAAGTTAAAAAATAGGTTTACAAACATGTAAGCAAGCTGTTTGAGTACCACCATCGTTAGGTGGTTTTACCCTTCAGCGTTTGGCCAAAACGTGCATGCAAGAATGATAAAACTTGTAGTCTTTGTATCAAACTTTACTATATGTATATATTATATTGGCTGAAGTCGTTATTGTTTTCTTTGTAATTTACTTTGTTTTCTTCAGAGAGAGAACAGATTGACAGAAGATAAACAAATGACAATCAAGTAGAGTCACAGTGTGCTTCAGTATTTGTTAAGTTCATCACAGCATCATCCCCATATATTGATGGTAGGAGCCATTTGAGGAAGCCAACATTAGTCTCTCCTTTCAATCTTTTTGTTGAGTACTCAGTTAACATGTTCCAGAGGTCCCCGACTGTCCATCTGTGTGATAAAATCCAACGAACAACCTGCAACAATATATTTTTTCATAGCAATGTCAGCTCTGGCCACAAGAACAGAGACTAGATTTGCAGTCTAGCACCAAAATATGAGCACAGTCAAACTCACAAATTAAGGGATGGACCCAGAATCTTAGACAATGAAAAATCCAAGTCAAGTTGACTGGACATGTTGCTAGAACGAGGTAAGATTGGGATAATTGATTCATGGATGATGTTACTACTTAAATACAAAGAAAATGAGTTAGGAAGGAGGCTGTGCAGAAAAAGCCACAGAAACGGGATACATCAGTTACACAAATCTTGAAATGTAAGCACAAGCACAGTAATATAGTTGTGGTCATTCTAATCAGAATGCAAAAATTAAAATGGGCAATTGCAGCTGTACAACATTGTTGGTGGATGCCTATCAGAAATTGCAGTGATCTCTATAGATTCTGTTAGTGAGAAGGAAAGGTCAAGATACCTGGTCTAGGTTCTGCAATGCCTTCAGGTCGAATGTGTAGTATGATATAAATGGTCTCAAAGCCTGCAACACATGGACCAAGAAAATATGTAAGGTCTTTGAACCTGAAAGAACAAAGGTAAACAGTATGTGATGAAGGATATTTATACTTAAGCTTTAAATAATTTAAGGTGCTCTTCCAGGGATATGAACAGTACATGTGAACAGTAACTATAGAACTGATAGGATTTTGGGAAACTATTAAGGGTGACGGTTTAGGTTTCATAGATTGCAGGAATCTAAGTTATCTGGCCGAGTAAACAGATCTGAAAAAGATTTTGTTTCAAATAAGTTAAAGCAGATTTGATGGAGATGGAGAGAAGAAAACCTAGGGATCACACCTAAGAGAATGAGACGCATCACACGTAGGCTTTCTTTAAAAGTAAACTCTTGAATGCTCCTTTGAAAGCTGATTATATTACTAGTCAAAACTTATTGACGAAGTCCAGCAAATAAAAGAATCAGTCTATTAAACATAATGAACAGCAAAAATAACAGAAACAAACAAAAGAAGAGCCCAAAAAATTAAAGCTCATACATAGATATGACTAAAACCCTAACAGGAAATTACTAAAATACCCATAGGACTAATTAGATAATATTAATCAAGTACCACTAATTGAAAGCATATGAATATCACAATCAGGCCCAATATCATCTAGTACAACTTTTGCCTTCTGGATTGTATTGCCGCCTGAATCAGCATGACAAAGTGTCTTGTACAATTAGTCTCTTGTGACTTACCACTGTCATCAAGTCCACAAATTCTTTTTTTATTTTTGTACTGCAGTAGTCTGGCGTATTACACCTTTTCAAGATTAACAATGGTGAAACAAGAAACCAAATATTTAATTTAATGAGTTCAATTCCCAAATTTTCATTTTATCCACCTTTTGATCAGAGGCTAAATTTCCAGCCACTCAACTTGCAGAGTTTCAATCAGATCATCCATCGAAAAAACTCTAGTCAAATTTGAGAATATTGAAACATAATCTGTATGATTCCTCAGAAGTCCCTACAAGAATGGCATGAAAATGTCCACCAAGAAAAGGACAAAATGGTAACCAATGCTCAAAAGTAGAAAGATAACTATGCAGATTGTTCATCTATTTTGCACAGATGATTAAGGCAATAAATATAGGGACTTTCCCTTAATTTGTGGGTAAATGTAAACATTTCTGGTTCTTTCAGATGACTACACAATGACAATTGCGACAGATTCATGTTAATGGTTGAAGATATAAAATTACCTGAGAGGCAGCAAGCCACTGGATTATGGCCTTCACTTCAGGATCTCCTCCAAAGGCACCACATCCCCAGTTTCCAGTTGCAACCCCAATATTGTTGTTTTGCACCATACTATAACAGTTCATTTGAGAATTTCTGGATACTTGATCTGTAGATTTTCCTTCGCCTGCTTCCATAGATGTTGAGGCAGCAGTATTGCACTGTGGATAAGTAGACAAGAAAGCCATAATGATCAAATATCAACTAGGATCCAGACATAATTTAAGTTATTACATAAATTTGATCTTAAAGAGATGTTCATATTAAAAGAAAATAGTCACTTATGCTAATGTCCAGGCTGATTTTAAAAATAAAACATGAAATAAAAACCAAACCAATTCAGAAGAGCATCTATTCTCTTGCAATATGTTCTGGCACTGCTGATGTTTAGATTGACTCAAAAAGCCACAGAATGCTTTATTGATCTCACTGCAGGAAAGAATAGGCTGAGATAAGAATATGCTATATTTTGCACCCAAAAAAAATGAAAAAGAAAAGAACTACTACATAAAAATCCATTCTGGAATGAATAATTTTATGGATTGTTATTCATCTCTTCCAGAGACAACTGGATAGTTGCCCATTTACTTAATATGTTTAGAACTGTTAGAAATATTAATAAAACCAATCCTGGACCTTCATTTGGCAGCTTAAACTTTCAGGTTTATTTGGTCTTTAATACGATATGAGAGTCTGAACAAGTGATCAAGATTCAAGAGTTCAACCTTGGCTGCCTCCATTCATTATAACTAAATTGAAATTTCAACACAAGATAAGTGGGTCTATGTTTTCTTTACACTTCTAGCTCAAAGGGCTTTCAAGTGAAGGGCAGGCTAGAAATATTAATAAACTTCTAGGTTAGTGTGGTCTTCAACAAAACCACATAATGAAAGCTTATTATGAAACAAACAAGTTACATGAGCCTAAAATGCTAAATTCACGGAGACAGAATATCATTGGGCTTTGTGACCTACAAAATCTATAAACAGGACTAGTATCATTTACTGGAGGTAACAAAACTAGTTCAGCATACTTGTTCTCATCTTGACCTCGCTTGTTATACTCTATCTAATGTTTCTTTCCTTAAATAAAATAAGATATTATTAGAGAAGAGAGAAAATAGTTCAAGGGAAGGGAATAAGATATCCTCCTGCATGAAGAAGATGAAGAGGAAGAGGTGGGGGAAACCACCAGAACTAACAACAAAAGCAATTCAACTCAGCTATGGTTATCAGTCTCCCAGCATATCTAAGAAACCCTTCTAAAATGACCATTAGCTGAGCCCCCTAACAAGGATAAGAAGATCAAATTAGCACATAAATAATAATTCATTGCTCTTGCCACTTTTATGGGACAAAAGTGATCTTTTTTTTCGTGTGCTTCATTATGGTTCTTAGGTAATGGAAATTTCAGAGGGGATTTTAAAATCAACTTGTAGTGGGATTCTCAGGCTTTGCCTTGTTAATGTGTCTTTCATCTACCGTTTGATTTTTATTTCTCATTTCTTTTAAAAGAACATGCCTTGTCCATCTTTCCAAAGCATTATCTCTTTTTCTTTTATTCTTCACATGGAATCTGTTAGACCCCCAATAGTCAGTGTATACCAAAGAAAGAAGGGGAGGAAGAACTCAGAAGAAGGAGGAGAAAATAGAATTATAACATGTGACAAAGGGGACGAGGACAAGTGTCAAAAGGAGAGTGGAGAGAAGGGAGAGAATCCTGGAAATTCTGTTATGGAAAGAGAAGATCAGTTAGGGAATAAGGGAGAGAGGAGGGAGGAGGGAGGAGGGAGGAGGGAAAGGGGGGGAAGGACTGAGGAAACTAGTGGGAGGCATCTGGTAGTCTATACTATGCCAGAAATTATCCTTTGCTTTCTTCCAGCATTACGTTTTTTTCTCTTGGTTATCATCACTGGAACGTCATCCTGCCTAGCTATTGAGGCTGCGAAGGTAAGTCCCAGATCTCAATCTGAAGCACAGTTGTATTCATTTCTACTTGAATATCTAGAGGTCTCTATCAACTTGGTATCAGAGCTATACGATCCTTAGATGGTAAGCACCAGAATGGAATCAAGAATGGAACAGTTCGAGCAAGAGGTTGGAGGAGTGAAGGAGAAAATAAATGGATTAGAAACTAACATGAGGACGGTAATGGAAATGCTGGCTGAGATACAAGGGATAGTGAATATAAGGAATCCTCGGGGAAAATCTCCTATGGTGTCAGGGAATGAGCACAATGAGGGACGAAGGGAACCAGGAGGAGAGGGGGGAAGTGGCACTCAGAATCAAGGAGAGAATCACAGAGAGACGGTTGGAGAATCATTGCCCAGAAAATTAGAACTCTCTATCTTCTCTGGTGATGACCCAAATGGATGGATATTCCGAGTGGAGCGCTACTTTACAGTCAACGGTGTGGCTGAACGTGAGAAGGTGGCATCTGCGACGGTTTGCATGGAAGGAAGGGCTCTGAGTTGGATTCAATGGACCGAAACTCGATTTCCAATTACAAGCTGGGCTGTCTTCAAAATGGAGTTGCTCGATCGTTTTCGACCTACCCAGGGGGGGTCCGCGCATGAGGAACTCCTCTCCCTACGGCAGTGGTCGACGGTGGAAGAGTATAGGGACCGGTTTGAATTACTTTCTGCACCACTACAGGATTTATCGGACGAGTTGTTAAGGGGGGCTTTCATCAATGGCTTAACCGACGAAGTCAAGGCCGAATTGAGGATGATGGGGCCAAACTCGCTCTCGCAGGCCATGGCAATGGCACAGCGGGTGGAAGAACGCAACCTGGTATTGGAAAGAAGCAGAGGACCTCGGGTGATCCGAAGCTACCCACCCAACCGGTACAGCCCATTACCCAGCATTGGGCCTAAGGTTTCAGGCCAGGGAGATAGCTTAAAGACTCAAGGCCCACCTTTGTCTGGATCTCAAACTCAGAGTTCCATTACACCTCTGGGTCAGAAGAATCCAGAGCAAAACCGAATATCATCGGGACAGAAAACTAGGACAGAGAACACTCGGGGACGACGTGAATGGGGTTACCGGCGGCTAACAGACGCCGAATATCAGGCCAAACGTGAAAAGGGCCTCTGTTTTAGGTGCGACGAGAGGTACTCTCCTAACCATGTATGCAAAAATCGCCAATTACAGATCTTGTTGGTGGATATGGAAGAAGGCAGTGAGGAAGAAAAAGAGGAGGAGACTGGAAGTCAGGAAGTAGCCGTCGAAGCAAACCTGATTGAGCTCTCGGTCAACTCGATTGTGGGAATCCATGCACCCCAGACTATGAAGCTCAAAGGAATGATTGGGTCCCGAGAGATTATCGTGTTAATCGATAGCAGGGCCACCCATAACTTCATTTCCCAACCACTGGTGCGGGAATTGCAGCTTCTAGTGCAACCAACCCCAAATTTCGGCGTGACAATTGGTAATGAATGCAGAGTAAAGGGATCAGGAATTTGTCGAGAAGTAAGGGTGGAACTACAGGGGTTTATTCTGATACAGGATTTTCTCCCTTTCGACTTAGGCAGTGCAGACTTAGTGCTGGGAATTGCTTGGCTGGAGACATTGGGGAATGTTTGTAGTAATTGGAATATGCTAACAATGACATTTTTATGGGAGGGCAAGAAAATTATCTTGAAAGGGGACCCGTCTCTGACCAAACTTATGGTCTCACTCAAGACTATGTTAAAATCCCTTCAAGGGAAAGAAGAAGGATTCTGGGTAGAATTTGGGACCATAGCTGTATCTCCTCAAGAAACAATGACGAATGATGGAGATTTACAAAGTATACTGGCAAGGTTCTCTTAAGTTTTTATGGACCCCCAGCATCTTCCTCCTCAGCGCATTCAGGATCATGCAATCAGACTGCAGCAGGGAGCCAAACCTCCTAACATTCGGCCATATAGGTACCCCTATTATCAGAAAACTGAGATAGAAAGAATTGTCCGGGAAATGATCACAGTGGGAATTGTTAAGCCCAGTACTAGCCCATTCTCGAGCCCAGTTCTGCTGGTGAAGAAAAAAGATGGGGGGTGGCGGTTCTGTGTGGACTACCGAGCTCTCAACGAGATTACCATTCCTGATAAATTTCCAATACCTGCGATAGATGAACTTCTGGATGAATTGGGAGGGGTCACTCAGTTTTCTAAACTGGACCTCAAGTCCGGGTATCACCAAATCAGAGTAAAGGCTGAAGATACAGAGAAAACAGCCTTGAGGACCCATGAAGGCCATTATGAATTCCTGGTAATGCCCTTCGGTCTCTCAAACGCTCCGGCAACCTTCCAATCTCTGATGAATGACCTCTTCCGGCCTTATTTGAGAAAATTTATTTTAGTCTTCTTCGATGACATCTTGGTCTATAGTCTAGATTGGGAGACTCATCTGGTTCACTTGAGTACAGCCCTGAAAATTCTGCATGACAACCAACTCTTCGTTAATGAAAAAAAATGTGCTTTTGGGAAACAAGAAATTAGTTATTTGGGGCATATGATTTCAGCAGGAGGGGTGGCAGCAGATTCTGAGAAGATAATTCACATGATTGACTGGCCAATTCCAAAGACCATCAAGGAACTCCGGAGATTTCTTGGCCTCACTGGATATTACCGCCGCTTTGTGAAAGGATATGGTAATATAGCTGAACCCCTCACTTGTCTACTTAAGAAGAATGCCTTTGAATGGGGAAATGAAGCAACCACTGCATTTGACAAACTGAAACTAGCCATGACCACTCTACCAGTGTTGGCTCTCCCAGATTTTCAAAAAAAATTTGTGGTAGAATCTGATGCTTCTAGTACAGGGTTGGGGGTAGTGCTTATGCAAGACGGGAGGCCTTTAGCATTCTTTAGCAAAGCTCTATCAAAAAACGAGCAGGCTAAATCAGTTTATGAACGTGAGCTAATGGCAATCGTAGCAGCTGTAAAAAAATGGCGTCATTATCTTATGGGGAGGCATTTTATCATCAGGACTGACCAACAGAGCCTGAGATTCCTAATGGAGCAGAGGGTAGTGGGAGAAGACCAGCAAAAGTGGGTTATAAAGCTGCTGGGATTTGATTTTGAAATACAGTATAAGCCTGGTTGCCAAAATAAGGCTGCAGACGCCCTTTCAAGAAAAACAGAAGTGCAGCTCAACACTTCTGCCATTTCCCAGCCCCAAACACTTGAATTCGATAATGTGGAGGAGGAAAACAGCAG
This sequence comes from Gleditsia sinensis, assembly GCA_037074535.1. Classification (NCBI taxonomy): domain Eukaryota; kingdom Viridiplantae; phylum Streptophyta; class Magnoliopsida; order Fabales; family Fabaceae; genus Gleditsia; species Gleditsia sinensis. The sequence goes on along the minus strand of CM073466.1, from coordinate 19,215,458 downwards.
GGATGAAAGGCTAGCTCGCATTATGCAACAGCTTGTAACAGGGACAGCTGAACATCCCAATTACAGCTTGGTACAAGGTAGACTACTATATAAGAAGCGGCTGGTCCTGAGTAAGTCTTCTCAACTCATTCCTAGGTTGCTAGAAGAATTTCACTCCTCCCCCGTAGGAGGGCATTCGGGATTTTTCAGGACTTATAAGAGAATTTCAAATCTATTTTTTTGGGAGGGAATGAAAACAGAAGTCAAAAACTGGGTAGCATCCTGTGATGTCTGCCAAAGAAATAAGTATCAAGCTATGCATCCAGCAGGCTTGCTCCAGCCCTTGCCCATACCTTCACAAGTGTGGGAAGACATTTCTATGGACTTCTTGACGGGGCTGCCTAAGGCACATGGATTTGATTCTATTCTGGTGGTGGTTGACAGACTCACCAAATACAGCCATTTCATAGCCCTAAAACACCCTTTCACGGCCAGGGAGATTGCTGAAATATTCTCCAAAGAGGTAGTCCGGTTGCATGGTTATCCAAGGACTATTATATCGGATAGAGATCGTATATTCATAAGCAGTTTCTGGACAGAGTTATTTAAGTTATCTGGCACAGCATTAAAGCTTAGTTCAGCATACCATCCACAAACTGACGGACAAACTGAAGTGGTCAACCATTGCCTGGAAACCTACCTCAGATGCTTTGCTGGCCAGCAGCCCAGAAAATGGTCCCAGTGGCTGTCATGGGCTGAGTTTTGGTACAACACAACATACCACAGATCAATTGGGACAACTCCATTTAAAGAACTTTATGGAAGAGAACCCCCTCTGCTGCTGCGATATGTAGAAGAGCCCTCTAAGGTAGAACAGGTGAACGAACATCTGAGGAACAGAAATATCATCTTGGACGACCTCAAAGACCACCTGATTAAAGCTCAACAGCAAATGGCAGAGACTTCTAACAAGAAAAGGAGACCTCTGGAGTTCACAGAAGGAGAGTGGGTATTCCTGAAGCTACAGCCCTACCGATTTCGTTCATTAGCCAAGCGACCCAATGAAAAGCTGGCTCCACGATTTTATGGACCTTACCAAGTTAAAAGCAGGATAGGTGAGGTTGCCTATCTACTGGATTTACCCACTACAGCCCGTATTCACCCAGTTTTCCACATTTCTCAGCTTAAACAGTGCCATGGAAGTAACATCAGAAGTCAACCCCTTCCTCCAAGTTTATCTGCAGAACTAGAGCTGCTGCTTCAACCAGAGAGGGTCATTGCCTTGAGAAGGACCACAAATGGCACCACCGAAGTACTCATCCAATGGATGGATCTACCACCTTGTGAAAATACTTGGGAAGACTATGACATTATTCACAAACATTTTCCCCAATTTCATCTTGGGGACAAGGTGAATCTTTTGGGGGGAAGTAATGTTAGACCCCCAATAGTCAGTGTATACCAAAGAAAGAAGGGGAGGAAGAACTCAGAAGAAGGAGGAGAAAATATAATTATAACATGTGACAAAGGGGACGAGGACAAGTGTCAAAAGGAGAGTGGAGAGAAGGGAGAGAATCCTGAAAATTCTGTTATGGAAAGAGAAGATCAGTTAGGGAATAAGGGAGAGAGGAGGGAGGAGGGAAAGGGGGGGAAGGACTGAGGAAACTAGTGGGAGGCATCTGGCAGTCTATACTGTGCCAGAAATTTCTCTTTGCTTTCTTCCAGCATTACGTTTTTTTCTCTTGGTTATCATCACTGGAACGTCATCCTGCCTAGCTATTGAGGCTGCGAAGGTAAGTCCCAGATCTCAATCTGAAGCACAGTTGTATTCATTTCTACTTGAATATCTAGAGGTCTCTATCAGAATCAAAGCTTGGGAAGAGAAGCATAGGCCTTGTGTAGATTTTAGGGTTGGATCTCCACCCACTTTTTTGAAAGAGCTCCAACCTCCCTTCTCCTCTGGATGTCCGGACACCATTTCTGACACTCATACAACAGTTTTCCAGCAGTTCTCCGACCATTTCTCCAGCAAAACTCCTTTGTCTTTCCCACTAGTTCTCCAATCAGTTTTCTGCCGACATCTATGACAGTTTTTCAACCACTTTTGGTAACTTTTCTACCACTTCTAGCCATTCTCTTCTTGCTATGCATCATACCAGCCACATCTTTCTCTAACTACATGTCATTCAGCCACTCTTCCCACTATGCATCATACCAGCAATGCCTTTCTCTGGCTACTTGTCACTCTAGCCATTCTTCCCGCTATGCATCATACTAGGGATGCTTTCCTCTAGCTGTGTGTCACTCCAGCCACTCTACCTGTTGTGCATCAAACCATTAATTTTCTTTACCTACATTAAAGCACTGTTCTCTTCTTTGGCCTCCATGGTGATGTTCCCTACTAGCATGTGGTAACATTTTTGTGTGTTCCAACCATTTTCAGTCCTGTCTTTTTCATTCTAAGTCATCTTTTAGGCTGCCTTTTGACCAAAGTAAGTCAAGGTGATGCTAAAAAATTGTCATCAAGGGAGTTTATTGGTTTTTAATATTAGCTAGTTTCTATTATTGACTACTTCTACTTGAGGTTGATGTTTTTCTCTTCAATTGGGTATAACTTGTCAAAAGTTGAAACTTGAACATGCCTCAACTTGAAGGGGGATATTGAAATTGTTAGGCTGTATAAGTCTCAAATTGGTTGTATCTCAAAATATACAACCTTCACTCTACTATAACTATATGTAACACAAGCCTCCTGAGATATTAAGGCTATTCGAAGCATTCTCTATCTTTATTTTATTCTTTACAATACAACTCTTTTCTAATCAAAATTATTTGCAAATTAATATTATAGAAAAAAATAAAAAAGACAAAGGGATTCCTATTTACATGATTTAATATCTGTCTTATAATTCAATCTTGAATGGGTAATTACTTTTGAGATATGATTGATTTGATATGTTAAGAGGTATTAAGGACTGAGGAAAATCTTGTCAAGTTACTTGCATGTACATTCAAAGTAAATGGTGTAAGTGTCTTTGTGAGGCAGTATTAGTGTAAATAGATGTTGAGTAACTGTTATATACACATTAAGTGAGTCTTTCAATAATAATGATATATGTTAGTTGGTCCCTTCTTTTCCCCCTAACTTTTGCTCCCTAATTTCTCAACCCAATCCTAGCTTCCACAAAAAAAAAAACGAAAATACATAAAATAAAATAAAAATTCAGATATTTGAGTTCTATGGTGGTTATTGTGATAGTTAGTATTATGAGTAAGTATTTTAGTGTTGGTTGTTGGTTTTCCTATCAAGGAAGTTGCAGTCAAGGATCTTGGTGAGACCTAGGAAGTTGTAAGGAGTGGAGACCCGGAGAGGTGTGTATTGAACACTTTGGCACTAGTAAGAGAGTTGTGTGCTGTTCGGTGTCCTAGGAAGCAACCCAAGTAATGTGGAACAACTAAGAGAAGGTCTCGAAACTACTGATGGAGAGCAGGTCAAAGTCTTTTGGGAGTATGTCATTGTGCTATACAATGTGGCTGCAGCTTGGAGAATGTTGAGCAGGCTGCTCATGAGAAGCAGGTTGAAGCATTATTGGAGCTATTTTTCATCAAGGACATTGTCAGTGGGAGTACTTGTTCCTGATATTCTTGAGTTGAACTTTTTTTTATGTATTGCAATGCAACCCAGTTAGTCATGGGTAAGTGGGGATGTGCAACACTGTAAGTTGTGTGCATAAGTCTAGACCTGTTTCTCTCTTTCCTTGAGTTATTTGCAACCAGCTTCAAGCTTAAAGGGAGTGTTTAAAGATATCAGGGATTTAGGAAAATCTTGTAGGCTAATGAAATAGTTACCTGTAATTCACTCAAAGTAAAAAGTATAACTGTTTAAGTGTCTTTGTGAAGTTATAATATTAGTATAAAGGAAGGTTGAGAGTCATTGTTATACACACATTAATTGGGTCTTTCAATAACGACATATTTTGTTCCGTCCCTTCATTTTCTTCCTAACTTTTGCTCTCCCAATTTGCTTAACATGATACATCATGAAGCCATCGTTGTGACTTGAACCTTACTCAAGTCCCCATCCACCCCAACCACGAGTTTGGTGGCTAATGTTCCTCGTATTCTCTCCTTTCCTTCTTTTTACCCCCCCTTATTCTCTCTTCCTTCTCAGTCCAAATTTCTCCATTCAGTTATACATTAATTTAGTATTGGAACCTAAATGTGTTCCATCCATATGCCCAGAAATATTGTATTTGGAAGGCATGGGATGTGGTGGTTTCATAAAATGAAACAAAGATCAGTGCTTCCATGACTAACAAGGCAAATCCATATACTGGTGGACTCGCCATTGCTTGAACCCCTACATCCATCAGCTCAGACCCACAGTGAACATACTCCATTTGGCTAGTATACAACCACTTAGTAAGAGCATGTTTGGTTGACTGGAATGGGAGATGGAATTTAATATTCCATAGTTTGGTTGGATAGAATAAGCATTCTATGGAATGCTCTATTCCATTAAACAATGGAAAATGCATTCCTTCAAAAAAGCATTGGAATCTAGATTCCATAGTTTGGGTTTCCTTTTACACTTAGTTTGAATTTTTAATTTTTTTTTCTTTGTTATAAAGAACTTATGTTATAGTAATTTAATATAATTACTAGACTATATATTTTAATATTTTATAATCTTTTAAATCAATTAAATAAGAAATTATTATGTTTTATCATAAAAATAGATGAAGTGATGAACTCAAGTAGAAAAAAAAATCATTTGTTTCTTTTAAAAAAAAAAAATTAATTTGATTCACATTAAAATAAGAATTTGGTTCCATTCAACCAAACTGACACTTTGGTAATAGGTTTCCATTCTCCTTTCCATCACATATCAAATGAGGTAATGGGTTTTCATTTCTCTTTTAATTTCCACTTCCTTTTCTCTTTCTATTTCCACTAAAATTTATTCCACTCAACCAAACGAACACTAAAGTAATCAGACACATTCCTTTCAAACTAAATATTAATCCAAATAGTTACACAGTAGGCAAGTTCTAAACCTATATTTGCAACTCTACTACTTTCATCAAAGCCATTTCCTATTTCACCCCAAACTTTAATTACTCTCCCAGAATTTCCATATAGATCTCCTCCTATACATTTCCAAGGATCCAAAATGAGGTGCATATAATCCCATAAACCAATAGTCCAATAAATTATGATTTACAAACCAGCACATGGCCATTTGTACTAGTCCTCGGAATTTTATTTCTAAAGATTATACCTGTTTTAGATCTTGTCCTTCAAAGTGGGTGGTGTTTGTATTAGATTTCAAGAGCATTTCTGAGAAGGAAATGTTCCTTTTTGTCAAGCTTTTCTAAATCTGTATCGTCTTTCCTTGTTGCATAATTCTTTTATTAGATGTTTTTGCTCTTTTTACAATGACTTTTCTTGGACACTTTATTTTGCTAGAAATTTTTTTTGCACTGATAGAGAAGTTCATGAGGCTCTTTTACTTACCCTTGAGCCCAAGGGTCTTTCATCCTGTTCTGAAAGGAGAGTTTGGACTCTAGATATGTCAGATGTTTTCTCTTGTAAGTCCTTTTTTGATTTCCTTAAGGGACCATTTTCTTGAGAAATTTATTTTGGAAATCCAAAACCCCCTTTAAAAGTGAAATCTTTTGTGTGAACAGTTGTACTCAATAGAATTGATACAATTGACTTGTTGGAGGTTTGGAGGCCAAATAGGGTGCTCTCCCTAGCATCTATTGTATGTGCAGAGCTAATTAAAAGCAACTGGTACTTGTTCTTACATTGTACTATGGCTACTAAGCTTTGGACTAAGTTTGATATCTTTGACCGGATTTGGGTTTGCCCAGAAAATTTGGTACAACTTTTATTGATCCACAACTAAATTTTTTTCCATTGGTGGGGTCGGCTACATAAATCAAATAACGCAACAGTAATTTATTATAAATAAAGTTAATAGATAGATTATTAATTGATAAATCTTTTTTAATGGTTTTATTTATTGTGACAAAATAAAAATGAAAAAGTTTTGTGGCAATGTGCAGTGTGTGCTGTGATTTTGTGTATCTGGTTGGAGAGAAATATTAGGATTTTGAAAGGCATTTTGGCATCTTTAAATGACTTGCTTCCCGTTAGTCTTTCTGTTCACAGTTTTTTAAAGCGAGTCTCTTTGACTGAAAGGAATAGGGGTTGGGAGGCATTGTTATTTTCTTAAGTTCTGGTTTCTTTTCTTATTTCCTTCTCATTTTTGGCTTTCTTCTCTTTTAGGACGCTGTCTTATCCTCCTCTCTCATAATTCTCTTTCTTTCTAATACATTTTTTTTCCATTAAAAAAATAAAAAAGAAGATTTACTAACCGGAGGAGAAACTTTTCGCCGTATTGTCTCATCCCTGGTCTACATAATGCATCTATTGCAATAATCGAGGTTCTGCGTCTTCCAACTGTATCTACATCTCTTTTATCCACATAATCACCAGAAAATTGAAATGAGGATGCATACCTAAACAAATCAGGAGATATTGTCATCATTAAAAGCTAATATGTAACATCACAACAAATATTTACTTTCATATTTGATTCATCCCACCATATGCACTGTATAGAATGCATACAGCAACGTATAAAAGTTAGGAACATATTTTTAGTCTAGTCTATTCTCTGGGGGAGATAAAATTCAGAAAAACTAAGCATTTAGTAAAACTTCATTTAGAACAACATTGATGAATAAATTATTTTAATATAAATAAACAATGAAGCTGTTCAAGGTATGTGAACAGAAACTTTTTACTTTAGCACTTAGCAATCGAGTAAAGGGCTGTTCTAGGGCTTCAACAGTAATTATAGGGTTTGATAAGGAATGAGAATTATAGCAAGCAAATAAGTAGGAGTGGCTTCAGATTTTAAAAATTGGGAAACAAATGAATAGGTCTGAGCAATTTAATTGTTAGAAACCAGAGTAGAAAAGATAAAGAAGGAGGAAGGAAGAAAATAGGGATTTAAGCCTAGGGTTCTTGGGCATCATCCAAGGAGACACATCCTGCATCTTGGCAGCTAAGGTTTCTTTGAAAATAAAGTAGTCATTCAACGACTCTTTGATAACTGGATAAACTACTTAACTAGGACAAGTCAAAACTTGGGGACTGTTGACATTTAGGGTTAAACAAACACACACACCTTGGGATTCCCTTTCTTCATTTATTTATAATAATATGAAAATAGTGTAGCTACAAGATAAACTCTTAAAGATAAAGATAACTAAGAAAGTAATGGAGTTCCACATTGGGGAGCTAAGGGTAATTCATATGGTACATAAAGGGCGGGTTTCTTCCCCCTTACAAGTCAACTTTAAGGGAGGGCTCCCCTCGTTTGCTTAGATCCCTAACAATTGGTAATAAAGCTAGACCAACCTCCTCCAAAAAGGCTATCTACAAAGGTTGCAACCTGGCAAGCCTGCAAGAAAGGTGCAACCTGATGATCGAACCTTGTCAGTAAGCGTGAGTGCCCCAAATAGTGGTAAGCTAGCTTGAGTGCCGCAAAGTGCAACCCATGAGGAGTCAGCTCTTTAGGGGTGACACTATCATGGAGCCCTATATTGGGGAGCCAATGGTAATTTATGTCTTGCAAGCTAGTTTTAACAATCAAAATAAAATAAAAACATATTCCAAACTTAGACACCTAAATATTACATTGTGATTTACACTGTCATGCAACCATACTTATCTACTACCTGCTTCCCATGAGGAAACCCTTCAACATTCTCCCAACCTATATTGGGGAGCCAATGGTAATTTATGTCTTGCAAGCTAGTTTTAACAATCAAAATAAAATAAAAACATATTCCAAACTTAGACACCTAAATATTACATAGTGATTTACACTGTCATACAACCATACTTATCTGCTACCTGATTTCCATGAGGAAACCCTTCAACATTCTCCCAACCGCTCCTTGGCATGCCATTTAATGACACAAATCCTGAAGGGTTCAACCCACTTCTTCTAAGTAGTCTGCTCGACCTTCTCCCAACTAGTCTCCACTACCACTTGACAATACTCTAGTGCTGAAGTCTTCAATATGCAACTCTCCAAATCTCCATTCCTTACAACTCCTTAGGTCACTTGGGTTGCTAACCTAGATAACGAACAACACAGCACTATAACTCTATAAAAGAAAAACTCAAATATCTCTTCTTCTTTTTAATATTCATTTTTTTTTAATTGGCTGGGGAAAAATTCTAGTACTAGACAACTTAATTGACCAAATGGAACTGAAAAAACGCAACAATCACATCTTAACAAAACCAAAACAGCCAGAGCTCGAAAAACTATAAGCTATTGAAGGTATACTCTTTTCTCAACCAAAATTCTGATATCATGTTGTAATTTAGGGTAAAACAAATACCATATACACCTTCACCTCCCCCTCTTTTTTATTTATAAAATATGAAAATAGAGTTTAACGATAAACTCTTAAAAATCTAAGACTAGTAGATAATAACAAACTCCTAATCATATACGACACTTAATTTATAACACTTTTTTAAAACCTAATTGATGACTCTTTCAACAAGGACAAAATAGTTACCACTTGAAGCTTAAGTTAAATAGGCAGGCCCTAATAATAAATATAAATAATAAATAACAACAATTAAGCATTTTCTCACTAGATAGAGTCAGTTATATAGATCAAACAACGCTATAGTGACATATTATAAATAAAGTTAATAGAGAGATTATTAATAGTTAAATCTTTCTTAATAATTTCACCTATTGTTTTATTTGACTTTGCTTCCTCTACCTCTAACTATCGAATTGCTCTTTAACTAATCTACTATTTGCACTAGAACTTCTATAAGTCTTTTTCACATATAGTCAAACTACCTTAAACGAGATTCCATCATTATATCCACAATAAGTGCTACCCCAACTTTCTCTCTTATGTATTCATTCTTAATCATATCTCTTTTAGAGTGTCTACACATCCAATGCAATATTCTCATTTCTGCGATATTGAGTTTATATTCATGTTGTCTTTTAATTGCTCAATATTTAGTATCATACAATATTTCCAGTCTTACAGTTGTACGGTAGAATTTTCCTTTAACTTTGAGCAGTACTTTTCTATCATATATGACACCTGAAACATTCCTCCATTTCATCCATCTAAGTTGAATTCTATACTTTATATTTTCCTTTATTTCTCCGTCATTTTGTATAATGGACTCAAGATATTTAAATTTTGTGACTTGTTTTATAAGATGATTTCCAAATTTTTTTTTAAAATTCATATTTGTTCGTCTTTTAATAAAATTGCATTCTATATTTTTTGTTTTATTTTTACTTATACAAAAGCTGTATTTTCAAATCTTGTCTCCATAATTCTAACTTCATATTTATTTTTTCTTTTGATTCACTAACTAGTATTGTATTATTTGCAAAAATCATACAATGAAGTCCCAAATCTTAAATATGTTCAATAACTATATCTAAAATCAAGTTAAAAGGATAAGGACTCAGAGATGAACCTTAATATATTCATATAGTTGTAGAAAAATATTGTATTTTCATTCTGTGTTCTCACGCAAATCGTGATCTTATCACATATATCTTTGATTGCTCAAATATAAGCAATACATACTTTTTTCTTCTCTAAAACTTTCCATAAAACCTCTCTTAGCACTTTATCATACATCTTTTTCAAATCGATGAAAACCATATGTAAATCTTTTTTATTTCTTTAATATCTCTCCATTAATCTCTGTAGTAAGTAAATTGCTTACATGGTAGACCTTCTTAGCATGAAACCAAATTGATTCTCTATGACTTAAGTCTTTTGTCTTAATCTCTACTCAATGACCTTCTCTTATAATTTCATAATATGGCTCATGACCTTAATTCTCCTATAGTTGACACAATTTTGAATATCCCCCTTATTTTTATAAATAGGGATTAAAATACTCCTCCATTCATCTAACAATTTCTTAAATTTTATTATCTCATTAAACAACTTAGTAAACCAACTTATGCCTTTTCTATTTAGACCTTTTCATACTTCAATAAGTATATTATCAGGTCCTACTGCTTTTTCATTATCCATTTTCTTTAAAAAAAATTCTCTTTCAAACTTTTGAATTTTACGATAAAACGTATAATTTTAGTCCTCTTCTACATTATTTAATCTAGGAAAACTCATGTCTTTCATTAAAAAGTCCTTGAAAGTAACTATTCTATCGTTCTTGGATATCTTGCTACCTTACCAAGACCTTATCTCTTTCATCTTTAATACATTTCACTTGGTCTAGGTTTTTTATCTTTCTTTCCCTACCTTTCGCAAGCTTAAAATTCTTCTTTCACCATCTTTAGTTCTTAAAAATTAATATAACCCTTCAAAAACTCTAGATCTCGCTTCAATCACAGCCTTCTTAGCATCTTTTTTAGCAAATTTATATTTTTTTCAATTTTCATTATCTTTACATAAGTGCCACGCTTTATAACACTTCCTTTTAACCTTAATCCTATCTTGTACCTCTGCATCCCACCACCAAAATTCTTTACCCTTTGGTCCAACGTTTATTGATTCTCTATTGACTCTTGCTATTTTCCTAATCTCTTTGGTCACCTCAACCCACATATTATTAGCACTTTCTTGTACTTCTCAAAATCCCTCTACCGCCACCCTTCTTTGAAAGCTCTTTTGTAGTTCATCTTTCAAAAGCCACCATCTAAGTTTCAGAACCTTTTTCTGACTCTTTATTTCTACTCTTCTTTTAACTCGTACATAAACATAAATAACAACCCAAATAAATCAAACAAATTAAAAAAAAAAAGGTTTGTACAATTGAACCCCATATATGGGCATGTTTAATACTGGACACAAGACCATAACAGAAAATTAATAAACTACCATTTGGACTGAAAGTCTTATCTCCACTATTACAGAGAGAACAAGGATGTAATTTTCAATTTTAACTTTTTTTCCTAAGTTTCAATATATCTTTATCTTATTTAAATGATTGTTAAATACACTAATAAATTAATAATTAAAGGGTTATGACGTAAGTTTAAATAAACAGATAAAAAATTGTAATTAGCTACACCTCATTTTCTCGCATCACTTCTCTTATTTTTCTCTACTCTCATCATCAGTGTCTCTTCTAAATGCATACAGGTGTGTGCTGCTTTCTCACATCAACTAAAGTAACTTATTAATCACATACCAAACCTAATACTTTTAAATAATTATAATATAATAAAACTATAATACAATCAGCCCCACTACCAACTCTAAACTGAACTACTGGGATCTTTCTATCTTTCATCTTATGTCTTCTGGATTGTAGTGCTGCTAGCATCTCTAGAATAGGTTCAAACAGGCTTTCCCAAATCGGAAAAAACTGGTTTTCCTTAGCTTTCTGGAAAACATGTAAATATTAAAAAAAAAAACTTTCAGAATTAAAAAAAATGGAGAAATTTTTTGTCCAAAATATTAAAAATTAAATAAATATATACATGTTTTCTTTTTTAGAAAATGTAACTTAACACGCTAAAACTTTTTGGGCTCAAAACTTTGGCAACTAGTGACCAAAAAAGCTTTAACAAATGTCTAACAGTAACTTATTTTGATGTTTCAACTCATTGCCTTAAAATTTCCTTGAAGGTATTTTTTTAAAAAAAAAAAAAAATCTTCCAGTAACAAATAACGAACAATCCACTAAAAAGATATAATCCCAAAATCTAAATTTGCGGTCATATTCCATCACATTCAAAGTAGATAAGGCATTCAGTGAGTATCAATAATATTGAGATCTAGTTTGAATTTAGATCCACTGAGTAATCCTTACCCTTTATAACTTGAGAACCTTTCCACACCAACAATTTCTATAGCCTCATTATCTGCCATGGAAGGCAAGAAGAGCATGCCAGCAATCAATTCTGGACTGATCATGAAGCGGATTTCCTCCTACATCAGGCAGGTGTCGGTGGGGGGGGGGGGGGGTTGGATATTACAGGGAAATTAAGATGTCAACCTGTCATCCTACAAAATCTACAATAGGACCAAATGCAAAAAAGCTACCATAGTCGCCAAAAGATTCAAGCATAAAAAATTAAAGATGTGCATATAAACATGTGGTACCTGTACACAGCCCCTACCAAGAGCACCACCACCAAGATACTTATTTGCAAAGTCCACTTCAACAGCTCCACTTGACTGATCTTCTATGAGTCCAGTTCTGTGAAGCTATATGCCAAAGTACCACATTATAAAACCTCAGGAAAAAAAAAATTAAGTCATTTTTTACAAAAGAAATTTTAAATTTTTTTTTTTTTTACTGGCTACCTCAAATCTGCATAGAGGAATCACAGAAGTACTCCAAAAATTGGCATTTGGGTAAGAAATGTGAACGTGATTGCCATCAAAGGGAAGTACTTTCCGCTCAAATGAGACAATGCCCTTAGGCATATCAGAATTTATTCTTTCAAAATAGTGAATGATGCAACAAATCTTATTTTCCTGCTTTTGACTATAATCATCATACAGACTCCTGAAAACGCAAAAACATAGCAAATATTTTGGATTCAGAAAATTTTGATAGCATATGAAACAAGACATTCATTAGTTTTTGCAAATAGATATAAAATTGTACTAGAAATTAATATGACTTGAAGGAATAAAACCAACAAGCGAAGGCTGAAATTTTCAGAAAAGCATTTTCTGCAAGAATCATTCAGTTGAGAAATCCTTTATCAATAATTTTAAGAAATAATCGATCATTTGCCTCTTTCCCAAGAATTAAAATAAGTAAATAAATAAATAAATAATAGACCCAAAAAATTATAAAAGTTAAAATTTAAATTTGAGAGAGCACAAATTGGCACTTTATTTAAAATAAATCAATATGTAATTTTTTCTTGAAGACATTGTTATAATTATCAAACATGCATTGATACAAATCATATAACCATAAAATCTGAAAAATATACAGTTCACTTCATTTGTATTATTATTTTTTTAATTCTAAGATGTTAAGAAAGTTGGAAAAGGCTTATTTCAATTCGTTCCAAATATGCACCTCCAAAGGGAAAACACCTAAAAAATTACTATTAGCAATGTCAATTTCAAGTTTCCAGCATATTGTGTTACATTTGACTTGCATTCAAATCTTACTGATATATGGTGGTTTATAGATTTTGGTTTTTTTCGTGGTAGTCCACTCCTAAACAATTAACACAGTATCACTTGTAAGTACATCGATTTTGTGGGCCAATTTCCATCTAAACTAAAGCCTTTCAAGTAATCAGTCATCCATAATTTACTTGACATTTAAATTTTACAAACATTCCATCCTAGCCCTCCACTATAAATCCTTCAAGATAAATGAATGATCTTGCAGACCAATTTTTTAAGAAAACAAAATAAAATATGTGATCAATGAATGAAACCAGAGATAAGAATGGCTGCTACTTGATGAAAATTTTCATAATAGAAGTCACGTCATATGAGATATGATAGGAATCTTTTAGATCATGTTGTCTATATCTTTTATGCACTATATCCTTTTCTTCAACTCTTAACTTTCTTCCCAAATTTTGGTTGGTGCATAGATTACTTGGAAGCCTAATAGAGTAATGGTGCTACCCATCAGAGGGTCCATACTCCATAGTCCATGTTGGAATCCCTATCCTTTCTCGGATCCCAATCTCCGAGATCTTGAAGATTTGATTAGAATATTATTTTAAAGCATATCCTAATCTATCCTTATCTTTAGGCGTTATCTTAAATAGCTGTAATTTGTTTTATTCTGTTTCCAGATTTTATGTTTATCGAATCCCTGATTTCTTGGGATTTATGACACCGGTCCACTCCTATATATACCGTTCACCTCTGTACTCAAAATATAACATAATAAGATAGCTATTTTACTTGTTTTTTTTTTTATCTTTCTCCTCTATAGTATTACTTTGCACATGGTATCAAATATCGTTGAGGAGAAATTATGGCTAGCTTTAAACAAACTATTATTGGGTTAAGCAAGGATGGTCAGGTGGAAAACACAACAGAATCTTCCCCTGCTCCGAGCCTTACAGTTAACCCCACTGTCCCAACACCTTCCACAGGCTCATTCGACCGTTCTCCCCTCCAAATTGCGTCCTACAAATTGAACAGACAAAACTTCCTCCAATGGTCACGAGCTGTCCAGATGGTGATAAGAGGAAGAGGGAAAATTGGATTTCTTGATGGCACTAAACCCGAACTAACCGATCCCTATGCAAACTAGGATATTCATAATGCCTTGGTAATGTCCTAACTTATTAACTCTATGGAGAAGCATATTGAATCCTTGTATCTCATCTACACCACTGCAAAGGACATTTGGGATAAGGTAAAACTTGTCTACTTTGATCTAAATAATTATGCCCAATTATGTGAATCGAGAGATAAGACTAAAGGTCTTAAACAAGGGAGTATGAGCATCACGGAATATTATACATCCCTTACAAAAATTTGGCAAGAACTAGACATATTTGACCTATTGAGAGGTGTGATAAGTGTCAGGAGAAGTATTTAAAACTGGTAGATAAGACCAAGATATATGAATTTCTTACAAGCCTAAACCAAGAGCTTGATAAAGTCCGTGGAAGGTTACTTGGGATGAAATCTCTGCCTCGGATTGAAGAGGTATTCTTCGAGGTTCGAAGGAAGGAAAGCTGGAGGAAGATCATGCTAGGAGAATATAGAGGGAATACTCAACCAGAAGCCGCAACATAGTGATTTCCAAATATCATGAGCAAGACAGGAAATTAGAATTCTCAAATGAACAAAGACGTCCTAAAAGAGGAAACCTATGGTGTGATCACTGCCAGAAAACCAATAATACAAGAGACACCTGCTGGAAGCTACATGGAAGGCCATCCAACCGAGACCAACCAAAACAATCGAAGCACCTATAGAGAGAAAACTGTGCCTATCAAGCTAATGCAGAATCCTCTAATAAAAAAGGAGGAGAACCCCTAGGTAACCTTAATCTCAACACGAACAAACTTGAGAAACTCTTCAAATTACTTAGCATCAAAAAAACTGCTACCACTTCCTTAATAGCCCAACAAGGTAACTTTCATTATGCCTTAAATTGCGCTCGAAATAAGAAAAGATCATGGATTATAGATTTTGAAGCTTCTAACCATATGACAAGATGTGTGCAATTATTTTCTACATATTACCCTAATTACAGTCAAGCTAAGGTTAGAATTGCTAATGGATCCTTCTCTGAAACTGTTGGTATTGGGACAATAAAAATAAACTCAACTCTTGTCCTCAAATCTATTTTACATGTTCTAAATTTATCATGTAACCTTCTTTCAGTAAGTAAAATGTCAAAAGACAGTCATTGTAGGGTAATATTTCACAAGACCAATGTGAATTTCAAGACCAGGATTCGTAGAAGAAGATTGATAGTGCTAAGGAAAAAAGAGGGCTAAATTACTTTGAAGAAGATGCTGAAGAGATAAAGCAAGGTCACACTGTTGGTTGGAAATCTTTCTCTGGACAACAAGTCATGCTATGACATTTTAGGTTAGGCCATTCAAATTTTAGTTATTTAATACATTTGTTCCCATCGTTATTTGCGAATAATGATAATTTTCAATGTGAAGTTTGTTAACTCTCAAAACACAAAAAATGTGTGTTTGAACCTAAACTCTATAAATCAATTAGACCTTTTTCCATGATTCATAGCGACATTTGGAAACCCTCACGTGCCCACAACATCCACTCAAAACGTTGATTTATAACTCTTACAAATGATTATACCCATGTATGTTGGATATACTTGCTAAAAGACAAATATGATGCTACCAACATTTTCATCAATTTTCACGCCATGATTAAAAATCAGTATGACACTAATATTCAAATCCTTCACACAGATAATTGCAGGGAGTATATTAATCAAATCTTGGGCACTATCTCCAACAAAATAGGATTATTCATCAAAGTTCATGTCTTAACACTCTCCAACAAAATTGCATTGTGGAAAGAAAAAATAAACAACTTTTGGAGGTTGCTAGATCCATCATGTTCACTATCAATACTCCTAAATATTTTTGGGGGATGCAATTTTTACTGCTTGTTACCTAATTAACTGAATGCCTTCACAAGTCCTTAACTTTCAAACACTGTTAAATACCTTCTCCAAATATTTTCTCAAAACAAGAACTATCAATAACCTGTCCCTAAAAGTTTTTGGATGTACAGCCTTTGCCTACAACTATGACGTTCACAAAAATACACTTGACCCTAGAGCCATGAAATGTATTTTTTTTGGATATGCTGCCAATCCAAAAGGGTATAAATGCTATCTCCCAAACAATGACGAAGGCAATTTTTTCCTCCTTTCCGATGATAACCATCAATCTACTAACCCTCTAGACAACAGTGAGCCTAATTAGTACACTAAAACACCCCAAATACCTCTACTTGATCCAAAACAGAATGAAAATGAAACTTGTAGCCATGAACCAGAAGGAGAACAATGTGAAAATAATGCTGCTTTGGATCTTAATGTCCAGAAAAAAGAAAACTAATCTAAACCTGAGATTATGGTCTACAGTCACAAAAAAAAAAAAACAGCAAAGTAATATAGATCCTCCAACTCCTAACAGTTGTCATGAATCATACCCAAATTCAGATAATACTTCTGAATTATCACATATAAGTGATTTTGATGACATATCCATTGCCTTGAGAAAAGGTGTCAAGTCTTGTACTCTACATCCTATTGCTCAATTTGTTTGGTATGAACATTTGTCAAATTCTACGAAGACTCTTGTCCCTAATATAGAGGAGATAGAAATTCCTAAGAATATTGAAGAAGCCCTTCAAAAACCTAAATGGAAGAAGGCTGTGGAAGAAGAGACACAAGCTCTAGAAAAAAATGAGACTTGGGATTTAGTTGAGAAACCTAGATATTGTGTTTCGGTTGGTAGCAAATGGGTCTTCACAATTAAATACAAATCAAATGGAGCTACTAAAAGGTACAAGGCATGCTTAGTTGCGAAGGAGTTTACTCAAACATATAGTGTAGATTACCAAGAAATCTTTGCTCCAGTTGGAAAGCTAAACACCATTCGAGTCATTCTCTCTATTGTTACAAACTTAGATTGGCATTTTCATCAATTAGACATAAAATATGCTTTTCTGAATGGAGACTTAACTGAGGAAGTTTATATGGAGGCTCCTCCTGAGTTTAAGAGTACAACTAGGCAAATATGTAAATTAAAAAAATATCTTTATGGGCTTAAACAATGCTCAAGAGGTTCACTAAAGCAATTCTTCAACAAGGATATAAGCGATCATAAATTATTTTAAAAATACAAAGGAGGAAAATTTACTATATTTATTGTCTATGTGGATGACATTATAGTAACAGCAGATAATGTTTTAGAAATAAACTCTTTAAAAGGAAGTCTTGCCAATGAATTTGAAGTCAAGGACCTAGGGATGGTAAAATATTTTTTGGAGATGGAAATAGTAAAAAGTAAGTATGGAATTTCTATCTCTCAGAGCAAATATACCCTGAATCTTCTAAAAGAAACTGGGCTCTTTGGATTTAAACCAATGAATACTCTTACTGACCCCAACAGTAAACTTGGAAGTCATGATTCTAGTACACCAATAGATAAGGGAAGGTACTAGAGATTAGTTGGAAAATTTATCTATCTAACACATACCAGACTAGATATAGCTTGTGCTATCAACATGGTAAGTCAATTTATGCATGTTCTAAGAGAAGAACATGTGGAGGCTGTTATCCGCATTTTAAAATATTTGAAGGGAAGCCCGAGAAAAGGATTATTCTTTAAAAGGGGGCACTCTCGAGAAGTGGAAGCTTACACTGATGTTGATTGGATTGGATCAGTAATTGATAGGAGATCAAATTCAAGTTATTGCTCATTGGTTTGGGGATCTTGTAATTGAGAGAAGCAAAAAACAAAATGTGTGGCTAAGAGTAGTGCTGAAGCATAACTGAGATCCCTTGCTAATAGAACTAGTGAGTTAATTTGGGTTCAATGTCTTCTTAAAGAACTTCAAGTCAACAAAGTTGGTCCTATTAAGCTATATTGTGACAATAAAGCTACCATTAACATAGCTCACAATCCAATGTATCATGATCATAGTAAACATGTGAAAGTTGATCGACATTTCATCAAAAAAAAGGTGAAGAATGGCACTATTAGTATTCTTTATGTAAGTTCAGCAGAACAAACAGCAAATATTCTCACTAAGGGTCTGCACCGATCTCTCTTTGACAAAATGGTTGGCAAGTTAGGATTATTTGATTTGTACAATCCAGCTTGAGGGAGTGTTGGAATCCCTATCCTTTCTCGGATCCCAGATCTCTGAGATCCTGAAAATTTGATTAGAATATTATTTAAAAGCATATCATAATCTATATTTATCTTTAGGAGTTATCTTAAATAGTTGTAATCAATTTTATTTTGTTTCCATATTTTATGTTTATCTAATCCCTGATTTCTCGGGATTTATGGCACCAGTCTATTCCTATATATACCGTGCTCCTCTATACTCAAAATATAACATAATAAAATAGCTATTTTACTAGTTTTTATCTTTCTCCTCTTCGGTATTACTTTGCACAGTCCATAATACACCCACACCAATATCTCCTCCGGCCCCTCTCTCTCTCTCTCTCTCTCACATATTCGCTCTCTCTCACACACACATATGGCATTAGCTGCAGCATTCTACACTGCTAAGAGCAACAAGGTGAACAAAACAAAGACTAAAATGAGTGGAACAAGTATAGTCATCAACAGCAGCTGCAGCAATCATGATGTGGCATCCTAGAGCCTACTACCTCCAAGGTGGAGCAACCTTACTTTGGGGATGCTATGGTCCCCTCTATTTGCATGCTGTCTAACAGAAGTGTTAAGAATAAGGTTGATAGCTAGGTTATATAAATGTGTTAATGACTAATGTGTTGAGGCTTGCACTAGTTATATTATACTGCACATGTCCTTGACCTAATTTATAATTATAAATAAATATATGGAGAACCTAACTAAATCAGTTATCTCATTTAGTCTTTCTAAGAGCTAGGTTTTACAAAAGAGTAGGACTTGGATTTTTAGTCTTCGAGGCCAAAGCATCAGTAACTATAATATACTATTCGAACTTTTTTTGATGACTGACCATTTTCTAGAGCCCAAAAAACTTTTAGGCAAGCCCATTTTTTAAGGATTGATTCTCAAATTCAAAGACCTTCGATTGACGTATACCCAACGACAGATGATAGGAATATTCACCCACAACTACGCTGTTTCCAAGTGCCACCATGTAAGGTTGAGAACAATGCCAGCAATCTCATTAATTAACCTAGAACGTGTCAATACATCTTCCCTTTATCTTGGGTCTTCATCATTTGTGGAGTTTTAGTTTTGCCCTATCCTATTTTGGTGAGGATCTCATCTTTTTCAGTTAAAATGTAATGTTTGGCATGTATTGGCCTAGGTATCTATTTCTTTCTCTTTGTTCTCTTTATCTGGTGTTATTCGTTGCCAGAAGATGAGAATTTTGGTTAAAGCTCTGGTATTTTCATTTGTGGTATGCAATCAAGTTGAGGTTTCTGCACATTAGTGTGTTATTGGGTGGCCTGTTGAACAACCCGTCGAGCAGATTACTATGGACAAGTACGTTGAAGACTTTTGGGAGCTCTGTCATGTGTTAGACAATTTGGTATGGCCGAGGAGAACATCTAAGAGAATGTCGAGGGGCCCGCTCATGGGAAGTAGGTTGAAGAATTCTAGGAGTTGTTTGTCCAAGACATCGTCAAAGAAACTACTGGTTATTGAAGTTCTTAAATTAGTATGGTGTGGCTTTACATTGAGTTTTTTTTTTTTTGTAACAAACTTAAGACTATAATCTCAAACCTGAAGGGGATATTCAAAAGTGTTAAGAATAAAATTGACAGAAGTTAAAGCAATTGTTGTAATGACTAAGGGATTGGGTTTGTACCAGTTGTACTATGCCCATGCTGGACCTAAATTATAATAATAGACACATTAGGAGCCTAATTCAGTAAGTCAATTATTCCATTTAATCTTTCTGCATCGTTTATGAAAATAGCAGCTACAATGTCTGCCACAATGAAGGATGACAATTTCTCTCATCAATTCCCATTTTCTTGCCAATATCTTCAGTTCCCTCTCCCACTTTTTTCTGTTTCTGCTCTCCACTGAAACTAATATATTTTGTTTGTTTGGGCTTCCTTTGTATTCCCTCTTTGAAAGTCTGTTTGGTATTCTTTGTTTATTTTTCTTTCTTTATATGGCCGTCTTGCCTCAACATGGCAGCTACCATGCCATCTGCCATCACACTATGCCATCCACCATTGCACCATGGAGGGCTTCGAGCTTGTTGCCATTGACAACATTGTTACAATGGCACAATGTGGCACATACCACATAAACCAATTCAGTCATTCATTCTTCTCTTATTGCTCTTTCTTCTTCTTTTCTCTCATTTTTTATGCATATTTCCCTTTTTCTTTTCTTTTCTCTTCTTCTCTCTTTTTTTTTTTTTTACTTCATGAGTTCATCCATGTCATGATAGGCCACTATGGCGTCGTTTGATCCATGTAGCCGACCCCACCTAGTGGAAAAAGGTTTAGTTGTTGTTGTTGTTGTTGTTGTTGTATGAGTTCATCCATAGAGGCACTCTTCCTCCCTGTTTCTTCTTTCATGATTTCATCTAGAAAGAGCTCACATTTACTCATTTTCCAGCAAACTGATTTGGCTTGGCTCCTGGCAAGGAAGTTTTATCAATTGCCTGAACTCCTAAACTCTACTTTGACATGTTTATGATTTAAGTGTCAATATTATAACGTATGCTTCACAAATTTGGATTTTAAATGATTGTTGCAGTTAGTGTGAATTATGATCAGTTAAGTTTCTCATATATATTAGTTTTTTAATTTGTGCATTATTATTATTTTGGATTATATTAAATATATTCATACGTGCATTGGACTTCAATGCTGCAATGCGCAACACCTTTGCATTAGTGCATGACACACCATTAACAACTATGAGAACAATATTAGATAGAAGATTGCTCAGAGCTCCAAAAGCATATTGCTAAAAGTTACTTACGCAAACAATTCATCAAAGTTGATCAGAGGAAGATGATTGTATAATCTGTTATTGACTGAGAATAGACAAAAAAACGAGCACCCAAGAAGAGCAGCAATTAACTCCTGGAAAGCAACAATTGATCCTATTAATTATACTATTGGATACAATTAGAAGAATAATATGACAGAAGAAGCAGCCACAGCTACAAACAGAAGTGATAGCAGAGGTGGTAGTGGCAGCAGTCAAGTATTACTACTTTGAATACTTATATAGCAAGTAATATTTATGTCATTACAGTAAAAGCACATAAAAGTAAAGTGGTTTAAAAAATTTTCATTTCAAGTACGTATGCACAAAAATTAAAATTAAAAATCCTAGATTCGATGTCATGTAATGTAACTATGCAAGGTTGAAGGCAAAAGGCAACATGCTTGAGCCCTCAAGGTCCTTATCTATAGTATTCGGTTTTCAAACCAACTTCCATCATAAAGAAAGAGGAAAATAAAGCTAAAAGTAAATAAATTATAATAAAGGCAAACCTGGCTAAGGAACACTATGCCCGCTTCCTGTGAATCCAGTAAGCGTAAGCCAGTTCTGACTACACCTCCCCCTCCCCCTCCATCTATAATAATATCTGCATTTTGATAGTGTGCTTCCAACAGAGAGGGCAACCGCAAAAGCAAATTTGCCAATGCTGGAATTACCTCCTCAAACCACTTACTTGATTCCACTTCAGACATCAGCTGAACCAATGGGTCATAGTTTCAGTACAAAAAGTAAAAGGGTCTTTCTTTTTGGGGGTTGTTAGGAGTCACCTATAACCTAAATTATCAACTGATGTGCCAAGAAGAACTAACTAGACCCATGTTTTCCTTTACTTCAAAATCTCGAAACAAATTGATTATTAACCCCATAATAATGCAACCCAGATATAAATAGCACATTGTAAGGCCAAGCTACCTGTGTATTACCTCATCGAAGAAGAGAGCGTAACCTTGTGAGACGGAAGGGGCTAAAGGTTCGGTAGAGATACAGAGAGAGTTCCTGAGGTCGGAAATGGCGAGGTATAAGAGCTCACCTGAGTCAACCCGGCTATGAAGAGGCCCTCTTCCCAGAGCTTTAAGAGCTTCCACCAATTGGGAAGGCCAAAATAGAGAGGAAGAACGCATTAGCAGGGGTAGATATGGTAAAATTGACTTCAAGTCTTCTCTGTTTTCCATTCTTCCTTCCTTTCCTTCTTGTGAATCCTACAGTCCCACTTCCAAATGGACAGGCAGCGGTTGCCAATTTTTTTTGCAGAGCATGACGGACTCGAGAACGCGAATCTTTTTTGTTTTTTGGACACGTAAACACGATGACAAAAAAAATTACAGGCGCTAGACTTTAAAAACTAAGTTCCCTTGTTGACAAAGAAAAAAATAAATAAAAAATAAAAAATAAAATAAAATATTATAAAAAAAATTTATATTTAATATACTATGAAAAAGAATAAAATTTATATTATTTTATTATGTTTAGTATACTTTAAATAATATAAAAATAAAATAAAAAACTAATAAAAAAATAAAAATACTCTTGAAACATAAAAAATAATAAAATAATATTATTTAACTTTAAAAAATTATTTAAAAATAATATAAATACAAAAATAATTAATAATATTTTATTTTTATTAAAAATATTAATAAAATTGAAAAATAATTTAAATATTTTTTTTTATCAATAATAAATAACTTATAATTTGTAAAGAAAAAAATATAAAACTGTTTTTTTTATTTTTTATTTTATTTATCAATAATAAATAACTTATAATTTGCAAAGAAAAAAATATGAAACTGGTTTTTTATTCTTCCTCTTAATTTTTAAATACTTTGAGAAGTGTTTTTAATTATTTATTATTTGTGAATCTCTTTACAGAAAACATTTCAACGAATCACAAAAAATTCTGTACAAATTTTTTATGATTTATTTATTAATTTTTTTAAAAAAATACTTATGTTACCTAATTAATGAAAAATATTTTGATTTTTTAAAACTAAATAAATTTTGATTATACATGATAATACAAAAAAATTATTATAATTTTTAAATCCTTTTGTATGAATTGTAAATAAATATTATTCATATAAAAAAAATAGATATGGTAGATAATTTGCTGATTTAATATAATATAACTTACTACGTCTATTTTAGCACGAGAAAATAAACATAATTTACAAAAAATTTGTCCCCTCATCCATAAACAACACCAAAATAGCCAAACGTAAAAGTTGAACAACTAGTAAACAACAAAAATAATTAAGTACAAAGATAACATAATTAACAATCACATATAACAAATATCATCAACGGATTATGTCGCAGATCCACTCTGCTTTCTCTTCGTCTGGTATGGATGAAAATCCAACCAATAAGCGATCATTTTGTGATATAGTAATATGAGCCATACGACGCTCTTGTCTCGTCAAGTCCCCGACTTTTTCCAACTCTGAATAGAGACACTCTCTTCTTGCATTCAGCTCAGCATCAACAGACACCCTCTCCACAATTCAAATTTGTCTGTTGCTAATTGAAATGCTTGAATAAAAGGGTCCAGGTCCTCATGTCGTCTGCGCCTTTTCTTTGACCCTGAACTTGCCTCATTTGCAGGGTTACTAGGGGTTTCAGAACATGTCATCTCTGCTAAAGGATCCTGGAACATATTCGTGTCCTCCAAGTCTTCAAGTCCGGCACCCTTATTTTCAATAGTCATCTCCTCAATGACATCACGTGCAGATTGGGCATCCTTACCAGTTGCACGATCCTTTCCCCAAACGATGCATAGATCCTCAAAGTGATGGAAAGGCTTGTTTCTAAAAGGTGCAGCCTTCTTGTGTGTCTGAAAAAAACAAAAAAAAATAAACCAAAACAGTCAACGGTCTTTAAATATTAAAATATAAATATATCAGAATAAAATACAAATATGTAAAATATGATATAGCACTTTAATAACATCATTTACCTGGATATATGTATCCCATACTGCTCTATCTGCTGTGACACAATGGGTATTGTTATCATATCCAAACCCACTTGTATTTGTGCCATATACCATATCAAATATGATACTCCAACTGGTTTTCAGTATTTTTAACCTTGATTGTATATGAGGTATCCCTTTAAGACTCCAGCCAGGACACCTCTCCTGTAACATACTTTCCAAGGCTTGTAAATACCCAGGCTTAAACCCATTATCAGCCATATACTTCTGCTCAACCTTCAACTAAACAAGACATGGGACGAGTAACTTATCCTCATCTACTGTCCATACATGTTTTGCACTTTGAGAATTGCCGTCTGAATATTGTGACATTGTACCAGACTATTGCTAAAACAAAAGTTTAACCAGTGTCACAAATATGCTTGCAAAACATCCATCATTTATAAAAGTGTAAATATTAAAACAAATGTCATCCATAGTTATACTCCAATGTTAAAAAAAAACAAACTATAGAATGAATATTAAATTCAGTGTTAAAATACAATCACATTGCAGTAATGTAAAAATTAATAAAAATGTAGCACATAAATTTCCATTCAAATGTCAGAATACACATAAAAATATACAACATCATTCATCTATTCTCCCTAAACTCATTGAACATTTGATTAGCCAAATTATCTCGCCAATTGCTCCAAGCATCTGTTGTCTCCATTGTTAATATTAGAATGTTCTCTAAATTTTGTGTGCCAAGTTGAATGTCATCCAATTTATCTTCTAATGGGTCCGGTGTATTCTTCTGCCTAATAAGATTATGAAGTAGGCAACAAGCAATAATGACACGATTATGTGTTCTAACAGGATACCAGCCTCACAATTGGTATACCCAGCATCAACCAAATAGTAACAACCTATAATATACATATTGATATTAGTAAGCCAAATGTTTATACAAAAAGTGTTATATAAATATATATTTACATGAACATATGATAAAATTAAAAGCAGAACATATTCTCTCACCTTGTGGTACTTTCAGCCCATTCCTTCTACTAATTGCATCACGTAATACCCTGCCATCAGCTGACAACCCTTCCCATCCTGGCAATACATATATAAATTGTCCTTCTCGAGAACACACTCCTAATACATTAGTTGTGATATCTCCTTTTCTATTACGATATATAACTTTATCTTTTAGTAGCACTCTTATCCTTATGTGTGTTCCATCTAGAGTACCGAGACAATTCTAGACAACAAAAAAGTAGAGTTAATATTATTTAATAGTATGTAGGTTATGGTCCAATAAATTAATCAATATAAGTATTTACCTTGAACCATTTCCATTTATCATCCATTGAATCATCAGGAACCGGTTCAGGTGTTTTGAATAAATCCCCTTGCACACGCATCATAGCGTTCAACACTAATTTAAAATATCTACTAATCGTTTCTCCCGATCGACCAAATTGAAATTGGATTACCCTATTCTTGATGTGATGAGCAAGAATATGTAGAAACATTGCTACTTACTCATCGACTAACATATGTTTAGTAGGTTTTAAACCCCCTATAGAATCCAACATAGAACATAGCCAATCAAATGTTACTCTGTACATCCTAAGTTGGTTAAAACAATTACTATCACCACTATATACTAAATACCTAAAATGTGCTCTCTTGGCATGGAAGTTTAAAGTGAATGACTTATTACTAGTTATCCGCCTCCTATGAGACATTGTAAAATAATATTTCCAACAAAAATTCACAACATTCAACTAAAACATGAATACAAGAAGCAGAATCTGTCTTCTCACAGGGTCCATATCTGTACCAAAATCAATAAATAAAAATTTTACATATCAGATAATATATAAACATTAGTTGTTTATCAACCATAATGTTAGAACAAATGTAATAGTTAAATTAGTTAATAATTGCAAAATGGGTCAATTTACATAAAGACAGAAGTTTCAATGAAAAATAATAACAAAGCATGCATGATACATAGATGCTCAATCAACCTAATAAAAAAAGTTTTAAAATAGTAATGAAATGTGATGCAGAGGTTACAGCATATAATGTAATATAGAGATTGATAACGTGGCCAGTTTTGAATTCATAAAATATAATGTCATGTTGAATTTATAAATTTTTCAAGCTTGTTCTAGAACCATTGAACTTTTTCAAAATATACTGGTTCTGTCCAACAAGGACTGCTTTGTCCACAAGAACAAAATTGTGTCCTTATCAGGAAATTCTTCCTCAAATGTATTATGGACAGCTAAGGATCAGCAAAATGCCTCAAAGGCAAGGTCAATGTTTTTCCTAGTAAGATATGGTACTCTCAGATTAACCCTGATTTTTTGTGATTTAATATATTCATCCATCCTAAATTTTATGCCCGAGCACTTTGACAAGAAACATTCTGAATATGCAGATGATCTCAAGTGTGTACGATTGTTTCTAGATGCCAATTATTTTAATTTTTTCAACAATGAATTAATTGACTATAAGTGACTATTGAGTCCTTTTATTTTTCCACTCATTCATTGTGGCACTTAGACAATTATTCCACGAGAAGCTCCAAACATCATCTAGCATGAGAAGAACTAAACTTAAACTCTTGGCCCATTCCACTTAACTAGTTATGTAAGAGACCAAAATACATACACACATAATGCACAGATCAGACCCAATCAAACATATCAAAAAATTCAGCACAAATAGGTGAATATAGAATCAACAAACAATTTACGTTCTCTGGGCTACTGCATCCTGCATTAGACAAGCAAACCATTCAAAAGAGACATGTGTTCACGGATTCCATAACCAGGCCAACAAAGGCATCACTACACGCTGCAGAGAGCATTTCCACATGCTAATTCCCAATTATGCTTTATGCAGAACATAATGCAAAGATCAGACCCAATCAAATCAGTAAATGCAAAATGCAGAATATAATGCACAGAAAAACACATAAACATTTAAAACCAAGAAATGTAGAGGACAATCCAGAGAAATTGAACATCAGGAATGCAGCTAAGAGAAAATCATAGACAAATTCACATCCAGGAATTGCAGAAGAAAAAAATTGCAACAGACGAAGCATGGAACATCAGGAAAAGCCACGATTCAGAGACCAAATGTAGAAAATAGCCAATTAGAAGCTCAAAAATACTAACCTGTGCGTAGATCAAAAACCAGATCCTAGATGTGTTGAACAGAAGGCCGAGAGAGGGAGTGGAGAAATAGAGGCCGAGAGAGAAGTAGAGAGCCCCAAATCGAGAGAGAAGTGGAGAGCCGAAGCCGAGAGAGCCGAAGCAAAGAAACCACGAGTTCGGGATGCAGATCGAGGAGCTTCAAGGAAAGGAAGAAGGGGTGAGATCGGGATATAGATCGAAGAGGTTTGACGAAATGGAAGAAGGGGTGAGCTCGGGATGCAGATCGTGGAGCTTCGATGAAATTGAAGAAGGGGTGAGCTCGGTCGAGGAAGAAGGGGTCAACTCGGTCGAGGAAGAAGGTGAGCTCGGGATGCAAAGTATTCACGCCTGAAGAAGGAAAAGGAAAAAGTTAGAAATGTTTGCAGGGCCGAAGAAAAAGCAGAAAAAGTAAACAGGAAAAAGTAAAAAGTGAGGGTATTTTCGGGTTTTCATACGTTATTCCATGCCTTTCTCTCGGTTTCCTTGGTTTCTGAGAGGTAACGTATATTACCTTATCTGATTACATCATATTCCATCTTATTCCGTAAGGCAAATAAATCCATCTATCAAACACGGTTACCTGATGGAATGGGAATCTGGATTCCCATTCCATCAGCTGAATGCCGTGTAACAAACGGGTCCTAAATCAGAGTACAAATATATTTTAAAAAAAGTTAAAATATAAACCTGTATTTTTAAATAGTAATGCAAATTAGATAAACAATACATACTAAAATAGAGACAATATATCTCTACATCACTTAAATAAAAATATAAAAGCAAGAATTACTTTTTTATTATCACAAACATCAACCATCAAAGTACAAATAGAAGAAACCAGAAAGCTTTCAATAAAAGAGACGACACCTTCTAATTTTTTCTAAAAATTACTTTTTGACTGTCTTTTTTTATTAGGTATTGATGAGCAAAATTATAAACATGAGCAAAGGAATTACAAACTTTGAAAACCTAAAACATCGTTACTTAAATGAGAGGAAAATTTTCTAAGAGGAAGAAGTAAACCCACGAGAAGAAGAAAAATTGATAAGAAAAAGAAAATTCTTATAAAGAGGGAGAAAAAAAGAGAGGGGGTTGGCAAGAGGGGTCCCCTTTGGTTTAAGGTTTAAAAAATAATAAAAATAGAAATTAAGAATAGAATAAAATAAAATAAAATATTATAATTAAAATTATATTTAGTATGATAATAAAAAAGAATAGAATAAAAACTAACAAAAAGATAAAAATATATATGAAGAATAAAATTATTATAAGAATATTATTTTAACTTAAAAAATTATTTGAAATATTATAAATAATAAATAAATAAATTATTATTAATATACAATTTTGAATTAAATTGTATTAAATAGTATTAAAAATTCAATTTTAAAATATATTTTTTAAAATTATAAAAAAAATTTATAAATAATAAAAGATATTTTATTTTTTTTTGTTTTCCTTTTTTCGCAATGTTTATTTTTGACTTATTTTTAAAAGTAATTCAAATTTCTTTGTAAGAGATAATTAACATTCTACAGAACTCACATTTTTCATCAATTATGCCAACCAAATGAGAGAATGGAATCTAAATTCTCATTCCATCGTTTAGATTCCCTTATAGGGTTTTTGAGTGATGCAATGAGAAGGGAGAAAACATCACAAGGGCCTTTTGAGAATGCAAAATACATTGTAGATATCATTAATTAGATGTCAAAGCAAGTTGTTGTAGTCTATCTACATAATACTTATGCCCTCTCGGGTGCCTATAAATTAGGATAAAATAATATAATTTATTAAAAAATAAAATTCAACCTTTTATACGTGGTTACTATTATCATTAGACATTATCTAGTGTGTCATATAATGTTGAATATAATAACATAAAAAATACAATTTTAACTTTATATAATATTTTGTACGTACAAGATATTATACACTACAAGATAAAAGAGATTTAACGGTGATTTTTTAGTGGTTTTAACGATAATTTTAACCGTTATTAAACTCTTTAATAACAATTTTAACTGTCGCTAAACTCCTTAACAACAGTTGGACAAACTATCATAGAACTATGGGGATTGCAATAGTTTCCATCAACTGTGAGAATAACGTCGTTAAGACTCGTTATAGCGACGATTTGAAAACTGTCATTAGAACATGGTGTAATGACAGTTTCTAAACCGTTGTTATGACTAAGTTTTAACGACAATTCTGGAAATTGTCGTTAAAAATGTTATATATTTTTAAAATTTTTTATTCCACTTAGTTTATATTCTGGTTGAATTTTGTATTACTGTTTTTCCATAGACTAATTTGAAATATTTTTTTTTTATAATTATGCGTGTGAATTATTTTGTAATGTTAGATTTTTTTTTTATCAAATTTACTAGCATATATGGACACTTTTAATATAAAAAAAATATTTTGATACAAATCACATAACAAATAAATTTTGAACAAAAAATTAATAGTCACTCAGAAGTTAAAATTATAATGTACAGCTTATAGAGATTAAAAAAAGTATCATATACAATGAAATTATGATCCCGAGCCATGCGGAGGTTGATGAGGTTGATGTCCACTAGCATTATCACTGGGGACTTGAAAAACAATTTCGTTATGTAAGCGTTTTGAGATTAAATAAATTTATAGTAACAATTATTTATAGAGTTTAATGTTGAAAAATGACCCTAGGAGCTGGATTGTGAGTAAGTGCAATTTCATGCGGCACTTTACCCTGAAAGTTCTGAAGCAAAAATGCCATAGTTGCCTCCATCTATCGCTATCGTACTGCTATGTCAATGTAATGTGTCTCTCACTCGGCCTCTCGTCGCTGCTACTCGACGTCTCGCTCCTCTATTGCCACTTTTAGGCGAGTCACTTCGGTCTGCAACTCTTTGTACAAAGGCCCAGAGTGTAAGCTCGACCCAATCGAGCCACGACCGAAGACTTGGCTTGAGTAAACATCCAACTCAAATTCTCGAATGTGACCCAAATGCTTCCTAATTCGCAGAGCTCTCACAAGTGAATCATCTGTCGAGAACTTTTGGGAAAAGTTATCCACATTCTGGATAGACAATTTTTTCCTACAAAATCAAAGAGTAGACAACAAATTTTGTTAAAAATTAACATACAAGAAAATAAAATATTAGCATAGCAAACTAATAACATATTTATACGTACACCAACTGCTCGAGCCTCGTCGTTGATATATGATCTGTTAACCCTTTTATAAACTGTCGTCCATACATTGCCACGAGTCAACAGACTTCCAATCTCAGCCTCTTAAAAATTTGAACAATTAATGGATTTTTTATTATATAAATTAGTGTTTCATTAAAATAAAAATAAGATACTGAGAAAGGAAAACTTACCATCTTAGCCTTTTTATGTGCAAGGCTTTTCGATCCAGTGGTATGCAGCTTCATTAGACGTTTTCTATTTCATCTATTCTTAGCAGCCACATCCTAGTTAATTGCATAAACATATTAATTAATCATACTTTGTTGAAATTAAAATATATGAAGAAATTGATGTAATTAATTACCCTGGGCTTCACCTCAAGTCGATAATCACACTTTCTTAGAATATCTATCGGGCACAGATATATTCTTCAGTGTTTTAAGGAAGATAGCCTTACCTGAATTTGTCAACGTGAATAAGGCAGGTGGATATTTACCGTTATGGCCATAGCTCTGACCTCACACCTAGCTCCTGTAAGTCTCTTCACGCATTGATGTGCTCTTTTAAATGGCTAGTGTCATTGAACAAAGTATATTGGATATTGTCACATACATTTTTCTCAATATGTATAAGATCAAGATTATGACGCAACAAATTGTTCGTTCAGTACGAAAGTTCAAAAAATATTCTTTTTTACGCCATTGTTGAGTCCTAGTTTCAACCCCACTACGACCTTGGGTTCT
Organism: Gleditsia sinensis; assembly: GCA_037074535.1. NCBI lineage: Eukaryota > Viridiplantae > Streptophyta > Magnoliopsida > Fabales > Fabaceae > Gleditsia > Gleditsia sinensis. The sequence goes on along the minus strand of CM073466.1, from coordinate 19,184,192 downwards.
CGGTTCTCGACCTCCATGTTCTATATTTTTTTCGAACACAACATTAATATCATCAACTTGTCTTTAAATGTCTATTCCAAACAATTAGAAAGGAGGGTTTTTTCTTTCCTTTCTCCCATCAAACCTGTTGTGGGTCATCTTAAATTTATGACCCAGATTTAGAAAGTGATGATGTCCCATAAAATACTACTTTCAACTATGAGGTAGACGTACAGGAGTTAAGTCAAAATTATAGTGTGGATAGACTAATCCAGTATGAGTATTTCAACCTGACAAACATTTAAGGTCAGAGAAATCACTAATTATCCATAAAAGATCTGCATGCATGTTGAACATATCATTGTTGAATGAATCATAAGTTCACACACCGTCAAATTATAACTACTTCAACTCTTCAATCAACGGTTGTAAAAATATATCTATATCATTTCTTGATGCCTGAAATTATCATTGACAGTATGAAAGAACTTTGCTTCATGCACATTCAAAGAGGAAGATTGTAAAAGATCAATACGACTGATCAGATGCTATAAATTATACTTAAGTTACCAAATAGATTGAAACCATCAGTGGCAAGCCCTAAATGCACATTTCTCGAATCTGATGCAAATTGAGGATTCAGAAGGTCAAATCTCTTCCATGCCTCGAAGTCCATCGGATGGCTCATTATGCCATCGCAATTTACGTTTGTTGAATGCTATTCAATATATTCAGCAGTTTTAGAAGACTTGAACAATCTTTGCAATCGTGGTTTAAGTGAAAAGTATATGAGGATTTTATTAGGCACATTCTTCCGCTTCTCTCTTTTCTTTTTCGATTTCCACCTTAGTGCGTTGCACTTACTACAATCATCTTTATTTTCATCCTTCTCATGGTATAACATATAATCGTTCTTATATGCATGTATTTTTTTGTAATTCAAACCCAACTTATTAATTATTTTTTAGCCTCGTAAAATGAAGATGAAATTTTTGCACTTGGGAAGACGTCAACCAATAACTCCAGTATCATCGACATAGCCTTGTCGTTTATCCCGCACAAACACTTGATATGATGCAAATTCACCAAAAATGATAATTTAGAGTATTTCTCGCACACTTCGTATTGTTATTATTGACCATCCTTTAGTAATTGAAAAAAATCTTTCGCACTTTCGTCCATCCCTTTGCTGATGGTGAAACTGGCATCTCTACATAATCGATACTTTCATGTTTGCGATGAATCCCATATACATCACAGACTATGTCCTACACAGGATCATTCTGAATGATGGGTCGTTCTGCCACCTCTTGTGGCATTATATGATGTCTTATAGTAGGATCTTTTGTTGACATTTTCCTATGCATACTCCAAAAATCTTATCATTGTGGAAAATGCTTGACAATCAAGTGTTGGTGCACAACCTCTAAAACTTACCATTTTTTAAATCTACACTTGGGCATGGGCATATTATTTTATCTTCGACGCTTGAATTAGCATTTGCAAAATTCAAAAAATCATCTAGACCTTCCAAATACTCTTAGGTGTATCGAGATTTATGGATTCAAGACTTATCCATGTCTGAAACTATTAAAAAATTAAAAAATTAAATAATACTTCGTTGATTAATATGTTACTAAATGTACTAATTCATATTCTAATTGTTCGCTGATGATTAACTCATATAACAAATTTTTTTATTATTAAATTTCATTCTATTTAATATGTTCATAACTTGTAGAATTTGTATTTTCGATTTGTATACTTATGATTTATTAACAAACTTGCTTTCCATTCTTAAATTAACATCCTAAATTTTTTAACAAGTTAACACGCCTATCTAATTTGCATAATTAAACTTAGCTAATTATGTTTAATTTAAACTAATTAAAATAGTTTAATTTCAAAAATTTTAATTTAATGTGACAAACTATCGTTAACGGTTTTATTCCACTCTAAAATTTCTTATTTGTTTGTCATATACATGTATAAAATATATTTAATTTTTTCATATAATATCATTTTATGGTCTCTACTGCTTCAATTCTTCTATTAATAATTTATATATAGTATTTAATTACATTTATTAATATAATAACTATTTTTGCTATATCTAAGATTATTTTTAATAATATAACTATTATACTAAATAACTCTTGTTCTAAATTGATTTCGCTATTATTTTGCAGTAAATTTATGTTATTATGCTTTTATTTTAATGTTTTTTATAACAATTAGAAAAACTAACTATTTATGTAACTTAACTTTATTTTTTACTCCCCCATTAATTTAATCTGTTCGATCTTATAATTATGTATATAAATTATTTAATTTAATAATTATATTATTCTTCCTAAATAATAAATTCAAATGTATGAGATCTACTCTAAATAGCTGTTCAACCAATAGTTACCCCATAGTATTATTATAACAATTATGAATATTAAATAATTCTTACTCCTAATTTTACTATATAAAAAACATAAATTTAATATACATAATATAATGAAACAATTTATGAAAAACAATAGATACAATTGACTGGAGGTTCTTCACAAAAACAAAAAATAATTATTTCAGCAAAATATACAATGTATATAAAAAATTATTTCGCAACATTAAAATAATTTAAATACATACCTTCAGCGAGATTAAAAAACTGCGAACCACAAATGACTGGAGGTTCTTCACAAAAACAAAAAATAATTATTTCAGCAAAATATTCGAACTTGCATCATATAAAAAAGTATTTCACAATAATAAAATCATTGTACTGCATACCTTGAGTAAGATTAAGTAATTCTAAACTATAAATCCTAATAAGTGAGTAGACGTTCTTCGTAGAGAGAAAGATACTTTTTTTAGTCACACAATGAAAATGGGAGGGGAAGAACGGATATATAAGAAAAAATGTGACTTAACTACGGTTACAAAACCGTCGTTAAAATTGGATTTAACGACGATTTTTAGTGAAACTGTCATTAAGACTAGCTTTAATAACAATTAACAAGTAAACAATCGTAAAAATGGCGCGTGGTATTACGACAATTTATCCAATCCATCATTAAATCGAACCAACTCCCCATGAACAATCAATTTACCGTCATGATATAAGGACAGTTTTACAAAAAACTGTCGTTAATTAAAGAAGGTTTAACTGAAACTGCCATAAAAACACGATGCTTTATGCAAAACCGTCGTTATACCACACTGATTCCCACTATGGTTGTAAAATGACGACGATTATCATTTAACCGTCATTAGTTAACGACGATTATTGTAAAATCGTCGTTAATATCTCTAGAATAACGACGATACGGTCGTTATACCCGACTTTAGCGACAATTTTTTTTACAATCATTAGGTCTTCGTCGCTAAACCCCATTTTCCTAGTAGTGATATAAACTTATATAGTTATGACTTTTTATATAGTTGTTATTTTATAACATTATATAATGAAGAGGAGAGAAATAAACCTTGATAATTATAATTTTTGTAATAAAAAAAATTTATTTCTATATTTATTTGTCAACTTAACACAATATACTAATATTGTTAGGAAAATGTTTTGGTTCACTATTAGTGGACAATTTTTTTGTCCACCAAGGATATCTAGATTGTGATAAGTGACAAAAATAGTATTTTGAAACTTATTTTGTCAAGTGTCACGATTTGAACACAGTTAGTAGACAAAAAGTTGTCCACCAGTAGTAGACCAAATATCAATTCATATTGTTATCATCATTACTATTTTACCATGACCACTGTTGTTGTTACTATTGCCACTACCTTTAACACCGCTCATGTCGTCATTTTATCACCACCACCACTATAATTATATTGTTATCAAAGTTGTCATAATTGCTATCACCACCTTTATTATCACTGTTACTGCAACTATTGTTATTGGAACCACTATAATTACTTACTGTAAAGAAATAAGGTGACAAAAGGTCCACCTTGCCTAATCCTTGGGGAAGGAGTAAAATCTTTCATTTTTCCCCATTCCATAAAACATTCATAGAGGGAGCCCTTACTAGGCCTTTTCAAGATTGACTTTGATAGCCATGAATCCCTTTATGCTTATCATCATCCCTATGATGTGAAATAATTCATGGGCGATTATGCTATTGTCTTGGATTTTCCTGCTCAGCATAAAACTTTATTGAATGGGAGAAATTACTTTGGGCATAATGGTTTTAATTATATTCCTTAACACCTTACTAATCATTTTTTAAATCACATTGTATTAAGATATATGCCTAAATTGAGTGAAAAATTCAAGCTTATCTATTTTAGGAATAAAAACTATATTTGTGCTATTAATATTTTTAATTTTATTGCGATAATCCCAAACTGTCTTCAAAAAATAGCAAACACTCTCCACAATGGTGCCCCAATTATGTTGGAAAAAATAGTAGGGTATCCGAAACTACCATGATTAAAACTATCACACCCTGAATTTAAGGGCACGTGAAACACATGCTTTACAAACATATATTTGTCATAACATGTATAATACATTAATTTATCATTGAAAACATTTATATATAGGTATACTTATATATACATAATATACAGATCAAATATATAAATATCAAAGTAATAGCAGAAGTAGGGATCTTGCCTGTGACATTTAGAGCATACTCTAAAGTACAAGTACATTATAAATCAAAATCTACGAGTCTTAGAAACAAAATAGGCTCACCAAAAAATATGTCGTTTAGCTGATCACTTATCTGAAGGGAAATGACCAAACTTTGTATTCTTATATGAAAATGTGGAAATATCGTGTAGTGAGTTTGACAACTTAGTGAGCAGATAATATCTCTTATGACCCCTTAGGTCAATATATGGATGTACTCATATTTTAAAATTTATTACGTAAAAAATTACAGTTTGAAAGTACATCTATATGGGACTTGCATTTCAAATATTCTTATTTCAAACCCCATTCAAATATCTGAAACCATATGCTATACAATATGATCGTTAATCAAATATTGATATTCATCAAAAAATTTCTCATAAAAAATTAAGAAGATCTCATATCAAAACCACCATATCAGAGTTCAAGCTTTCATGTACTTTGGTGGTATAGAATTTGCCTAAACTTATCATCGCAGCTAAGGTTTGCTCTACCACCATTCAAGAGGATATGCGAAGAAAATCTAATATAGACAATTTTTTAAGCACACAGCAAGGAAGGGTAAATCACATATCATATAGTCGGCATCTCACCTAAATAGGAGGCATCCCGCTCTCCTTCACATATCATGTCCCATGTGTTGGTCGTCATATGAGGCTAATACCACTTCTGCTAGCTGAGGTGTCAAGGTGTATCATGACTAACATCACCTGCTGTTAGCAAACAGTGTTTCTAATAGAATTTCTCCACAAAAAATCATTATTTGCATGTATATCATATAGTTCAAAACAGAGGTTTCAATATCATTCATAATTTTCAGTCTCAGTATAATTCCTTTGTCAAAAACTTTCCAATCAAGTTAATCACATATGTATGCCTTTTTCCAAGCAACCAGTTTTACATATCAATGCCATGTACACAATATTTTTTTTTACCATATGTAATATTATGAGAAATACATTTAAAATCATATATTCAATGAGTTCAAAACTCCATTTTCAAAACCATATTCTTCTTGAACTATATGTCAAATTGTAAACAAATCAGATAATTTAATCCATTTAAGAGACATATAAAAGTATAAATAGCTTGTAAACATAATCAATTATACATTTAAAGTTTCAGAAGAGCATACGGTAAGTCATAGAAAAAATTATCTATTCACAAGGTAAAGCTTCAAGTTGGACAACCCCAAAATGTACTTTTTCAATCTAAATTTAGTCAAACAGACTTCAAAATCGAGTTCGAAGGGTCCAAAAACTTAATAAATGACTTCGGGATCATGAAATTTGGCTTTCGAGAGCTTGGTCAACACTGATCAACTGATATGTACTATTTACGGTTGGAATTACTATTCACCGCCGAAATTACTATTTATATTAGTCAAATTTATTGTTCACGACACACAAAAAATTATCAGATGATTGAAAATTTTCATATCCTAAGGTTAATCTATCTCCTGAATCCATCTACGATGTTAAAATTTCAATTTGAAGTCTCTAAATAGGAGTTTCAGAGTTTACTTTTTTCTAAGATTTTCTACTTCTGATTTATGGCGATTCTTCGGCTGATTTAAAAAATTATTCGGCCAATATCTTAGTACTCTTTGTCCTGAATCCAGTGGTACACTTAGTTTTAAGATTAGATGATCGAAAGTACTTTAGATTTGGAGAGAAAAAAGTGAAGAGAAATAGATACTATTCACGTACCTCGTTACGAGAAGAATTTTTTCTTTTATTTTTCTCTTTATATTTTTATTTTTTATATTAATGGAGGGACCATTATGCAAAATTTCAATTTTTCAGGGAGATCCTTGTAAATTTTATTATTTATATTTTGAATCCTAAACTTTTAGAAAATTACAATTTGACCCCAAAAATATTAATAAGTTTTTATTTTCATCCTTAAAACCTTTCAATTACATTCCTACTCCTTTATTTCTTTTATTAATCCATGCATAAATTAAAATTATTAAATTTTAGGATTGTTACATTCTTCTTCCCTTAAGAATTTCGGTCCCTAAATTTCAAACCATCATATTACAAGTAAGGAATGAAGCCAAAGCATAAATTACAATTATTAACCTTACTTCTCAAGCAATTGGGGATATCTCTTTTATATATCATTTTTAATTTCTAAGAAGTCTCTTCACTTGAGTGATTTTTTCATATAACCTTAACCATAAGAATTTTTTTCAACCATAAGTTCTTCACTTGTCGATCAACAATAGACATCGATTTTTACTCATAATTAAGCCAAATTCTTATCTAACTGAATTTCTTGAAATTAGATAACATGAGAAGAATCTGATAGGTACTTCCTTAGCATTGATGCAAAAAAGACTGTATCAATATCACTTAATCCTAATAGCAAGGTTAGGTGATATACTACTATGCTTACTTTGTTTAAGATTTTAAAAGTGCCTATATACTAAAGTTTAACTTTTTTCTTCTTTTCAAATCTCATTACCTCTTTCATGGGTGAGTCCTTCAGAAATATTTGGTCACTAGTTGATAATTTATAGTGCTTAACTTTTATGGATTTCGTATACTTTTAACCTGTATTGAGTTGTTTGTATTTTTTTTTAATCAATTTCACTTTATCAACGACATCTTACAATAAATCTGACCTCATTAAATCATTTAACAGAAAATTTGTAACACCTCTTACATAAGACTTTAAGTCATCAAATATCACTTTATTGTAAGTAAATTCTGCTAATAGATCTCCCACCAAACTCGAAAACATATGCTTGAAGTATGCTCTCCAAACTAGCATAATCAATTTAGGTTAATCATATTCTATCTATTGTATGTTATTCTAAATTAGATTCCAAAAGTTTAACTTTACTTAATTCACTTACCTATTAGGAGACTTATGACGTTTCATGTAAAACCTCAAATGGTACCAATTGTATATTGGCCTGATAACTATTGATATGAGCAAATTCAACTAATGACAAATAATTTCTCTCAACTTTCACCAAAATTATATAAAGATACCTGAAGTATAACTTCTAATATGTAAACACATAGTTTAGATTTACTATCAGTTATACTATAATCTAACTAAAATCTTAAGACTTTCTGAATAGCTCTTCCAAAACATTATATTCAATTCTTACTTGCTGACTCAAAAAAAAACAAAAAATATATCACCTGTATCTTTTTTTTATCATTATAATAATACAATTATTTCAAATCTTAGTATATCCCATCAATATTCAAAATCTATGACTTCTTCTACAATTTCCTTTCCCTACTCAGCTACATTAGATAAATTTAGGTTTCCTCCACACTTAGTACTCAATCAGTATATGCTGTAAACTCATTATTCTTCCTAATTTGCACATGGTCTACCAATTTGCATAGTTATACATACTTGATATAAATATTTTTTTTCAAGTACGTTCTTTGGTAGATAAATCCTATCAAAATCTCTATTACTTTAACCTATTAACTACTTGAATATCATAATAACTGAATTTTAAAGAAAAGAAATTAACTCTCATTGTAATAAGGAAAAAGAACCTTACATTTAATGTCAATCATTAATAAAGGATGATGCGGCAGAAAAAAAAGAATATTTAATAGAGCATGGTGCCAAAATTGAAAGTCAGAAGTTTGGAGAAAGCATTGAAAGAAAATTAAAATCGGTGGCCATAATTTTTGAAAAACTATATATGTGCAAAAAATCTAATTCAAAGCTACTGTTATTCAGTGGCAGAATAATACACGGAAAAGAATTATTTCTAAATTTATTAAAGTTTGTGAAAAACAAAGAGTACGTAGTTAATTGGTAGAATGCAGTTGGTTGCTTCAAAGCAGATGTAATCAATCAACTATAAAATAAACCAGTCCAAATTAAAAAATTTTAAAATAACTGGTCGACTTAATAATACTGATAGTCAACTGGCAAGAAAATTAGGGAAACAAGATAAATCATTTGATTGTCCTTCTTCAACATTTAATTGGTTTGTATTTTCATTCTCTTTTTTTTTTCAATGACGCCTATTACTTATAACTTTTCCTACAAAAATCAAGACATCAATATTTTATCAAGGATAACAAGTAAAAGAAAATTTTTGGTGATACTTTAATCTTATTCTCTTTATATGCTTAATATGGGTCATAATCACAACTACTATACATATACATGCGTGCCGTCATTTTTGAAATTCACAATCAATTTAACTGATATTCATTAGTAGCTCATATAGCTATTCTAATAATGCCCAGCCTATTCACATAGTTATTATAAGTATGCCCTTTTCTGAGTTCTATAAATGCATACATTAGTATCTTTACCTTCATACTCAAAGTTAGGGTAAGTGCAATTATGGAGAGAATTACATTCTGTTAGTTTCGAAATATTTGTGTCATTTGTGGTTCTAATCTTAAAAAATATAGAGAGTATGTTAAAACAGTACAAAATCTAGGTATGGTGCTGACCAGGAGAAAAATTCATTTAGTCTATGATGGAGGTAACCATGGGTTAATAGAGTGCGTGTCTACAACTACACATATATAAGGATGTCAAGTTATAGGTATTATTACTACAGCTCTAGCTACATCAAACATCATAGGAAAGACAATTAGGAAAGAATTTAGGGTAGCTTTTATGCATGAATGCATGGCTAGAATAATGAGCAATGTTGTAACCTTCATTGCCTTACTAGGGGGTTTTAGTACTTTAGAACAAATTTTTTAAGTAGTCTTCTGGGCACAACTGAATATCCATCACAAATCGATAGGTTTGTTAAATGTTAACCATTTTTTATGGTCTGTTATCTTTTCTTGATCAAGTTGTGAAATAAAGGTTTATCTCATACTCAGCACGATGAATTGTCATCTCAGTTTTAAATTCTGAGGAGCTGATTGATACTTTACAAGCATTTGTTCACGTACTTGATTCAACTATGGTTGAAATAGATTAGAAGACAAACAACTGCAAAAAGTGTAAGCTAGACTTGGATTTTCATCTGTAGCTGTAGTAAGACGTAGACATTGCTATACTGCTTCTACTTTCTTAGGGTTTAATTGAATACCATCCGTACTAACTACATGCCTTAAGAAAGTAACATTATTAAGTCATAATTCACATTTTGAAAACTTAGCATATAGATGATACTCCTTTAGAGTTTGTAAAACAATCCTCAAATGTTGCTTATGGTCCTCTTAACTCTTAGAATATACTAGTATATTGTCAATAAATATAATAACAATTTGATTCAAGAATGTCTTAATTACTATTTATTAAATCTATGAATACAGCTGAGACATTTGTCAATTTAAATGTCATCATTAAGAACTTATAGTGCCTATACCAAATCCTAAAAGCAATTTTTAAAATATTCTCTTCCCTTATCCTTAATTGATAATATCAAAATCTCAAATCAATTTTTAAAAAATATTGAGCACCCTGTAGCTAGTCGAATAAATCATTTATACGAGATAATGAGTATTTATTACACATTGTCACCTTATTTAACTGTCTATAGTTTATGCATAATCACAACTATTCATATTTTATTTTTCACAAATAGTATTAGAGCACTCCAAAAAAAGTATTAGGGTATATAAATCTATTGTCTAACAAATCTTACAACTAATTCTTCAATTCTTTTAGTTCAATCGTTGCCATTCTATATGGAGGTATAGACACCGGTTGGATTCCAAGAAGTAAATCAATATTAAATTATATTTTTTGTTTCGAGGGTAATCCAGGCAATTTCTCAGGAAACACGTCAAGAAATTCTTTAACCACTGAAAATCTGCTTTACATTGAGGTACTTTATATCAACATCTTTGACTACTGCTAAATACCCTTGACATCCTTTTTGTAATAGCTTATGAGTTGTTAAAATAGAGATTCAATTATTCGGTACTTCACTACAATCACCTTGTATCATGAAAGGAGATTCTCCAAGAATATTGAATTTAATTACCTTAAGATGACATTCTAAAATAGAATGATATGATGTCAACCAATCCATTCCTAATATCACATCAAAGTCTACCATATCTAGATATTCGGGTAAACCGAATATTATATTAAAAAACGATCATATTTAGCATTTGTTTCAATTTTTTAAATTCCCTCACATGCCTATTTCTTTCACTTTCAGGATAAAACTGACCTATAAATACTTTTTAAAATGCCACAATATTCAATCAATCTTATACTAGAAAATTTAGCAAACTTAGAATAGAAAGAAAATTGAGATCCTATAGAATCCTTCAGCAGCACCTGAAGTATAAATATGTTTGGCTCATATCTATACTAAATGTCTTACTAATGAATCATTTACTCCAACAGTCATAGGAAAATCTAATACTTTAATACCAACTTGTCACGCCTCGAATTTAAGGACATGTAAAACACATGCTTTACAAACATATATTTGACATAACATGTATAACACACTCCTTTATCATTGAAAATATTTACATATAGGTATACCTATGTATACACAATATACATACCAAGTCTATAAATATCAAAGTAACAGCAGAAGTAGGAATCCTGCCTGTGGCATTCAAAGCATACTCTAAAGTACAAGTACATTATAAATCAAAATTTACGAGCCTTGGAAACAAAATAGGCTCACTAGAGAATATGTCGCTTAGCTGATCACCTATTTGAAGGGAAATGACCAAACTTTGTGTTCTTATATGAAAAATATGAAAATATCGTGTAGTGAGTTTGACAACTCAGTGAACAGATAATATCTCCTATGACCTCTTATGCCAATATATAGATGTACTCATATTTTGAAATTTATCATGTAGAAAATTACAGTTCTGAAGTACATCCATATGAGACCCACATTTCAAATATTCTCATTTCAAACCACATTCAGATATTTAAAACCATATTCTGTACGGTATGATCGTTAATTAAATATTGATATGCATCAAAATATTTTTCATGAAAACATTAGGAGAATCCCATATTAGAACCACCATATTAGAATTTAAGTCTTTCCGTACTTTGGTGGTGTAGAATTTGCCTAAACTTAACATCACAGTTAAGGTATACCTTATCACCATTCAAGAGGATAAGCGAAGGGACTTTAATATGGACAATTTTTCAAACAAACAGCAAGGGAGGGCAAATAACATATTATATAGTCGGTATCTCACCTAGATAGGAGGCATCCCGCTCTCCTTCACATATTATGTCCTGTGTGTTGGTTGTCACACGAGACTAGCACTACTTCTACTAACTAAGGTGTCAAGGTGCACTAAGGCTAACATCACCTGTTGTTAGCAAACAGTGTTTTCAGTAGGATTCCTCCACAAAAATCATTATTTGCATGAATGTCATATCGTTCAAAACAGATATTTCAGTATAATTTAGAATTTTTAGTCTCAGTATAATTTCTCTGTCAGAAACTTTCCAATAAGGGTAATCACATATGCATACCTTTTTCTAAGGCAACCTTATAGCTTTACATATCAATGCCATGTACACAATATATTTTCTTTACCATACGATGAGAAATACATTTAAAATCATATATTCAATGAGTTCAAAACTCCATTTTCAAAATCATACTCTTCTTGAACTATATGCCAAATTATAAACAAATCAGGTAATTTAATCAATTTTAGAGACATATAAAAGTATAAATAACTTATAAACAAAATCAATTATACATTTAAAGTTTAAGAAGAGTATAGGATTAGTCATAGAAAGAATTATCTACTCACAAGGTAAGGCTTCAAGTTGGACAACCTCAAAATATACCTTTTCAATTCAAATTTAACCAAACAGATTTCAAAATCGAGTCTGAAGGGTTCAAAAATTTAGGAAATGATTCAGGGATCGTAAAATTTGGCATTCGAGAGTTTGGTCAATATTAGTCAACTGGTGGGTACTATTCACAGTCGAAATTACTATCCACCGCTGGAATCAATATTCATATCGGCTGGATTTACTATTTACGATGTACAAAAAGTTATCAAATGGTTGAAAAATTTTATATTCTAAGGTTTATCTATCTCTTGAATCTATCTACGGTATCAGATTTTCAATTTAAAATCTTTAAATATGAGTTTTAGAATTTATCTTTTTCTAAAATTTTCTACTTCCGATCTATGGCGATTCTTTGGCTGATTTGAAAAATTATTTAGCCAATATGGTAGTACTCTTCATCCTAAATCCAGTGGTATTCTTAGTTTTGAGATCAAATATTCGAAAGTACTCCAGATCTGGAGAAAAAAATAAAGGAGAAATATGTACTATTCATGTACCTCATTACGGGGAGAATTTTTCTTCTTTTTTTTTCTCTTTTTTTTATATTAATGGAGGGACATTCTGTAAAATTTTAATTTTTTAGGAAGTTCTTTGTAAAATTTATTATTTACAGTTTGAGTCCTAAACTTTTAAAAAATTATAATTTGGCCTAAAAATATTAATAAGTTTTCATTTTCATCCTTAAGATCTTTCAATTGCATCCCTATTCCTTTATTTCTTTTATTAATCTACGCATAAATAAAAATTATTAAATTTTTGGGTTGTTACAAAAACAAGACAAGTTTATCTCTTGGTTGGAAAAGCATTATTCTAGGCAACTCCAAGGATGTGCGTCCATCATAGGCCAATTACTTTTAACATGTGTTTTATCTGTGAATAGATGTGCTAGAAGAATATTATGAACCCCATAGAAGTTTTTCATTTAATAAGTTATTTTTTAGGATGGAGAAATGAATTTGGTCTTAGGTTAGAATAAACATATTAAGATGAGCTCCACAAAGCCACCAACAAAAGGATAAAGGTTTTTTGTCAAAAGTATTGCCTTAATATCCAAAAGGAGCAATGCATACGATCTTTTTGATCCACATGAAAATGGTTCAAAGACATTATCATCTTGTGGTTTACCTTCTAAGAAAGAGACTCTAGTTGTATTGCATGGAGACAATGTTATATGCATAACTAAAATATGGATACATTAAAGAAAGATAGAAAGAAGCATATCTAATCAAGGTTTCAATATAAGTTAACTGATTTGCTTAACAAGACATTTTCTGCTATCATGTTTTAGACGTCAATTGAAGATATATTGTACTATTTTTTCCTTGATCAAGGTTTTATCCTACAAAGTTTTTCTTAACAAGGTTTTTAATAAGGTAGTTTTCATTTAAAAGAAAAATGTACTCTTTTTGTAATAACCGTAAAATTTAACGAAAAATTCCAATTAAAGGGAATGTAGAATAAAAAAGAGAATTTTGACAATAGAGATAAGAACCAGTGAAAATATGTATATTTATTACATAGATTAAAGAATTACAAAAGAAATATGAGAATTTATATTTTGACGCGCTATTAGCAAAAATATTATTATTTATGTAGAAATAATTATGATTTGTTAAAATTAAGTGAACTTTTAAGTAAAAGAAGTATTGTGTTACTTAAAATAATTATATCGGCCTCTATTGAATTTTTATGGTATTTTTAGAAATATTCTTTCTTTTAATATGAATAAAGATATTTGTTTTGAAATTTGTTTTAATATGATTTTTATCAAAAAGAATTATAATTTAAGAGTTTAACTAAAGATCTACGAGAATGGAAATTTTTAGGAATTTTTGGGATATTTTAAGATGAAAAACGGAATTTATATGAATTTTTATAAAAGAAAATCCTATTATTAATTATTTAATAAATATTATTATATTTAAAAAAAAAACTAAAGTTGCAGAATCATAAAACGAAGCCGGGGCAAAATTTCAGAAAGAAGAAAAGAAAAAAAAAACGGAAAGGAATAGTGCATGCACAGTGAGTGAATAGTAATATCAAATTTTATCTTTCGATTTAGAGTGTTTAAGGGCTTCCAATCTCAAAACTGAAAATGTTATTGGATTTAGGACGAAGAGTACTTCAATTTTGACCGATCAGTTTTTCAAATCAACCGTTGAATTGCCGTAGATCTGAAGTAGAAAATCTCGGTAAAAGGTAAGTTCTGAAAAACCTTATTTAAAGACCTCAAATTAGAAATCTGACACCGTAGATGGGTTCAGAAGCTTGATAAACATTAGAATATGTAATTTTTTTGGTCATTTGGTAACTTTTTATGTGGCGGTGAATAGTAATTTTCGGCATGAATAGTGCGGATGAATAGTAATTTCGGCGATGAATAGTGACAGTGAATAGTATTTCCGGCGGTGAACAGTACCCTGAGCTCATTTAAGATTTTTGGACCCTCCGGACACGTTTTTGAAGCTTATTTGGTCAAATTCAGACTAGAAACGAGGATTTTAGGGCTGTCCAATCTGGAGCCCTTACTTGTGAGTAGATAATTCTTCCTATAGTTTACTTTTACTCTTCTTGAACTTTTCATTGATAAATGAGTATGATTACATGTTATTTATATGTTTATATGTTTCTAAAATGGTTTGAAATATTTGAAATGATTGAGAAATGATATCTAGTTCAAGAAGAGTATGAGTTTTGAAATAGATTTTGAAATGCTTTGAATACGATAATTCTAAATGCATTTCGCATTACATGGCAAAGAAAATATGATATGCATGTGGCATTAATTTTACAGTGTTATATTTGCCTCGAATATGGGCATGATTATATGATTTCTCTGATTGGAAAATTTATAATAAAAGATTTTGTACTGAGACTGAAAGCTTTGTTTTGAATGATATGTAAAGTGGTAAATTGCCGAATATGATTGTATGGCGAATTGTTTGATAATAATTCATTGCATATAATGGATATGCATTTTTTTTTACATGTTTATATATTCATATAATATATATATATATATATATATATATATATATATATATATATATATATATATATATATATATATATATATTGATGAGAAATGACGAGATTATATGGCTTGAGACGATATTGTGAAGGTGGTATTAGTGGTAATGTGAGGAGGCAGTAGGGTGATGAACTCACATTCCCTAATTACCTATTGTGATGATGACAGTGGTAATGTGAGGAGGCAGAAGGGTGATGAACTCACATTCCCTGTTGATCTATTGAAGTTGTACTTAGTGGTAATGTGAGGAGGCAGTAGGGTGGTGAACTCACATTTCCTGATTACTTATTGTGATTGTGACTATGGTAATGTGAGGAGGCAGAAGGGTGATGAACTCACATTCCATATTTATCTATTGAGTTTTATTGAAAGTTGTGACATACTTGAGTATTATATAAAAGAATTGATTTTTATTGCATAACAAATTCGATTTAAGATCAATTTGTATCATATGTGGTTACAGATATTTGTATGTGATTTGAACTGAGATGTTTTGAAATGTGGGTCCCATATGAATGTACTCCTGAATGTAACTTTTCAATATGAGAAACTTTGAAATGAAAAGTACATCCATATGTTGACCTAAGAGGTTATAGGGGGTGTTATCTGCTCACTGAGTTGTAAAACTCACTACACGATGTGGATCTATTTTTCAGATAAAGACACAGAGTTTGGTCCAACAACCAAGTGATTGACTAGAGGTTGTACTCCAGTGGTGAGCCTACATTGTTTCTAGGCTCTCAATATTTTATAATTACAAAATATTTGTATTCTAGAGTTGCTCTGAATGTCACAGGCAGGATCCTTGCTTCTACTGTTACTCTGGTGTTTATAGACGTAAACTGTATATTGTATATGTGTATGGAAACTTATATGTATTAGTTTATATGATAAAGAATGTCATTATGTTCATGTATGGAAAATATATGTGTATGGTATATGGATTTCACGTGCCCTAAAATTGGGGTCGTGACACTTTTTTTCACTAAAATTTTTTTGACTAAGTTTTTCTTAATAATGTTTTAATAGGGTTTATTTTTAATGGACATTTAAAGGGAAGTGTTATGAACAAATTATATGTGGATGTTTAAAAAATAGCAAAACTCCTAATGACATCATTATTGTTATCATGCATGCATATGAATAGATGACCACATCCATTATAAGAATTAAGTTGGTAGTCTTTGGATTCCTTTTCTAATCTATTATGTAACCTTCTTTTGTGATGATACCCTTAATTGTAAAGTATTCACTAACTTTTTTCGATATCCTTAATTGGATAAATGTGTAACATTTCTTTTATTATATTTATAGTCCTATATAAAGACCTTACTTTTTTGTACTCAAAATGATTATGAAGAAATATATAGAGAGTGTGAGATAGTTCTTAAAGAACTAGATCTGTGAAGTATAGGATAGTTCTTGAAAAATTAAACCCTTTGTTATTATTTTAATTTTTCTCTCTTATCTCTTTCTATGTATTTCTATCTCTATTTTCGATTTTATTTATAACAATTAAAAAAATTCATTGTAAGACCACAAGAGAATAAATTGCTCCAAAGGCATGTTGGTATAGATGTATATAAATTTTTCATAAATGAATATCAATAAACGTTGAATTTATATACATATTATAAAGTAAAAATAACAAATTTCTTACCTTAATTCTTAAAAAGCAAACTTGAAGGATTGATCAATTTACACTAATTGGTTAGGAATTCGTGCTTATGTTGAGTTATAAATGGAACAAAGATTGAGAAATCAAGAAAAGGGGGTGGCGAAGAATAAAAAGGACTGAAAAATAACAAAATTACACTAATTTGTTAAAGACTTGTGTCAAGAAAACAAAGAGGATAAGAGAGATTAAAAAATGATAACCAAAGGATATAGTTCCTATAGAACTATCCCAGACTATCTCTTTCATAATCTTTTTTTGAGTATATAATGTCTTTCATATGGAACTCTTAATGGGAGAAAGTTACAAAAGCTTTATGTACACACTAAGGATTTGTAACTTCTACTAAAGTCAGTCTTGGACTAATATATTTACAACAATTATGCATACAGGTCCAGTTCACATAATTATAAGTTTCTCTCATGTGACTAATGTACGGATATGCCTCAGGTTCATTCCAAGTTTGTTTGGCTAGAATTATATGTCAAAGATCATATATATTGTCGTATTGGCTTTTTAATCAAATGATTAAATAAGAACTACTATACATTCAATCAAACAAACTTTTGTAATTCGTACTCATTCATTCTGTCAAATAGTAAAATGTCATCACAAAGTGGAAATGGCAGAGGAAAAACAGGTGCATAGCTATTGCCCAATGCTTTGTTGGCATATTTTGAAATTACTGGAGTCAACACTGAAAGAGAAAAGTCCCTTCGGGGAAGTAATGTGCAAAAAGAAGACACTCATTAAAGAAGGGCGAGTGTTTTAAAATACACTTTCACTTTGGATGCCTAAGAACTGGTTTCGAGAAATGGGTAGTCAGTATAACCAAGAACTGGATCAGAAATGTAAAAGGTTTCCCGGTTGTACTTGTTTAGAGGAGCATCAAGCTCATATCTCTTGGGCAAATCTGGATTGGCCAAGAACCAACGACCATAAGCAACAAGATCTGCCCGGTTCTCCGCCACAGCCCTATTGCCATCTTCACGGTCATACCCTCCAGCAACAATGAAAGTGCCATTGAAGGCCTTTCTCATCGGCACAAGACTGTGAGGGCATTCAACTTTTTCTCCAACAGTCTTCATTCTTGGCTCCACCATGTGGCAGTATAGAATACGGTATTTATTCAGGGAATTAGCCATGTAAAGGCCCAATGCTTTAGGATTGGAGTCTCCACATTCTGAGTAGTTTGCAAAAGGTGACAATCTAATCCCAACTCTTTCTGCCCCAATCTCATTGACAACAGCTTCAACAACTTCCAAAGGAAACCGACAGCGGTTCTCAAGGGATCCACCATATTCATCTGTTCGGTCATTCACTTGATCTTTCATAAATTGGTCAAGTAGGTAACCATGGGCGCCGTGGATCTCAACCCCATCAAAACCTACAATTAAACATATATCATCTTATATTTGTTGCATCCAGTTACAGTCTGAAGCATATATATTTAAAATTGTAGTACCACAAGCATCTCACATATTTTGTAAATAATTTTAGTGCCTGTAATATTATTTATGATTTGAATTGATGCATTAACACAAAAAACAGTATAGTTTGGGAAACCAGATTGTGCATAATCTTGGCATTTAAGTAACCTGCCATTCTAGGCATCATTTGTACTGATTATTGTTGAAGCATTTTGACTTTTAATATTTCATAATTATTGAAGTTACCAGCTTCAATAGCATTCCTTGCGGCAAGTCTGAAGTCATTGACAATATGAGGAATTTCATCTGTCCTCAGCCGCCTTGGTGGTGTAAATTGCGCAACGTCAATGCCATTACTTCGAATTTGTGGGGTCAGTGGCTTGTCTGTACAAGATATCGGGGCTTGCCCATTTGGCTGATAAACTGTTCAAAACAATGTATAAGATGGAGATACACTGAACATTTACATCAGATTTATTTGATACGTAAGCATTTGACACCTATGGATATCACTCATTGAAAAGGTAGGTGGAGAAAAAAAAAGGCAGATACATCATTTAGACACTATCAAGTTTTTTACCATAACCAAAAATGACAGACAACATCCTTATCCAAAAAAATAAATGACAGATAGCTGTTTTTTCTTTTGATTCATTTGCACTTTTGGAGGAGGAGTAAAGAGGTTCTTCAAGTATGGGTACTTTACTAGCACAGATGGTAAACTAGGTATTTGAGAGAGGTCAAAGAAAATATTTATAGTGTTTGCGAAGGTATATTTAAGAAATTAAACGCATGAATTACTTTACCGCTTAGCATATTACCTTGATCATTCAAGTTTTCTCTTGATTGCCAGTTTCTTGCACTAGTTACTGATTTGTATAGAAGATATATCAGATCAATACAAAGGTTGATCTAAGTTATAATAAATTATGATACTCCGCTATACTATGAAAGAAGGATATTCCTTCTTTCTCACCAACAATGGGTATGCATACCAGTAACTTTAAAAAATCATCGATAAAGATATATTAGTTCCTCACTGGTTTGTATATTAACAAAAAAGAAAAAGAAAAGAAGAACCAATTAAGAAAACAGATGAAATCCATGATAAAAAAGAAGATCCATAGATTTCAACAAAAGGTTGTGGAGAAGACAGGAGGCAGGGCAGTACATGATGTTTAAACAGAGGTAGACCAATTGAATATAGGTATACAATATCATCATTGCCAAAGAATATGTTGCTCTCATTGGCATATAGCGTGGTTTTAGGCCATTCAAAGCAATAGGCTAAACATATTCCTTCTTGATGTTTTTGTCTACTTAAGCCTGTCAAAACTTTGTTGTGTTCAAGTGTAAAGATAGATCATTATCTGGCTACTTTTCTTAGAGCAGAAGATAAACTCGCCAGAAAATACCTGAATTTGAAACCCTTCCAACATGCCAAATCTGACAAAAAAATATACCACCTTTGGCATGAACAGCATCCACAATGGGTTTCCATGCTTCCACTTGTTCTTTTGTCCATATGCCTGGTGTGTGTGATAACCTTAAATTAAACCAAAAAAAAAAGCACATTTAATAAAACTTCCTAGCAAACGGGGGTAAACATTAAGAATAATAAAAGTGGGCAAATTACCCTTGAGCAGTGTCAGAAACACCAGTAGCTTCAGTTATCAGAAGACCCCCCTTGGAAGTTCTCTGAGAGTAATATAAGATTGCATGGGGCTGAGGAACATTGTTGTAGGATCTCTGTCTTGTCAGTGGTGCCAAAACAACTCTGGCATAGCAAAAGACCAATTTGAATTGGTAACTGATACTCAAGGTACTTAGAAATATGACAAATTCTAGTACACCAACCTTAGATGCAAATGATTTTTCAAGTAAACAAGTAAGGAGGAGGGAGCGAAAGAATTATAATTATCTAATAACTAGGCTCTTCCTTGCTAAGTTGTAGAAAAAAATTCCAAGTTGGGATTTCCAACCTGGATTTACATCATGACCATCAACAAAGCTCAACTGGGATTTCTGACAAAGACTTGATCCTTGTGAAATTATTGCAGAAAAGTTGGAAGCAAACAAATAAAAGAGAATCAAGAAAGTAGTAGCAAGTCAGTACCTATGGGATATATTGAAATTCCCCATCTTGTAAGGAGTAAGAAGAGGAATAATGGGAGCTTCAGCAGCCATTTTTGCACGCTAACTAGTATCGTTTTTCTCGGCAAAGTTGGCTTTTTTTGGTTTTTTCCCTCCGATGCTCTGAAAATCAACCTACGACTCCATTGGGTATAAATAGAATTGAAATTGACATAAAAAAAGATCAGAATAGACCGCCCGCCATCTCCTACTGAAAACTATAGGAGGTAGCCAATCGGTACTTGCTTTCTGATCCTTTAGATTTTCACAGTTTTCAATGTTTGATGACGTGAGGGAGTACGTTGTCATCCACGGGGGCATTCATTGATTGGTGGCCGTTTATAAACGTTGACCCATTGGCCGGTTGAATGCCTCCGAAATTATTCACAGCTTTTATTTTGTCGGTGGCTGGGAGCCGGAGCCAAAGGAAGAGCGTCTACATTCCATTAACCTCTCTATATTTAGGTTTTTTAATTTATAAACAAAAATCAGCAATTAAGTTTTTTAATTTAAAATTACATGAAATTTTTATGAGTTAAGAAAAAAAAAAACGTTTTAGTTTCTCCTTTTTTTCTATATCCTCTTGCTTTAGGTTTTTAAATTTTTAATAACTATTCATAAATTATCTTTCTATAGAAAAATGCTAAACTCTAGTTTAACAGACTACATATTTTTTAATAGAATCTTTCATACAAAGATACATTAATATATAAGGATATTTAAATTATTACCTCAAAATGAAAATTTTCAAAAGTTTGAATTAAATGACTTTGTAATTATTTTGTTTTGACAAATAATTTAAATGCTCTTACGTTTATTAACCTTTTTATAAGAGATATGACTTTTTATATCGATTATAAAATGCCCAGGATGCTAAACTCCTTATAAATACTCCCCTTTTATATATTTAAAATAATCACAAAATATAATTATTTAATTTAAATAATAAATTAATTATTTCATTTTACAATTACTTAATTTTAATTAAAAAATTACATGACTTTCAATATATGATTTTCTTGTATTCTCTTGTCATTGGCTTTAGCCACCTTTCATACTGATAATCTTGTCCTCAATAATTTATACAAGGAATCTAGTTAATTAAATATTTTAATTAATTGATGCATCATTAAAATAT
Source organism: Gleditsia sinensis (assembly GCA_037074535.1). Lineage (NCBI taxonomy): Eukaryota > Viridiplantae > Streptophyta > Magnoliopsida > Fabales > Fabaceae > Gleditsia > Gleditsia sinensis. Next base: position 19,162,397 of record CM073466.1, on the reverse strand, counting down.
TATAGATTGATAGCTCCTTGCGATTGCATGTCATTATTATTGTATTAAATTAGAAAGCTTTTCACACATTCGTGTGTAATCATTATTATATAAAATTGGTTATACCAAAGAGGGTTGAAGCATAGACTTGATTCAATTAAGATTGTAGACTTGTTGCCAGGATGAGTAAACTTTCATGTTTCTTCAATGATTTATTTTTTTATATTTAAAATATATAATATAATAAGAGTTAAACAATTTAAATACTTAGTTATTTAATAAAAAATTTCTTTTTGTTATCTCTTCTAACGAAATTTTTTAGAAGAAATCAATAGACGAAAACAGTTATATATAACTCATAATTAAGCCACCAATTCTATTTTTTTCTTATAAAAATTATTTTATTGCCTAGCGAATATGTATCCAGACTTAGATAACTAATTACTTTATTTGTAAATAAAGGAAGTTATGGTGTCTTAAACATTGTTCAATATAGAATACCAAAATGCAAAAATAGTAAGAAAGTGAAAGAATAAATTAATTTTTAATATTTGAAACCTATAATTGATAATATAAGAAGTTAAAAAATATAGAAAAAGTAATGACTACATTGTTCTGGAGCCAAGCCTAGTTTTAACTACATACATCAGAAGCTTAAATTAATCTTTACCCAAAAAAGAAGAAGCTGAAATTAATAAATCAGCTAAGCAAATGGTAGTCTAGTGGAATCAAATTAAACAAGTTGAGTTTCAAATCAGTCATATTTGAGAAAGAATACCGGGTTTGATTTGTTAAGGTTTGTTTGAATAGAACTAAAAAGAGTCTAGTGCAAGTCTTGCTGAAGTAGATCCCTCAAGGTAGATAAATGGCATTATATAGATGAATTAAATGACCCTAAAGTTGAGTAGTAGAAGCAACCTAAATTTAAGACTGTAACCCAACTTTTTTAGAAGGTATCTCTCTATGAGAGCATATATAGTGAGAGTTCTCTTTTCACTGGTGTCCACTAATCCTTGCATGCAACTCGATTGGCCCCTTGATTTCTTGCTTTCAAACTTAGATCATTCTGGTTCTTTTCATTTTCTTCCATTTTCACTATTCTTCCCCTCCTTTTCTTACTACTTTATGCTGGCAATGATATGTGATACGGACAAATCCTCTAGCATGTGATTTCCACCAACCATGCATGAACCAACTTACTTCTCCAATGCATGAGCCATTATTCTTGACTTTAAATCACCTAACCACCATTTTTGACAAGCTTCCATTTTTACAATTTTTGTTTACATTGTAATATAATTTATTTCTAACTCATTAACAACTGTTAGCAACTTTAAATTGGCCTATAAGATTAGTATAAATAGGGCCAATCTCTTTATGTATAAGCACCATTGAATGAAAGTTTCTCTCTAAGCTTCTGAGCCATTTTGGTATCAGATTAGGTTCCTTAATTCAGTGTTGAGTTTAAGTGAGATAAGCAACTAAAATTTTGAGTTTTCCATTGGTGTTCTTGTAAAGGAGCCACGATCACCCCTTGAAACCCACATTTAGAGTCAGTTTTTCATAAAACTAACACCGCCATTGAACTTAGGAGGTCGAAAAACCTTGGACTGGAGTTTTTCACTGCTGACGGAAAGTTCACTAGACCATCGTCTACCACCTTCGGAGCTTCCCGAACCACTGTCTGTCATTGCTGGAAATCCAAAGATTGAAGACAATTATGTCATCGCCACATTAGCGACACGTGTCTTCCTTCAGCCACTCTTGTTATGCCACATATACGAAGAGCCACGTCATCAACCCAGTCACTAAAAGTTTCTAAAATTACATTTGTTCCCTTAACTTTTTGAAATTGCTTTGGTTTCCTAAATTTTTGAAAATTTCAATTTTAACCCCGAACTCATAAAAATTACAATTTTTTCAATTTTTTTTGAAACTGCCGGATTTATTAGAAAATTCTTAGTATGCTCTGTGGTTGTAGTATCATCTGATCTTCTACATCAGGAAAGAATTATTTTTGTTATTGGAAAGAAATTGTAGTATTGTGAAAAATGCATGTCTAAGAAAAGGTTTAGTTAGGAAAAGACTTGGTGTTTAAGCGTATCCATTGGTGACCCACCTCTCTTTCCTAAGAAACTTACTTGGTGCGCTATTTACAAACTACAATTACTATTCCAATTACCAAGTACATTAACAATTTTCAACTCATAAAATGCCTCCAAGAAGACAGCATTTGCATGAAATTAAAATGGAAGGATTGAAGAGACAAATCCAATAGTTATAAGAAACTATAAATGCGTAGCAAGCCCTGTTGGAAGCACAACACATACGATCAAATAATGACAAATCGAGTAGTGATTCATCATCGTTCAAAAGTCGTTGTCTGCAAAGACAATCATTTAGAAACGATAACATCAAGGTTGAAATTCTAAATTTTGAAGGGAAGCTCCAACCATATGAGTTTGTTGATTGGCTTCAAACTATTGAGTAAGTATTTGAGTACCAAGAGATACCAGAAGAAAAGAATGTAAAGATCATTGCTGTGAAGTTAAATAAGCATGCTTCTATATGGTGAGAGAACCTAAAAGAAAGAGTGAACGTGAAAGGAAAAGCAAAATCAAGACATGGGAGAAGATGCGTTGAGAACTAATGCGTAAGTTCTTGTCTTCTCACTATTATCAAGACAATTTTATTCAATTGCAGAATCTTTGTTAGAAGAACTTGTCTATAGAAGAATACTCTAGAGATTTTGATAAGTTAATGATGAAGTACGACATCCATGAAAGGGAAGAGCAAACAATAGCTCGTTACGTTAGAGGATTAAACACTGATATTGTCCATCTAGTTCAGTTCCAACAATACTGGTCCTTAGACGATATTATTCGTCTAGCCATCCGAGTGGAGAAAAAAATTACCTAAAAATTCTTCTTATAGAACTTTTTCTTTCACCAAAAATTCTTTATATGCCCGCAAAATACCAATAGATCAACTTAGTACTTTAAGCAAACCTTTTAAGAATACCAAAGAGAACCAATCTAAGGCACCCAAATACTTCAAATGTCAAGATTTTAGACATATAGCCTCAAACTGTCCAATTTAAAGAACCTTAACCATCATCAAAGGAGAAGCTTATGAAGTGTTTGAAGAGGAAGAAGTCCAAGAAGAACCAAATGGAGAAGAAGGGATCGAACCTATGTATGATGAAGAACATGTTCTTGTAGACCATGGAGAATCATTAGGAGTCAGGTGAAACCTACACACAACAATAGCTAAAGAAGAACCACGACTGAGGCACAATATTTTTCATACCCGATGTAGTCCACAAGAAAAAGTTGGTGATGTTATCATTGACAGTGGAAGCTGTGAAAATGTGGTATCAAACTACATGGTGGAGAAATTAGAGTTGTCAATACAAAATCATCCACATCCATACAAATTGTAGTGGCTTAACAAAGTAATTGAAGTGAGAGTTACTAAACACTGCCTTGTGACCTTTTCCATTATTCAAAACTACTAAGATAAGGTATGGTGCGATGTTATTCCTATGGATGCATGTCACCTTCTCCTTGGAAAATTCTGGCAATATGATCATCACACCTTATATGATGGTTATGCCAACACCTATTCTTTTTGTCAAAGATGAAGTCAAAGTTAAATTAACACCATTACCACTAAAAGAACTTGACAAAGACAAGAAGGAATCTAGGCCACTAGCATTTTTAGTTACAAAGGAACAATTTAAGGTGACAATAGAGGAGGCCTAGGCTATGAGCTTTGTTCTACTGTTAGTATCAAATGAAGAAACTATTTTTTTGGTAAAAATTGAATAATTACTCATCGAATTTTTGGATATTGTACCAGAAGAAATTCCACAAGGACTACCACTAATGCGACATATCCAGCATGCTACTGACTTTATTCTTGGAGCTGCCATTCACAATAAACTAGCTTGCAGGATGAGTCCACAAGAGTATGCTGAAATCCAAAGACAAATTGAAGAATTATTGAAGAAAATGTTAGTACAAGAAAGTGTTAGCTCTTGTACTGTTCTTGCAATTTTAGTACTAAAAAAAGATGGAAGTTAGAGAATGTGTATTGATAATCGAGTTATCAATAAGATTACTATTAAGTATTGATTTCCAATACCAAGACTCAATGATATGCTAGATCAGCTGCATGGTGCGACCATCTTTCCCAAGATTGATCTTCGTAGTAGATACCATCAAATCAAGTTTAGGCCAAGAGATGAATGGAAAACTGCTTTTAAAACTAGAGATAGCCTATACGAGTGGACTATGATGCCCTTTAGGTTATCCAATTGTAATAACCGTAAAATTTAACGAAAATTTCAATTAAAGGAAATTTAGAATAAAAGAGAGAATTTTGACAATAGAGATAAGAACCATAGAAAATATGTATATTTATTACATGGATTAAAGAATTATAAAAGAAATATGAGAATTTATGTTTTTAGCGCGCTATAAGCAAATATATTTTTATTTATGTAGAAATGATTATGATTTGTTAAAAGTAAGTGGACTTTTAAGTAAAAGAAGTATTGTGTTGCTTAAAATAATTATACCGGCCTCTATTGAATTTTTATGGTATTTTTAGAAATATTCTTTCTTTTAATATGAATTAAGATATTTGTTTTAAAATTTGTTTTATTATGATTTTTATTAAGAAAAATTATGATTTAAGAGTTTAACTAAAGGTAATTGAGAATGTAAATTTTTAGAAATTTTTGGGATATTTTTAGATGTAAAACGGAATTTATATGAATTTTATAAAAGAAAATTATATTATTAATTATTTAATAATTATTATTATTTAAAAAAAAAAAAAACCAACAAACCTGCAGAATGATAAATGAAACCGGGGGCGGAGAAAACGGATTCGAAAAAAAAAAACGGAAAGATGCATAGTAATGAATAGTGAGTGAATAGTGATATCCAATTTTATCTTTCGATTTGGAGTACCGATTAGCTTCCGATATCAAAACTGAATGTATTATTGGATTCAGGACGAAGAGTACTTCAGTTTTGACCGATCAGTTTTTGAAATCAACCGTTGAATCGCCATAGATCTGAAGTAGAAAATCTCGGTAAAAGGTAAGTTCTGAAAAACCTTACTTAGGGACTTCTAATTAGAAATCTGACTCCGTAGATGGATTCAGAAATTAGATAAATATTAGGATATGAAATTGTTTTGTTGATTCGGTAAAATTTTTGTGACAGTGAATAGTATTTTCCGGCGGTGAATAGTGGCGGTGAATAGTGTTTTCCGGCGTGAATAGTATTTTCCGGCGGTGAACAGTAACCAAGCTCATTTAAGGTTTTTGGACCTTCCGGACTCGATTTTGGGGTCTGTTTTACCGAATTCAGACCAGGAACTAGGATTTTAGGGCTGTCCAATCTGGAGCCCTTACTTGTGAGTGGGTTTTTCATACTATAGCGCATGTCTTATGAATTCGGTTTATAACTCTCTCTCTCATATGATTTTAACTAGTTGGAATGTATGCTAAATTGTTTTACTGCTTTGAAAACCAATATGTTCCAACCATGTTAGAAATTATAAATTTCAATCCTAGTTGAACCCTAGGTATGCAGGGCAAACATCTAGACTGATAATTCTCCATTTGAGCTAGATTTATAGAAATGCGAACTTAGTCATAGAAATGAACTAAGTTGGCCATGAAATGATTTGATGCATGATGAGCATTTATGCGACGTCTACGGACGATCTATGTTTAAAATGATTTGATGCATGATGAGCATCTATACGACGTCTACGGACGATCTATGTTTAAAGGAAAGTTTATGATGATAAAGGTCTCCATGGGAATACATGGATGAAACATATTTTTGAACAGAGTTTTATGCATGAAAAGAGCTAGATGGAGAATTATAGCTTTATTGTAATGTTATTGAAATGTTTTACTTTAAACTCTTTGAATAGCATATTTCAAATGTTTTCTATTGGAGGGACCCTTTTAGATCACTGTTAGCTAGCCGCAGGTAGTGCTAGCCCTGGTGCACCATGATCATGTTAAGGCTTCGGCCTAGGATACTGTGACGGGCATATGACTGCCTAAGACACAGGGATTTAGGGTTGACTTATGTCTTCGCCTACAGTGATTGCCATACCCATTGCTATGTGCTTGGGGAAATTTAGGGTGGACTTATGTCTACGCCTACAGTGATTACCCTACCCTTGCTGTGTGCTTGGGGGAGATGATAGATCTGTTAGGAAAGACCTCCAATAAACTGATGCATTTTTCTTAAAAGATTAAATATTTCTAAACAAGCTCATTCATCATTGTTATTGCATAAATATCTTCATGTATTACTTACCATGCATAATTGATTTACTTACGGTTATTGATTTAATCATGTTTTATCTTTTGAACACACATTTGAATTGTTTAGCATTCTTTCAATAAATTATGGTTAAATGCTTAATGTTTCTATTGTTATATTTACATTTGGATTTCAATTATTAAACCCATTGCGAAACAATCGTGCTTGGTTTGCCCTGTTTCAGTTATAGTATGATTTACTCATTCACTGAGATGTGGTAATCTCACCCCTCTTTTATTTCCTCCCCACAGATAGTCAAAGAGACTTTGATCCAGCTACAGCTTCGTAGGAGGCTGAAGATAGTGTTGGTGAGCCCCAGTTTGGGTAAGGCTCTTTTGTATTGTTTATTTAGTTTAGTTATGTCTAGAGTATCTCCATGAACATACAGGCAGGGTCCTCGCTTCTTGCGTATTTTGATGTGTTGTTTGAAAAAATGGTTTTATATTTTACAATAATGTTGGTATTATGAGGCCTTGGGCCAAGTTGAATCACATGAATATTATGAGGCCATGGGCCAAGTTGAATCAGAATGTTGGATTCATGAGATATCATGAGATATATATATATATATACATATATACAGTATTTTCTGATATTGGATGTGGCATATGTGGCCAGTTATATTTATTATGTACTCTGGATTGTGTGCTGGATGTTTGTGCATGCTATGTGTTAGGCTTGCGGCTAGGGGGAAACCCTTATGCCGTGCCGGTCATGTGTTCCATCATTTGGGGCCGTGACACCAATGCTCTTAGCACATTCATGCGCTTGATGAATTAGGTACTTCGACCCTTTATTGGTAAATTTGTAATCGTCTATTTCGACGATATTTTGATCTACAACAAAGGGTAAGAGGAACACTTAGAACACCTTTAACAAGTGTTATAGACTCTTCGTGAACAAAAAATTATGCCAATCTAAAGAAATGTTCCTTTTTAACCAGTGAAGTTACTTTTTTGGGTTATATCATCACTGTTAAAGGTGTTTGAGTTAACCCAAGCAAGGTCAAAGTCATCAACAGCTAGCCTATCTCAAAGTCTATCCATCACGTGAGGAGTTTCCATGGATTAGCTTCATTTTATAGAAGGTTCATAAAATTTTTTAGCTCCATTGCTACCCCACTTACAAACTGCATTAAGGGAGACAAGTTCCAATGGACAGAGAAAGCACAGAAAAACTTTGAAGAGCTAAAGAAACATTTGACTGGAGCATATATGCTAACCCTTCCAAAATTTGACCAAGTGTTTGAAGTCAGCTATGACGCTTCCAACACTAGAATTTGTGCTATTTTAAGTCAAGAAAGTTTTCTTATAGTCTTCTTCAGTAAAAAGCTCAACAATAGTAAACTTAAGTACTCTACTTATGACAAGGAGTTTTATGCCATTGTTTGTGCCTTACAACATTGGAGTAATTACTTATTAAATAAGGAATTTAGTTTCTATTTTGATCATGAAGCCCTCAAGCACTTAAATTCTCAATAGAAGATCAATCGTAGACATACTACTTGGAGTGAGTTTCTATAGCCTTATCCATTCTTACTTAAGCATAAGGCAGGAGTTCAAAATACTATTGATGATGCCCTCAGTAGGCATCATACTCTACTTTCTACTCTACAGATGAAAGTTGTTGGCTTTGAGACTATCAAAGAACTATACCAAGATGATCCTGATTTCCAAAAGTTTTAGAATGCCACCAAATTAGAATCCTCCCAAGACAATTATAGGCATGAGGGATTTTTGTTCAAAGGAAAGGCTTTACGCATTCCTCAATGCTCACTACGGGAAGCCATTATTTGGGAAGCACACAACAGAGGATTAGTAGGTCATTTTAGAAAAGACAAAACTGTGGCTTTAGTAAAAGAGAATGTTTATTGGCCAAGGCTTGAAAGAGATGTTAACAGACATATTCAAAGATGTAGAATCTGCCACTTGGCAAAGACCAAAAGCCAAAACACAGGGTTATATATGTCACTTCCTATTCCAGAAGCACATTGGGAAGTTGTTAGCCTAGACTTTGTCCTTGGACTACCTCGGACTTAGTGACAAAAGGATTCCATAATGGTAGTGGTAGACATGTTTTCAAAGATGGCTCACTTTATTCCATGCCAGAAGACCAATGATGCTGTCCAAATTGCATAACTGTATTTTAAGGAAATTGTTCATCTTTATGGGATCCCAAAAACCATAACTTTTGGTCGAGATGTCAAGTTCTTAAGTGACTTTTGGAGAACCTTGTGGAAGAATATGGGTACTAAGTTTCAATTTATTTGTGTCAATAATCCTCGGACAGATGGACAAACCGAGCAATTAACAAGCTTTTAAGAGACCTACTTTGGAGCTTTGTAGGTAAAAATCTAAAATAGTGGGATCTTGTCCTTGCACAAGTTGAACTTGTTTACAAAAATTCAACTAATCGAGCTATTGAAAAATGCTCATTTGAGGTGGTATATGGTATTCCTCCACATAGTCCATTAGACTTAACCTCTTCATCTAATAAACAATAGTATAGTATAGATGCAAAACGCAGAGCAAAAGAAATTAAGAGGTTACATGAATTAGTCCAAGAAAGGATTAGAAAACAAAATTCAAGATATAAAACTCAGCGGGACTGACACCGGAGACAACAAATTTTTAAAGTGGGAGATTTGGTCTAGATAAATTTATGTAAATAACGATTTTCAAATCAACCAAATGCCAAGTTGTCCCCTAGAGCTGATGGTCCATTCAAAGTTGTACAGAAAATCAACGACAATGCTTATAAGATAGAATTGGCAAGACCCTATGGTGTCTCTGCACCCTTCAATGTTATTGGTCTTTCACCATACTTGAACGATGAAATAGAACTTAACTTGAGGGCGAGTTCTGTCTAACCCAAGGAGGATGATAAGGACAAATCTTCTAGCATGTGATTTCCACCAATAATGCATGAACCAACTTACTTCTCCAATGCATGAGCCATTATTCTTGACTTTAAACCACCTAACCACCATTTTTAACAAACTTCCATTTTTACAATTTTTGTTTACATTGTAATCCAGTTTATTCCTAACTCATTAACAACTGTTAACATCTTTAAATTAGCCTATAAGATTAGTATAAATAAGGCTAATCTCTTCATGTATAAGCACCATTAAATAAATTGAATTTTAGAGTATTTTGAGAGTTTCTCTCTAGGCTTCTAAGCCAATTTGCATGCAAACTAAATGAATCCAGAACCTTTTTGAAACCTTTTTTTTTTCAAACAGTGTGTTATAGTAACCCTTTCAAATTGTAATCTTTCTCTATTTTGTTTCCTTTTGTCTATCTTAAGCCACAATATAACCCTCGTGAGATGGGTTATGCGGATATCAGTGATCCAAAGAGAGATGTAAATAGATGAAACGTTCGATTTAGAATTTGTAGAAAGATCCCGTTTGGCTCCCTACTACCCCCCTCACAAAGGTCCCAATCTCCATCCGAACATAAACTTGCACAATAGTATAGTTTTCTAGGATGAGTGCCTTGTTGGGTTTCTAGTGGAATACATAGATTTTTCAATGTATTGGATACAAGCCCTCATTAACCCTACGTGGTGAGTCCGAAGCTATGTTTTAATAGTAGGGGAAGGAAGCAATGGCGGAGCCATATACAATTGAGGGGGCACACCCCTCAAGCTAATTATGTTTAACTAACTCTTAAATTTATAGTATATCATTATTTTATTATACTACAATATACCCACTTAAAATTTAAAACAAATGATAGGGAGTATTTTTTTTCTCACACATCTCACTCTTTTGACTTCTACCATTCTCTTCTATCTTTTTTCACACGGAGAAAATAGAATATTTATTTCTTTTATTCCCTTTATTGTCATGCTTCAATTCTAATTTTAGTTTATCAATATTTGAGTTTCTGTACGTTATAAATACTAAGTATTTGCTTATATAGATAGATTTATTCTAAGCGCATAATTGTTTCTCTACTATATTTGATTTTAGAGTATACATTTTTCCATTTAATTATATTACTATTTACTAAATTCTTTAAAGTGACATATTTGTTTATTTTTATCTAAAATATGGATAAAATTCTCAAAAGAAAATCAATTTCTATGTAACAATTTTTCTTTGATACACAAAATTGTTCAAAACAACATTAAACTGAAATTAACTTATAAGATCTTTCATTGAATGTTTTATTTGTATGAAAGTTCTATTTTTTATAATCTTATTCCCAGGAATGAGATACATAAAAAAATTGAAAAAATATGTTCGATTGTCACTTCACTTTTTTTTAAAAATAATTTACTGTATTTTCACCAAATTTTTATTCTTATATTTGGTTAACATGAAATATTATCGGAAATATAATTAATTTTTCAAAAATATCCTTAAAGAGAAAAAATTTCGAAATAAGAGGAATGATAAATAGGAGCAAAAGAAAAAAAAAGAGTAAATAAAGAAGGGATGGCAATTAAGTCATTTCACATAGTAAAACTTTTTCATTCCCATGGGAAATTTTTATTCCCATCCTCTCAAGTGGGAAAGTTTTTTTCTCACTTTTTGTTATAAATTTTCATTTTTGAGAATCTTTTATACTCAAGAATGAAATTTTATTCCCGATACCAAACATAAACCAACATAGATTCTACTTTGGGAATCTACTCCAAAACATACTTTTACTCAATATTTTAAAAATTGAATTGATAATAAAGTATATAATATATATTGTAGTTAGTCATATTATTAAACAAAATATATAATTTAATAAATAAGTAATTGCTAAAAAATAATTAAATAATACATATTAATATATTTGATTCACCATTAACAATTATATTAAAAATAGAACAAGTTCATACCATTAGGGAAATTGCTACTGAACATTGTGACCATCAAATGGTGACAATGCTTTTTTGTTATTTTAAATTTGTTACTTTGTGACCACTTAGCAGTAACAAAGTTTCACCACCTTTTTTTGTGAATTTTTTAATTATTGTGCAAAGTTTCACAACTTGATTTTTTATTTTTTATTTTTAAAATTATGATTAAAGTTGTGATCGCTTAACTACCCCCCTCCCGAACAAAATTTTCCCTCCACCTTCTTCCCCAGGTAGCTCCTCCATTGTTTTCTCCTTCCTCCTCTGTTGTCTCTCGATGTGCCACTGTCCGTGGTTCCTCGGGATCTTTGTGGTTCCTAAAACCAATTTTAAGGTAATATAATTATATTATTTTGATAGTGATATTATTTTTAGTAATATTATGTTTAGTGTTGCCTAATGATATGTTTTTAGTTTATCTTATTTTAGTTTTACCTGGACTTTTTCATTTTACAAGTTAGCATTATCAAAAAATATATAAAATGTTGAAATTCTTTAGTAATCTTGTTTATTTAAATTAACGCGTGTATTAATTTTATTATAATTTTTTGGATTAAATAAATGGTATGAGTATATTAATTTTGTTGTTGTTGTTGTTTACCGTATTTAGGTGAAATAAACTGTATTGTGTATCTTTTATAAATAAATGCACACTTTAATGATTTTGCTATAATAAATGTTGTATATTTAATTTTTTATATAAAATTTATGTATCTGTCTATTAACATGAGTTACTTTAATTAATTGATTGTGCAATGTCTGGTATAGATAATGCATGAATATTATATTTGTATGCTTCAAAATTAGTTGTAGTTCATATAGTGTTTTTTATATAAACAGCAAGTTATGAATTAGTTTTGGGGGATTAATTTGTACATAAAAAATAATTAAATTGAATACTGATTATTTGTATAATTAGTTGTATCATGTTTGAATTATGTACGTATCCATAGAGAGGACTCGGATTATGTTTGAAAATAAATTAGTTGAAGTTTATATTAAAAATATATATTAAATAAAAATATGTTATATAATTTTTTAGGTAATTTATAAGAATTATCTTTATTATTAAATGTGTGACTTGTCTATGTGGGATTATTTTGTTTATTAGATGTCAGATCAGAGTCGGTGTGCGTCAACCACCAAAGGGAGAGGTTGCGGTCGGCCTTCCATCACAAAAGGTGGCAGCACATCTACACAGCTATTTCCATGAGCTGCAGGAGGCAACAATGCCCCACCATTAGACAATTTTCCCATTCCCCGAAGAAAACTTCCCCAATTTTCAGTCTATCATGGATCGGGCTCTCAATCCTCAGAGTCAGCCACAAAACATCAGAGACAGCTTCCTTGATGGGAAGCCACAATGGTTCAAAGCCAATCACAAAGCTAGTGATTGTCCCTGTCAACATAATAGTGTAACTATTTATATAATTTTAAGTTTATTATTTAATTCTAGCATGATTTCTATTAGAAGTTTGTAATAATTCCCCATTGCTGACTCTTCCTGGCACTTAAGGATTAAAGACTTGACGTTGCCTGATGGCTCTTGGAATTTCAAACAACTTACAAATGTGCTGTCAGGGCCAGTTTTAAAGTATTTTTATGCTGCTCTCCCTCCTAATGTGCTGGTTGGACTTTATTTTTTTTGGTGTGGGGACCTGAGGCCAATTGAGCATTTAGTACTAAGAGTGCTTACTTTCTTATGAAAGAAGATCTTCCTAAAGGTCAAATGAATGAATGGAGTAAGATCTAGAACTAGGTAATTAATACATTTCTTTCGTTGGTCATACCTGGCTGCCCGCTCCCGGCCTAATTGAGGAGTAGATGGTATGGCAATAGCCCGTTTTGTGAAGGGTCTAGGTGTGAAAAAGAAGACGTAATTCATGTCCTTCGGGACTGTCCCTATGCTAGAATGGCTCAGCGTAGTTTGAACACCCCCCCACGGGGAAGGTTGAGAAATTATTTTTTCTCTTACGTAAGAGAATCTTGGGTCACTGCCAATATGAGTTTAAGTGTGCACAATGGAGATGGTTTTCCATGGCCCTTGAGATGGGTACTTTATGTTAGTCCCTCTGGGGTGGGAGGAATAGAGCCAATTTTGGTATGGATTTTGAAAGGCCACACTACCCTAGACTTGCTATGGAGGGCTTCTTGAAGTCCTTCATGCGAACCTCTCAAGCAAAAATTGATAATCTCCTGGATAGATGTGAAGTTTGTGTGGAGATTAGATGGAGGAGTCCAGAGGATAGTTGGACTAAACTACGATGGTGCTTCGAGAAGTAATCCTGGGAATCTGGTAGTGGGGGTCTTCATACATTACTTTGGAAATTGGCAGCTTGGTTATAGTAGGCACCTTGGTGTTTACTTATCCTTCACTGCTGAATTGTGGGACATCTTAGACGTGTTAAGGTTAGCTTGGAAGGAGGATTATAGGATATTAATCATTGAAAGTGATTACAGGGAATCCAATGTGGTGGCTAACTGGTTGGCAAACTGGGGTGCTGATCAAGAGGTTCAGCTCCAGTTTTGGGATACTCCTCCTCCTGGAATTTGTAATTTGCTTTTTCTTTTTCTTATGTTTCAAGGGTCCCTTTTTCCCCGAGTAGTTAGCTTGTAGGTTTTCTTTCTATTGTGCCTTTGGCCCTATCTAGCTACCAAAAAAGAAGAAGAAAACAATCGTTACACTTTCTTTCACTCGAAATCTATAATTTTAAAGAGAAACGTATCGGCAAAGGTGAAACAGCCTAAACAGGGTAGGGCTCCTCAGTAAATTCAGTAAATCACACCATAACAAGTGTATATAAGCTAAGACACTAAGCACAAGACATGAATCTCAAGGTGTAAACAAGTTTTGATGATGAATTCTTAAGGAATCAATATAGTGCATAGATAAAGTATTATAGTCTCGGTGTCTTCGCTCCGCGCATTGCCTTCAGAGGTCTTCATATTGTTTTTGGAGGCTTTTTGACCGTTGAAATTTGTTCTTGTAGCTTTTACAAGCCATTGTTAACTTTTTAAAAATTCTGTCAGTAGGTCAGGTTTTTAGTTAGCTGAAAAACCTTTTTTCAGTTAACTCAAACATAATTCTTCTCTTTTCGTCTTGAACTTCTCTATATTTATTTTCCTCATCATTTAATGTATATCCAAGTGAAAATCGTTTAGTTTGTACATTAGGAACCTTGACTGTTGTTGAGATCTTCCCTTTCCATAAATAGCTCTAAGCTTATATCCTTGTCATTATGATGGAAGTGGCTTTTTCTGGTTTCCTAGTATGAGTTTTGGCCGTTGAAACTCCTAGAATTTATCTATTTTGAATTTCGGTTCATTAAAGTCTTAAATGTGCACCTTATATACTTTCCATCTTTGACATTTGAAGACCTAACTGCTTGGGATATATTTGAATTTGCTCCATTGATGTATTTCATTATGATTGACTCTCTTTAATTTGGTTGATTGATCTCTTCAAGAGTTTCTTTTGACAGCTCAGTGAGCTCACCTTTTGATGAAAGTTAAATAGTTGTCAAAAAGGAAAGTTCAAATTAATTACTGGATTTAATATATTAATAAGATACACTAGAATATTTGCCTTGATTTAGTTATTATATCAAATATAAGGGCGGCACTAGTGGCACTTCTAATTGCCTGTTCATACTCATCCTTAACTAGTAAACTTACAGATTAGTCTATGAATTTATTAATCTCTTAAATTTTAATTATTAAATTTATATTATTATACAATTTAATTTTTAAATTTATCAAATATACAACAATATAATCTTTTTGTCATCTTACATTTAACTACTATTAAAAAAATATTGATGTGGTACATTAAGTGTCCATTTGTCATATTAAATATAGCATGACACACTAACTCAACTTACTGAGCCACTATTTCTTAATACCAAAAAGGCCAAATGGCTCCTTTAGTCTCTTAACTTGTTTTTTCATTCCATTTTGGTCCTTTATATAAAAGAGTTTCTCAAAAAATCCTTAACTTTACAAAAATGTTTTTATAACCTAACCCATAAATCTTAAAATGCAAAACCCAAAACGCTAAACTATAAGTCCTAAATTCTGAACTCCAAATACTAAACTCTAAACTTTAAATTTTAATACTCTAAACCCCAAATCATTAAACTCTAAAACACAAGCTCTATACTCTAAACCCCAAATCATTAAACTCTAAAACACAAGCTTTATACTCTAAACCCCAAATTTTGAGTCACAAAGCACAAACCCCAAAATATCAAATCTCAAAACTCAAGAAATCTAAATCCTAAAGCTTGAAACCATAAATCTCGAAACATCAAACACCATATCTCAAAACTCCAAAGACCAAACATTAAACCTTTAAACCCAAAATTGCAAATCAAAAACCTTAAAACTCCAAAACTTAAAGCTCTAAATCCTAAACTCTAAATTTCAAAACTCTAAACCCCAAACTCCAACCCTAAAAATTCTAAAACCCTAACCCCTAAACATCAACACCTCAAGACAAATCTAAAACCCTAAACCTCAAATTCTAAAATCCTAAACTCTAAGCCCTAAACCACAAATTCCAAAACTTAAAGTCTTACATCCTAAATCATAAACCCTAAATCTCAACTAAAAATCCTAAAACCTCAAACCCATACTTCAAAACTTTAAAACCTAAACCCCCCAAACCCCAAACCCTTAAATTGCAAAGCCCAAACCTCAAAGCTTTAATATCAAAAACCCTAAACCTTAAACATTAAATCTCATACTAAATCCTCAAAACTCCTAGCTCCAAAATCTCAAGTTTGAAACTCCAAGCCCTAAACCTCAAACTCTAAGCCTAAAACCATAAAACTCAAAACTCTAAAACCTTAAATTTGAAACCCCAAACCCTAAACCTCAACCTCCAAGTATGAAACCATAAAATTCAAACCCCCAAAATCCAAAGCCCTAAATCCTAACCCTAACCCTCAAAACCCCATACCCCAAACCTCAAAAACCTAAAACCCAAATTCCCAAAACCCTATACCTAAACCTCAAAATGCTAAACCCCAAACCTAAAAACCACAAATACTAAATCACAAATCTCAAGACCGTAAATTTCAAACTACAAAATTGAACATGTCAAAACCTCAAAACCCAAAGCCCCATAAAATTCAGACCCAAAACCCCAAAACCTAAAACACTAAAACCTAAATCTTAAAACCTACACCCTAACATGTATTTTTTATTTTCCCCCCTTTTTAATATACACATTAATGTTTAGGATTTAGGTTTTGGGTTTAGATTTGAGGTTTTTAGTTAAGGGTTGAGAGATTTGGGATTTATGGTTTTTGCATTTGGAGTTTGAGTTTTAGGGTTTAGGGTTTTGGTTTTTGAGGATTAGGATTTGGATTTTTACAGTTTGGATTTTGTGATTTGATGTTTAGGGTTTAAGGTTTAAGGCTTTGGTTTTTGGGATTTCGTGATTTTGAGGTTGGGGTTTAAGGTTTTGAGGTTATGTGCTTTGGGATTTAGGGTATAGATTTTTGTGGTTTGGGGTTTATTTTTTGAGATTTCATGTTTAGTGTTTATGGTTTGAGGCTTTGAGGTTTGGCATTTAGGTTTGGGGTTTGGAGTTTGAGGTTTTAATTAAGGTTTATGATTTTGGGGCTTTGATTTTTGAAGTTTAGGTTTTGATATTTAGGGTTTATGATTTTGGGATTAGGGGTTTGAAGTTTTTTTGTTTGATGTTTGCAATTAACGTTTTAGGGCTTTGGATTTTAGGGTTTAAGGTTTGCAATTTTGGAATTTTTAAGTTTTAAGTTTAGAGTTTAGAGTTAAGAGCTCTAGGTTTTGGAGTTTTGATATTTTGGCTTTGGTTTTTAGAGTTTGTGGTTTTTTATTTTGGGTTTTGGAGTTTGGGATTTAGAGTTTTGTGATTTATGGTTTTGAGGTTTAAGATTTAGAGTCTAGCTGTTTAGGTTTTCGAGTTGAAACTTGAGGTTTAGGTTTTGGATTTTGGAGTTTAAAGTTGCAAGGTTTGAGGTTTGGGTTTTGGGGTTTAATGTTTGAAAGTTTAGGTTTGGAGTTTATGATTTTTAAGTTTTGATATTTGAATTTTGGGGTTTGAGATTTGAGATTTGGTATATGAAGATTTAGGGTTTGAGTTTAGAATTTAAGGTTTACGCTTTAGGATTTAGGTCTTCAGGTTTGAGTGTTTTGATATATGGGGTTTTGAGATTTAGATATTAGAATTTATTGCTTTCGATTTTGGGTTTTGAGTTTAGAATTTAAAATTTACAATTTACGGTTTAAGGTTTTAGTGTTTAAAGTTTAGGGTGTAAGTCACAATTTTTTTAAGAGACCAAAATAGTATAGAAATATAAGTTAAGGGACCAAAAGGACAATTTGTCAATTTTCTTTTTTAAAGAGTGGTGACTCAGCAAGTTAAGATGATATGCCATGATGAATTTAACGTGTCAAATGAGCAGTTAACAAGCCACATCGACATTTTTTTAATGGAAATTAAGAGTGAAATCATTATAAACAAAAGGGTTTTTTGTGGCAACTTTTCGGTGACGATCAAAATAGTTGCCGTTGAAAACACCATTAAGTGGCAACCCAATCATGACCTTTGTGGGTCTCCACTGAATAGTTAATTTTCATTAATTTTGATATATATATATATATATATATATATATATATATATATATATATATATATATATATATATATATATATATACTCTTAATTACAACCTTTATGGACTTTTGTGAGTTGTCATTGAATAATTAATGTATATTAATTTTGAGATATATACTTTTAAGGTCACCACTGAAAGGTACCCTTTTAGTCGCTGCTAAATGGTTAACAAATAAGTGATTTTGAGATATATACTTTTAATGTAGTGGCATAAATTCATAGCTAAAGTTAAAGGGTCTAGTAAATTCTCATATCAATTTGTAGGTTTACTCCTTTCTTAACTAACTATAATTTAAATTTTCAAATATGCCCTTAACTAAGTCTATATATATAATATAAAATACCTCACTAACTTAGGCTTAAATTGTCTATTCACACTTCTACTTAACTCCATTACTTCTGCTTTTTTAAAATTCTTGTTTTTACCAACAAATTTTTTTATCTTGCTTTTATTCTTCTTCTCCCCTTGATATTCTATTTTTATAAAGCTAAATATAGTCTTTTCACATCGGTTCAAATTTTCACATAGTTGATTAAGAATGACGCGACACCGAAATGGTGATCAAAAGATAGATTTTGAGAGGATCCTTTGTCCTTTTAATACAAATAGTCATGAAAACTAGATTATTCTTATCTCAACATGTTTATTGGAGGGATGGTTTTTTTCTTTTTATTCTGATTAACTATAGTCTAAATAGAGTAATTTATTATTTTTTTTTTGTGGTATCTTAATTAGTCTAAAAATTAGTTTTTCTATATTAAATTTCTATAACACATTAAATAGTAGAAATTATACACGAATTAGGGTATCTATATTTAACCTCAATTATTATAGATTAAATTCAAATTTTCTAGTGATAAAATTATATTGATGGTTCAAGGTTATTAATAGATTATAATTTTCTTATCATAAAAATAACTATTTAAAATTTAATAGGTAACTTAAAATTTTTAATATAAAATAATAAATTAAATGTAATTATTTGAAGGATTAAAAATCTTTGCAATAAATAGAATTTTTTAAGTTTAAATTAACTTAGTATTTCACATTACTTAAAAAACAATTTAATTAAATAGTAGGATAACATGAATAACACAGAGAGAGATAAAATTTTATCCATCGAAATAAGTTTTTTAAAAAGAAACATTGATAGAAGCTAAATAGGAATGTGGATAGATAATTTAAGTATAAATTAGTTCAGCATTTTTTTTGGTAACAAGTTTATTATTTTATTTTATATAAAAAAACAACTTGTTTAAGGGTGGTTTTGGAAATTTCAAATATAGTTAGTTATAAATAATGAGAATAGGCAATTAGGTGTACCAACAGCCTAGCTCACTCCAAATATAATATTCAAATTTTGATTACTCTTTGAAAAAATTAAATACTTTAAATTATATATATATATATATATACATATATGTATACATATACATATATGTATACATATACATATATGTATACATATATCTATATATGTATACATATATGTATATATGTATACATATATGTACATATATATATACATATATACATATATATATACATATATATATCAATATATATATATATATATATACATATATATATATATATATACATATATATATACATATATACATATATATATATATACATAGATATATAGATATATATATACATATATACATATATATATATATATATATATATATATATATATATATATATATATATATATATACATATATACATATATACATATATATATATATATATATATATATATGTATATATATATATATATATATATATATATATATATATGCGCACGCACATAGATATATATACATGTGTGTGTACATATAAATATATGTATATGTAAATATATGATTGACAAGGTCAAAACTGATGAATTTGTCAAAGGCAGAAGAAAAAGAAAAATGCAGAGAAAAAGTATCTAGGACTATGTCATGTTTGCAGAAGAATGGTATCCTCCCAAACCATAGAAAAACCCTTTGCCTCTTTCGCTCAAAACCTCTAAAACGACCGCCTTGAGTTTGTGTTCGGGGCTACCAGAGTAGTAGCGACAGTCCCTCCCTTTGAGTTTTTTATCTTTTGATAAAATCTTTGAAGATTAATTTAGTTCATCTCCTTATATTCTCAACGATAGAAATATATTAGGAAGAAAAAAGAATTTAATTTATATGTCATTTGCTTAATGCTTTGTTTTCTAGGGTTGATTTGTATATACTCTTATAGTTTTAGTTATCATCTTCATTTTTCTTATCATTCGGTCACTTTTAACACTTTCGGTGTGATGTTTTGTAAAATTGGTTGTGTTTTTTAAGACTTCATGAAATCATAAATATTAAGGGTTCCTCTTTTATCATTTTTTTTATTTCAACAAAATAAAATCATTTATCTCCGAAAAGAGAAACTAAGTAGTAACTTTAAAACTGATTTTATTTGCGTTTAATAACAAATTTGACTAAAATCACTTATCAAATCATTAAAAATTTCATATGTACAAAAAATAATGTCCTTTATAAATCACATTTATTGAAATTATTTTTAATTTTATCTTGCATATTTGTCAAATTACAGTGTACTAAAAATTTAATTCAATTGATTTGTCTTTAATGTTTTTAATTTTTTTTGGCCAATTACTATTTTTACTTTTTATAAGTGACTAGAAATGAGTTATTTGTCAATTAGATAATTTCCAAAATTAAAATCACTTGAGTCATTTGTCAAATTATCAAATTAAGTTCCAATAATTATATTTTTTTTGGGTAATATAATTCATAGAGATTTTAAACAGTTGGTGAAATGAGATATGTTAAAATATTGCATACAGTTAAACAAAATATAAGCCTACAACTGAAGCACACAATGCACAAAATTAATTTTCTCATTTCAACATATCCAAATTAAAAGAAATTCGTAAGGCACTCATCTATGAGAGACATATGCGTGTAAATTAGTTTCTATTTTCACAAAAACTTTCATTGCCACAATTTTTGTGAAGATACTAAGAAAGCAATTAGATACCAAATAATTAGGAGTCATTGGTACACAAATATCTAATATATTTTCATGTATAAATATCATGATATAATATACTAATAACCTATGGAGATACTCTAAAAAAACATTATAATATTTTAAGAATTTTATGTTTGGTATAACAATTTAAAATTGAGTAATGATTTTATGAATCCAAGTTCACCATGAACTCTAGTCATTACATAATAATTACTAAATATAGAACAATATTGTATTTATACTATTAAATGCTTCATGTGTAATTAATTACAACATTTATTGAATAAATAATATACCATTTAGTAAATTTTATTTTATGGTATATTAATTAAAAATATTAAATAATTTTTTCCTTAACATTTTTAATAATTTAATTTCAGTTATCAACTTAATATTAGAGATGTGCAAAATGTATTAAATTTTATAATGACTAAATTTTTATGGAAACAAAGTATGACTAATTTATTTATTTTCATGAAAATAATAATTAAAAAATTATTATTTTATAAAAAAATTAAAAATTTTAAAAATTTTACCTCTAAAAAGAAAAATTAAACATTTAATAGCATAATCCTATATTTAGCAATTACAAAGTAACAATTAGATTTCATATTGAACTTGAGCTCCCCAGATCATTAATCTTTAAAATTATAAAGAAATATATATTAATATATTATTAAATTTAAGACAGTAAGTTTCTCAGAATTTTTTAATTGTGTACCAACAAAATTAAGGCATCTTAATTAGCTTCCTCATATATTGGATGCCTCATGACATCTTTAATAATAATGTGCCAAAGAGTAAATGCAAATATCTTGGATGTCTCTAAGCATCGAATATATCTAAATGAAGATAATAGTGTATCAAAAGCCTTCTAAAGATTTGCAAGTAAACAAGAAATTGCATTTGAAGCAAAACACCAAGACAAAAACACATATACTATTGGTGTTGAATACAACATTATAGATGTAACCAGCCCTATCATTGTAATATGCTATTTTTACCCCAAATGCTATGTTTTTTTTTTGCACAATCTGAAAGCTATGTTGAATATAAGGATGTTTTGCTCAATTTTCTGGGAATTTCATGATTTTTTTGAACTGCATAGGTTTCTCCTAAAAAAACCCTGGCAGGACTGTGTAAACAACAAATGGGGTTCAAACCCTATGCATTCCATGTTTCCAAGTTATAGAACCTAACATAATTGGCACCAGAGATACCTTTGGTCCCTTGACTTCAACAGTGAAAGTTTTTCCTTCTCCAAAAGAAGAGAAGGCAAGAGTGGATGGCGCCACTGTTACTTTGAGAAAGTTTGGCATATTAATGATAGCTTCATAGGTTTAGTTAGCATGATCAACATTAGTAACAGTACTAATAAAATTGGCCATGATCTCATGTCCATCTTCAACTGCAATTGCAAATTAGGGGTAGTTTAAGTCCCACGCCCTTCTTGGTTGGCTTCTCTTACAAACACTACTATCATTAGAAATTTGTCTTAATGTTGTAGTGTTATAGCCTTGCTTACAGAGAAAGTCAACATAATTTACCTCAGAAACATTAAAAAATAGCCCAAGATCCACTGCTTTCACAGGCTTAACAAGGCCAGACCCATAAGCAAATTCATTCTCATTTTCATGCTTTTTGGGGTCCACAACAGATGCTGTATTGAATTCAGGAAAAAGAACAAAAGATTAGATGAGAAAAAAAAGCATCGAAGTAGTTCACTTCAAATAGCATATTTTTATCTATACCTATGGTCATTAGTGCAGACTTCATAGCTGCAAGAGACCAATTTGGGTGATTGGCTTTTATATAAACTACTGTCGTAGTAACATGTGGACAAGACACTAAAGTTCCTGAAACAACATTGTACTTCACTCTTCTTGTAACCTCCATTTCACTATGAAGGGGGGGGGGGTGCAATAGGAGACCAAGCACCTAGAATATTTACACCAGGTGCACTAAGATCAGGCTGGCAATACAAGAGCTGAACTTGTAAGAACTCAAATCCATAAACATATATGTATAATAAAATCCAGCAAAATAAATCAAATTTATTGAGATAAAGTATATACCTTGAAAATGTCTGGAGTTTGGACCAAGCTGGGCCTCTACCTAAGAAACTAACAACATAAGGAGCATTAGTGTCCTCTGTGGTCTCACTAAATATAATGGTTGCATTTGGGTTATTGAAATGAAATTAAAATTATCCTTGCTATTGTCAATTTCCTCTGGTTCTCACTACAAATAATGAATGAAGGATTATGCTAAACCATGAAAAGAAATGGATTGATGATTCGCTTACTTGGAGGTTTTGATGTACTGTAACACTTGAGAGAGCTCTTTTTCATTGATGCATGCTGCTAGGAAGGGGTAAAACCTGGCATAATTTTCGTACGGTCGATTAGGGGATATGATACCCACGCCACCTTCCTTCTGTACTTTCAAGACCTCAGAGCTAACTTTGCAGACAACATTCTTTACTTTCACTTTGTTCGAATTTAAGGTGTAATAACCGTAAAATTTAACGAAAAATTTCAATTAAAGGGAATGTAGAATAAAAAAGAGAATTTTGACAATAGAGATAAGAACCAGTGAAAATATGTATATTTATTACATGGATTAAAGAATTACAAAAAAAATATGAGAATTTATATTTTGACGCGCTATTAGCAAAAATATTATTATTTATGTAGAAATAATTATGATTTGTTAAAAGTAAGTGGACTTTTAAGTAAAAGAAGTATTGTGTTGCTTAAAATAATTATATCGGCCTCTAATAAATTTGTATGGTATTTTTAGAAATATTCTTTCTTTTAATATGAATTAAGATATTTGTTTTAAAATTTATTTTATTATTATTTTTATTAAGAAAAATCATGATTTAAGAGTTTAACTAAAGATTTATGAGAATGGAAATTTTTAAGAATTTTTGGGATATTTTATGATGAAAAATGGAATTTATATGAATTTATATAAAAGAAAATCCTATTATTAATTATTTAATAATAATTATTATATTTAAAAAAAAAAAAAAAAAACGAAAAACAGAAACCATAAAATGAAAACCGGGGGCGACGATCGGATTCGAGAAAAAACGGAAAAAAATGCATAGTAGTGAATAGTGAGTAAATAGTGACATCTAATTTTATCTTTCAATTTGGCGTACCAATTGGCTTCCGATATCAAAACTGAACGTATTATTGGATTCAGGACGAAGAGTACTTCAGTTTTGACCGATCAGTTTTTCAAATCAACCGTTGAATCGTCGTAGATCTGAAGTAGAAAATCTCGGTAAAAGGTAAGTTCTGAAAAACCTTACTTAGGGACTTCTAATTAGAAATCTGACTCCGTAGATGGATTCAGAAACTAGATAAATATTAGGATATGAAATTATTTTATTGATTCGGTAAAATTTTTGTGACAGTGAATAGTATTTTCCGGCGGTAAATAGTGTTTCCGGCGTGAATAGTATTTTCCGGCGGTGAACAGTAACCAAGCTCATTTAAGGTTTTTGGACCTTCTGGACTCGATTTTGGGGTCTGTTTTACCGAATTCAGACCAGGAACTAGGATTTTAGGGCTGTCCAATCTGGAGCCCTTACCTGTGAGTGGGTTTTTCATACTATAGCGCATGTCTTATGAATTCGGTTTATAACTCTCTCTCTCATATGATTTTAACTAGTTGGAATGTATGCTAAATTGTTTTACTGCTTTGAAAACCAATATGTTCCAACCATGTTAGAAATTATAAATTTTAATCCTAGTTGAACCCTAGGTATGCAGGGCAAACATCTAGACTGATAATTCTCCATTTGAGCTAGATTTATAGAAATGCGAACTTAGTCATAGAAATGAACTAAGTTAGCCATGAAATGATTTGATGCATGATGAGCATATATACGACGTCTACGGACGATCTATGTTTAAAATGATTTGATGCATGATGAGCATCTATGTAACGTCTACGGACGATCTATGTTTAAAAGGGAAAGTTTATGATTATAAAGGTCTCCATGGGAATTCATGGATGAGATATATTTTAGAACGGAATTTTATGCATGAAAAGAGCTAGATGGAGAATTATAGCTTTATTGTAATGTTATTAAAATGTTTTACTTTAAACTCTTTGAATAGCATATTTCAAATGTTTTCTATTGGAGGGACCCTTTTAAATCA
The DNA here is from genome assembly GCA_037074535.1 of Gleditsia sinensis. Classification (NCBI taxonomy): domain Eukaryota; kingdom Viridiplantae; phylum Streptophyta; class Magnoliopsida; order Fabales; family Fabaceae; genus Gleditsia; species Gleditsia sinensis. The sequence goes on along the minus strand of CM073466.1, from coordinate 19,137,332 downwards.
CTGTTAGCTAGCCGCAGGTAGTGCTAGCCCTGGTGCACCATGATCATGTTAAGGCTTCGGCCTAGGATACTGTGACGGGCATATGACTGCCTAAGACACAGGGATTTAGGGTTGACTTATGTCTTCGCCTACAGTGATTGCCATACCCATTGCTATGTGCTTTGGGAAATTTAGGGTGGACTTATGTCTACGCCTACAGTGATTACCCTACCCTTGCTGTGTGCTTGGGGGAGATGATAGATCTGTCAGGAAAGACCTCCAATAAACTGATGCATTTTTCTTAAAGATTAAATATTTCTAAACAAGCTCATTCATCATTGTTATTGCATAAATATCTTCATGTATTACTTACCATGCATAATTGATTTGCTTACGGTTATTGATTTAATCATGTTTTATCTTTTGAATTGTTTAGCATTCTTTCAATAAATTATGGTTAAATGCTTAATGTTTCTATTGTTATCTTTACATTTGGATTTCAATTATTAAACCCATTGCGAAACACTCGTGCTTGGTTTGCCCTGTTTCTGTTATAGTGTGATTTACTCATTCACTGAGATGTGGTAATCTCACCCCTCTTTTGTTTCCTCCCCACAGATAGTCAAAGAGACTTTGATCCAGCTACAGCTTCGTAGGAGGCTGAAGATAGTGTTGGTGAGCCCTAGTTTGGGCAAGGCTCTTTTGTCTTGTTTATTTAGTTTAGTTATGTCTAGAGTATCTCCATGAACATACAGGCAGGATCCTCGCTTCTTGCGTATTTTGATGTGTTGTTTGAAAAAATGGTTTTATATTTTACAATAATGTTGGTATTATGAGGCCTTGGGCCAAGTTGAATCACATGAATATTATGAGGCCATGGGCCAAGTTGAATCAGAATGTTGGATTCATGAGATATCATGAGATATATATATATATATATATATACATATATACAGTATTTTCTGATATTGGATGTGGCATATGTGGCCAGTTATATGTATTATGTACTCTGGATTGTGTGCTGGATGTTTGTGCATGCTATGTGTTAGGCTTGCGGCTAGGGGGAAACCCTTATGTCGTGCCGGTCACGTGTTCCATCATTTGGGGCCGTGACATAAGGAGTCTAAGTAGCAGAGACTTGAGTATTTGGGAATATAATTGGATGAAAAGTTTGTAACATTTCCTCCCCAAATTAAAGCATGTGATGTTGTCTCCAAGTTGATAGCATTCACCTTTGATTCACCATTTCAAGAAAAAAGAAAAAGAAAAAAAAAGTTTACACTTTAGCTAGAATAATTTGAAGAAAAACACAGATTATTAGTAAGATATACTTAATGTGATTACTTCTTCATTTCCTAGAACCAAACGTGACACAAATTTCCTATCAATATTGGTAGCTGCAACAGTTGTCAACCAAGGTGAGAAATTAGCCAATCCTTCGTGTTCTGGTCCATACCTACCAACAAATGCTATGGTTAAAATTCCATTGTTCATGGCAAGAAAGGATCCAATGGCTATAGGGTCATGCAAATAGGGCAAGTTAATGTATTCGCCAAAGGAATTTGATATAATATAAACCCCATCTGCAATTGCATCATCAAAAGCAGCAAGGACATCTGTTGCATAGCATATGGAGTTCCAACAGACTTTGTAAACATTAATTCTTGCTTTAGGTGCTCCATCCCTTGCAATTCCCTCAGCGAGTCCAAAGTAATTGGCTCCTACAACCTTTCTACCAGCTGCAATGGATGCAATGTGAATGCCATGTCCTGTGGCGTCCCTTGCAGACTTCATTTCTTTGTAATACTCACTATGGCTGCTATAATATTGAGCTCCAATGATCTTACTGTCAATATCAACAGTTTTAATTTATATATGATTTCAAGATCTCCTCCCATTTTTTTTAGAAGAGGAAGAAAAATAAAAGATTCTCATTTGTTGTAAGTGAAGTTATAGGAAGAAGTTTGACATTTTCCTTTCCATTTTTTTGGTGGTGGGCCAAGTCCGTCATCATGAAAGCTTTCTAATTATGGCCAGATTCCTGCGTTTAAAAATAAAAAATTATTGCGTAAGTTCATTCCTAACGTATTTGTAATAGAATGAAGTTTGAACATGTAACGATTGTGATATTGTTCCATGTATTTACCTGAATTAAACATTCCAATGATGACTTTATCTCCATCAAAAGGTAAGAAAAGTTTTGCGTAATTAATTAACCTTCCAAGAACTCCTTCTAGCATGGAATGATGCAGTGTCTATGTAGAGACTTCATTACTATGTACTTCACCCCTATATTTCTCTCCCATGTATACAATAAAGTTCTGCATAAGATATTTGGCCTGTTGTTAGTGTATACAAGATAGAATAAATTGTATTTACCTCTTCTGATATTTTTAAAAATTATACTTACACATGTATAGTTTCAATTTATATGAAAACCTTCCCTTCAATTACAAAATTAATAAAACTTATATTTTATATATTTTTTCTTTTAAGAATTCATAAATAGTCTAATTCAATGCAATCAAATTACCAAAATATTACATTAATACTTATGAAAATTTGAAATAAGAGAGTTTAGTGTTTTTTTTTTAAACTCAAAAGGATGTGACTGTAGGTCTTATAAACTTGAGAGGAGGTTAATATAATTTACTTTGCAATATATATATATATATATATGAAATATGACATGACTAGAAATTAAGTAGAGGGAAAATTCACATATCTCACACCTACATAACGGAATATAAAGGTCATATAAGCGTTATGCTAGCATACAAATGTTAATATTCAACCAAATGTAGGCAGAATTAGACACCAGTACATAGAAATGCAATCTAGTTTTAAAGAACTAGCACATTGAGTGAAACACAAAAGGAAGTGATATCATATAGTCATACCCTTTTCCAAGCTGTTGGCTATGGATCACAGAAATTGTAAACAAGAGAAAGAAGAGGAGGAGTGACTGTGGTCTCCTTATTTTTGTTTCATCAACTGGTTTTGTGAAAAGAGGCAGAAATGCTTAGGTATTTATAGAGGAAGCTCTCTCAAAACATGGTAACCAGAGGAATGTGTGGTCTCTTAAAATTGTTAAAAGAGTACTTAATTTTAAATATAAGAGATTTAAATTTAACACTTCCAATTAGCAAACTATATTTGCTAGACCACTCTATGGCTTGGAGTATCTGTCCTTTTGCACATGCTAATATTTAGATTTGCTAACAGTATTTTCTTAGTATATTTTTTTCCTCTTTTATTCAAGTTACCCTTTCTCTTGTTCTAGAAGAGAAATTGCCCTTAGCAAAAGTCAGAAGTTTAAATTAAATCAAACTAAAATGGGAGGTCATTTTGAATGTTAAAATGGCAGCAAAGGAGATGCAAATTAGACTTGGTAAACTAATGGTGACAGCCTGACCCAAAAAAAAATTATGATCATAATAGCTAGAAGAGAATAATTTTCACCAAAAAAAGAGTATGCTGCTAAGTTTATGAAGAGTTACCTCTAGTAACATGTGCCGCAACATCAAATTTAAACTTGTTGGGGCACTTGAGAATTTAGGAAACTTTTAAAAGGTTTTAAGATCCACAGAAGTAGATTTAAGGTTAGGCTTAGAAAGAAATGAGCGTAGGTTTAGGAAATAAAAGAATAGTATTGTTCTAGTTGAAAAAAGCACAATAGGAGGGACCAAACGAGTAGGCAAGAGTGTGAGTGTTGTTGTTTTAATTAAAACTCGCAAGTGCACGAATCTATTGGAGTATATATTTAGTGGTATGCAAGGTCGATCCCACAGAGATTGCCAATTGAGAGAAAATTCTAATATAGATCCGAAATAAATACTTCTAACCTAGTTCCCGATGTCTCATTTTGTGAGAGGAATATTGAACAAAATATACAAAGAACTAATATACTGAAATTAAATGAAGATGTATTCAAGGTAAAGAAGCATGCTAAGGTTAGGAGATCCACTCTTGGTATATCGAATAAAAATAAATTTAACTCTTTTATTACTCAATTAGAATCTTTACACGAATAAAGTTCTAATCGGATGATATGTTAATTTAAGCTCAATTTTGTTTATACATGAATTATATTTACCTCCTTTCTAGTAATTAAAACATTCTTGTAAAATAGATTCAAGCGTACATTGTGCCAATCAATATATTGTCTACAATAAATCAAGAGTGATTCAAGTATTTATTGTGTCAAAAATTGTCTATAATGTATCAAGGTTCACACTTCACAAGATTAAAAATACAAAGATGCAAAAGATAACTTGTAAATGGATTCAAGCATAAATTGTGCCAATCATTATATTGTCTACAATATATCAAAATTCACATTTTACAAGATTAACTTATGCAAAAAATGAAAGGTAGAAAATTAATTAACATAACAAAATAAAATGAAATAGAATAGGTGGCAAAGCCAACCAATAGTAAAATAAAATAAAGTAGGTGGCAAAGCCAACCATGAAAATAATCAAAGATAGGCGGTCTAATAAAACCAGCCAATAACATAACAAGAAATCGGCGGTATGATAAAACCAGCCATTAAGAAATAATTATGAGAAAAGAAATAGGAAGGTAAATACAATATCAAAGATAAACATTAAGATTAAGAGTTAGATAAATTATTATTCTCATACCAAGAGTTTCACCCTTTCACCTTAGCATTAAGAGATTAGTTCTCCATAATCAAGGCAAGAAAGTAAAATGAAAGATGAAGAAACATGATAATATTACGAAAGAAAATGAAAAATACAAGATGTCTAAAGAGAGAATAACATTACAAGTTCGTAGAATTCCAACAAAGCTTTCCCAAGCTCTATCCAAAGCTCTCCAAAAAAAACTCCCTAACTCACCCTTCAAGCCCTCTACTTATAGATACAATTAAGTGTGGTTGGTGTGGTAATTGTCAAAATTGTTAGGTAGGAAGTTGTACAAAGTTGACAATTTGAATTCCATATGTGCACCGAAATTGATCCTTGAATATCGTCTTGAAAACCGCCGAATTTTCTGACTTCATCAACACGAAATTTGTAGACAATTTCATTAGCTTTCCGTCAAGACAAATTGTGGACAAATTGGATACGTAATGTGTGAGTTATGGTCAAAATACTAGAGTAAAGTCGGGCTGGACTGCAGCAGTAGTCAGATTCTTTTCTAGCCCACTTTTGGCCCTTTTAATGTCCATATTTTCTGACCACTTGAACATGAAAGTTGTACCCAATTGTGTCAGCTACACACCTACCAAATTGCATACATATTGGATATGTATTTTCAGAGATATGGCCCAAGTACTACAGCAAGGTTGGGCTGGACTGCAACCAGCAAACATATTCTCAACATTGGGTGCTTTGCCTTGAATCTTTATGTTTTAGTTCTTTTGGAAATGTGATCATAAATCAAGAATAAATTTGTGCATATATCCATTAGGATGCGTCTCAAAAGACAATATGATAATGCTCCTTACTCAGCCATCCTTAATGAATTTGTTTTATCTGCTTGATTTATAGATATCATTTCCAAAGAACCACAATTTAACTCTGATTCCTTCAATTAAGTCCATTTTCTACTCTTCTCTCCATCTGTAAGAAAAACACAAAACTAAAGACAAGTAAGGGAGATTTATACTTAATTATGGCAAAAGATAAGATGAAAATATTTAATTTATGAGTATAAAACTCACTCATCAAATACCCCCAGACTTAATCTTTTGCTTGTCCTCAAACAAAACACACAAACTTCAAAATTCAAATGATGAGTGAGTGATGAATTGTTTTTGACTTACTAAGCATTCCTCAAGGATCTAAAATGTGCAACCAAGAGAGATATCAGAATTCTAAGGTTATGTAAAACTTTTATTCAAATACAACATATGTTTTACTCTTGAATCCCAAGTGTGTGTGTGTAGTAGTCTTATGACATTGGACTTTTTGCATTCAAATAAATTTATGTAATCAAATATTTAAAACAGATCTCTAGATATATGCATTTGAGACTCCATAAGCTTATTTTTCATGTCACTCTCCACTAATGTAGACTAATCATAACATTTAAGATCATTAGGACTTTCATTAGGCTTGTAATGTATGGCACAGGTTAAAGGTGGATAAAATGATATGAATGAAAGCTCAACTCACTCTTCGACGTACATAATCATTTAAAGCCTCCCAAATACTTTTGATATTATACTGTGAATTCTATCTCTAACCTTTTCATCATCCTTACATTTATTTGCTCATACTATTTTTTTTTTGAATATAAACACCTCCAAACTTATTTATTTAGGGAGTATTAACTTTCTTTCTTCTTTTTTTTTTAAACTTCTACCATCCACCCTTGAATCATAACTTTTCAAATGATCATGCCTGTGAGTGAAAGGTAAGAGTTAGACATATTTTTATTTAAAGGCTAGATAGAAATATAGGTGTTCAAGAAAGGATAAATATAAGCTCAAAATAGGTTGCTAGGGATATCATCATGTATAGGTTGGTTTGAAAGGCTCAAACGATTCCAAAAATGCTTAATTCATTTATCAAATGGAGAGTAGTCTAGGATTTCGCCTCAAGTGACAATCGAATAAGTTCTAGAGTCTTATGAGATCAATTAACATATCTAAATCACATAAATTTTTTTTTTTGAATAAACAATCAGTCAAATGTAAAAGATTAAGTGCACCAGATATTAGGATTCTCAAATAAAACATAAGTTACATTAGAGTTCAAGTTCACACATAACACCCAGAACTCATCAATTTTTCAAAGGTTACAAGCATTTTAAACCATTTTCATCATTGGTGCTAGTTTTGCCTAATCCCAAAACATCACTCAATTTTTTTTTTTGAAAGATGAAGAAACACAAAATAAACAATAAAGATTAAAAGAGATATTACCTGGAAGGAGATCTAAGAAAAGATGAACCTGTAACAAACTAAACAGAAAATACAAATTTACTCAAGCCAATAAAAGGTATTACAAATGAAGATTTAAGTCCAGTTTGCGCTTTCTGCGGTGTTCTGTTGTCCGATCTATTTGAGCTATAACTGGATCAGGTACATGAACAAATGCTTGTAACGCATCAATCAGCTCGTCAGCATTCGAGGTCGAGATGAGAATCCGACGTGCTGAGTGCGAGATAAACCTTTGTTCTACAGCATGATCAAGAAAAGACAACAAACCATCAAAGAAATTGTTAACATTCAACAAACCTATGGGTTTATGGTGCATGTTCAGTTGTGCCCAAGAGAAGATTTGAAAAATTTCCTCTAAAGTACCAAAACCTCCAGGTAAGGCAATGAAGGCGTTAGCGTTGCACATCATTTTAGCAATTCGTTCATGCATGAAGGATACCCTACATTCTTCCCCAATTGTTTTTCCTACTATGTTTGATGCAGTTAGAGCTGTAGGAATAATACCAAGAACTTGGCATCCTCCTAGATATGCAGATCCAGACACACTCCCCATTAACCCTCGACAACCTCCACCATACACTAAATGAATCTTTCTCTTGGCTAGTACCATTCCCAAAGTTTGTGCTGCTTTTACATACTCTCCATTTTTCCCAGGACTAGAACCACAAAAGACACAAATATTACGAAAGTGACGAAATGCGATTCCTTCCATATCTGCACTCACCTTGACTTTGATTATGAGGATGAAGATAATGAGGTGCGCATTTATAAGACTCAAATAAGGGCATACTTGTAATAGCTATGTGCATAGGCCGGGGGCATAATTTCCATAGCTATAAGAGTAGGCCGAAAAATGTCAGCTAAATTAAAGGTAAAAAATTCAAAAATGATGGCACGAATGTATATGTACAGTAGTTGTGATTGTGGCTCACATCTTCCTCTGGTTTTACGTCCAGTAACGGCTTAAACGCCCTCTATGGGTCGAGGATATGCTTCCCATCCAATTTTATTATAAATTGGCAAACATGGTCTTTTAACGTCAGATTCCCAAGATTGTACCGTTTATGTTCTTTTTTGAAATAGGGCCATAGACCGACAATACCGATATGCACAAATCCACTAGGATGTGTCTCAAGAGACGTTGGATGAAAGTCATCATCCAATGACTCCTTACTCAAGCCATCCTTAATGAACTTAATTTTGTCTTCCCGATTTATAGACACCCAACCCAAAGAACGGCAACGTTTGTTACAAGTTTCACGTCCACATTTGTAACAAACACCCATTCGTTTAGCTTTGCGCTTTTTAGCAAAACTACTTTTTCCTAAACCAGGCATGTAAGAGATGAAATCATTTGCAGATTCACCTGATAACCGTACCTTAGCTTCAATTAGCCAACGAATATCAGCAGGTATTCCCATGATCATCATTAACCTCAATCTTTCAACCCGTGCTTTGTAAATTTTTGTCAATGCATTGGGTGGAAGAGAAGGAAAATGATTTTTCAATTGTGCGAGAACGTCCTCCATTATCGACTCAAAATTATTTTTTTTTTTTGTGAAAGAGAGGGAAAAAAAAACAAGAGCAAGGAAACAATAGAAATTCAAAAGAAGATTACAGTGAGAAAACTAATTAATGCAAGTTAAATAAAGAAAGATCTTACCTAGATAGCGTGCACGACAACCTTTAATAACAGAGGCGAATCAATCCTGGTAGACGGGATCACACAAATGTGTCTCCTCTATCTCTGGGTTATGTAATTCAAAAAATGCTTTCAATCTTTGACCATTTACTTTAAACACATCACCGTTCTTGGGATTTTCGATCTCTACTGCACCATGTGGATAAACAGTACGAACAATGAATGGGCCTGTCCACCGAGAACGTAGTTTCCCTGGAAATAAGTGCAAACGAGAGTTATATAGAAGGACCTTTTGACCTACATTAAATGATTTTCTTAAAATATGTTTGTCATGAAAAACTTTCATTCGATCCTTATACAACTTTGCACTTTCATATGCATCATTTCGTATTTCTTCCAATTCATTGAGTTGAAGCTTCTTGTGAGAACCTGCTTTGTCAAGAGCAAAGTTAAACTGTTTGATGGCCCAATAAGCTTTATGCTCTATTTCAACAGGTAAATGACAGGCCTTGCCATACACAAGCCAGTAAGGAGACATTCCAATAGGGGTTTTAAAAGCAGTACGATAAGCCCATAAAGCATCAGAAAGTTTCAAAGACCAATCTTTCCTATTTGGATTAATCGTTTTTTCCAAAATGTTTTTAATTTCCCTATTTGAAATCTCAACTTGCCCACTAGTTTGTGGGTGGTATGGGGTTGCCACTTTGTGCGTGATGCCATATTTCTTCATCAAATGCTCAAAATGCCTATTACAAAAATGTTTTCCCCCATCACTAATGATTGCTCGTGGTGTGCCAAACCTTGAGAAAATGTTTTCTTTCAAAAATTTCACCACAATCTTGTGATCATTTGTTTTACATGCAACAACCTCGACCCATTTTGACACATAATCCACAGCAACAAGGATGTATAAATTGCCAAAAGAATTAGGAAAAGGACCCATGAAATCAACTCCCCAGACATCGAATATCTCAACAATAAGAATGGGAGTTAGAGGCATCATGTTCCTGCGTGAGATACTACCCAATTTTTAGCAACGCTCACAAGAACTACAGTACAAATGGCAATCTTCGAACAGTGATGGCCAATAAAAGCCACATTGCAAAACCTTTGTAGCAGTTTTTTTAGCACTAAAATGACCTCCACAAGCATGATCATGAAAAAAATGAATAACACTAGATTGCTCACTCTCTGGAACACATCTCCTAATGATTTGATCAGGACAATACTTAAACAAGTATGGATCTTCCCAAAAGAATTTTTTTACTTCAGCTAAAAATTTTATCCGATCTTGCTTACTCCAATGTGTAGGTATTTGACCTGTGACAAGGTAATTAGCAATGTCAGCAAACCAAGGTAGCTGAGAAACGGACATGAGTTGCTTATCTGGAAATGAGTCTTTGATAGACAAGTTATTTTCACCCGATTCAACTATCAGCCTAGACAAGTGATCAGCCACAACATTTTCAGATCCTTTCTTATCCCGAATTTCTAAATCAAATTCTTATAACAGCAGTATCCATCTTATCAATCAGGCTTTAGCATCTTTCTTAGAAAGAAGATACTTAAGTGCAGCATGATCTGTAAAAATTACAACCTTAGATCCTAATAAATAAGATCTAAACTTGTCTAAAGCAAATACCACAGCTAGTAACTCTTTTTCTGTTGTAGAATAATTCAATTGAGCATCATTAAGAGTTTTACTAGCATAGTATATCACATATGGAAACTTATCAAGACGCTGCCCCAAAACAGCTCCAATTGCATAATCAGAAGCATCACACATGATTTCAAAGGGAAGATTCCAATCAGGTGGTCTAATGATAGGTGCAGAGGTGAGTAAGAATTTGAGCTTTTCAAAAGCTTGACAGCACTCTTCATCAAAGATAAAAGAGGCATCTTTGATAAGTAAACTACACAAAGGCCTAGAGATTTTACTAAAATCTTTGATGAATCTGCGATAAAACCCTGCATGGCCTAAAAAAGAACGTACCTCTTTTACTGTCCGAGGAGGTGGAAGACTGGAGATCAGTTCAATTTTGGCTCTATCTACCTGTACCTTGATGTGACACAACATGCCCCAAAACAATTCCCTTTTTAACCATAAAATGGCATTTTTCCCAGTTCAAAACAAAGTTCTTTTCTTTACACCTAATTAAGACTAATCTTAAATGGTGTAGACATTCCTCAAAACTAGACCCATGCACAGAAAAATCATCCATGAATACTTCCAGAAATCACTCTACCATGTCAGAAAATATACTTATCATGCAACGCTGAAATGTAGCAGGTGCATTGCACAATCCAAATGGCATTCGACGATAGGCAAAAGTTCTGAAAGGACAAGTGAATGTAGTTTTCTCTTGATCCTCATGTGCAATAGAAATTTGGTTATAACCAGAATATCCATCAAGAACGCAGTAATATGCATGTCCAGCTAACCTTTCTAGCATTTGATCTATAAAAGGAAGTGGAAAATGGTCTTTCCTTGTAACAGCATTCAACTTACGGTAGTCAATGCAAACACGCCACCCAGTTTGTACTCTAGTGGGAATCAATTCATTATTCTCATTCTTGACTACAGTAATGCCAGATTTCTTAGGAACTACCTGAACAGGACTAACCCATGCACTATCAGAAATTGGGTAAATGACACCCACATCAAGAAGTTTAATCACTTCGGCTCTCACAACTTCTTTCATGTTTGGATTCAGACGTCTTTGTGGATCTCTTGAGGTTTTGGCATTATCCTCCAAATGTATCCTGTGCATGCAAATTGATGGACTAATACCTTTAATGTCTGCTATTGTCCAACCTATGGCTTCACTATGTTCACTGAAGACTTTTATGAGTTCAACTTCCTGTTCTTTATCTAAATCAGATGCTACAATGACAGGCAAGGTTTCAGAAGGTCCTAGAAACACATATTTTAGAGAATCTGGTAAAGGTTTTAACTCTACCTGGGGAGGTTTCTCTATGGATGGCAATAAAATAGACTCAGAAGGTGTAAGTATCTCTGTTTTACCTTTCTATTTATTGGTATCCATTAATGGAGTGGTCTCTAACAGGGAATTTACTTCACTGATCAAACAGTCCTCATCCAAATCCATGTTAAAGTGGGCCAAACATTTTTCCAAAGGGTCATCATCACAAGAACTTACAAATGAGTCATAGATTATACTCTCAATCATGCTGACCTCACACACATCATCCATGTCCACAGGTTGATGAGAGACATTAAAAACATTTAATTCCACAGTCATATTTCCAAAAGATAAATTCAAAATTCCATTTCGACAATTAATAATTGCATTGGATGTTGCCAGAAATGGTCTACCCAAATGACTGAAATTTGTGTCTCTGTATTCTCAACAGGTTCAGTGTCAAGAACAATGAAATCTACTGGAAAGTAGAATTTATCAACCTTAATGAGCACATCTTCTATGACACCTCTAGGGATTTTGGTGGACCTATCAGCTAACTGAAGGGTCACTGATGTAGGTTTCAGCTTTCCTAACCCAAGTTTCTCATACACAGAGTACGGCAGTAGATTCACACTTGCTCCTAGATCAAGTAAGGCTCTGTTAATCACATAGTCACCTATAATACAAGAAATTGTAGGATAACCTGGATCTTTGTACTTGACAGGAGTCTTTTGCTGAATTATAGAACTCACTTGTTCAGTCAAAAATGCCTTTTTTGGAACATTAGTTTTCCTTTTCACCGTACAAAGATCTTTCAGAAATTTTGAGTAAGCGGGTACTTGTTTGATAGCGTCCAAAAAAGGGATGTTAATGCTTACTTGCTTAAACACCTCTAAAATGTCACTATACTGAGTACCTTTCTTGACAGATGTAAGTCTTTGTGGGAAAGGAGCTTTGGGGGTATAAGAAATCTGTTCACTTTTCTTTTCACTTGAGTCATTAGTTTGGGATTCATGTTGACTCTGTTCCTCATTTTCTGGCATGTGAACATGATTATCAATGACCTTTCCAGATCTAAGAGTTGTCACAGACTTTACTTCTTCCTTAGGATTTGCTGATGATCCTACTTCATATTGACCCTTAGAATTAGGAATAGGTTGACTCGGGAATTTTCCTTTTTCTCTCTCTCCTACAGCACTGGCTAATTGACCCAATTGTGTTTCAATATTTGAAATGGACTGAGTGTGAGATTGTAAAACTTGTTGGGTTGATTGCATGAATTGCTGTAGAGTATCTTCCAAAGAAGGTTTTCTTTGTTGAGATACCCCGAAAGGAGGAGCATGATGAGGAACTTGAGGGTATGAATTAGAAGGGGCAAATTGTTGCCCACTTTGATTCATTGAAGGTTGATTTTGCCTCCATGAGAAATTTGGATGATTCCTCCAATTTGGATTATATGTGGGTGCAAATGGGCTATTTGATGACTTCCCATAAGTTTGAAGAGAATTAGCTTGCTCAGAGAATGCCTCTTGGTAAGTTGGTATAGATGGACAAGATTGTGCAATGTGAGCTGTACTAGAACATAAGGCACATGCCTCTATCCTAGTATTGGTAGAAGGGCTAAAAGTGTGGCTTAAAGTTAAAACTTCTACCTTTCTAGTCAGGCTAGCTAAGGCAATTCTCACATCTGTATCATCACTCACTTCATAAAAGTCTTCCCTTTTTTTGTGTTTGAGACTTTTTATCCCTGGGATCTATGCAGTTCCAATGCTGAGAATTTTCAGATAAAGATCCTAAGGATTCCCAAGCTTCCCCCTCATTCAATTGTAAAAATCTCCCACCATGCATGCTTTGGATCATTTGACGGTTTGATGAAGTTAAGCCATCATAGAAATATTTCACTAATCTCCAAGTTTCAAAACCATGATGAGGACATTTCAGAAGAAGATCATTAAATCTTTCCCAACATTCAAAAAATTGTTCACCCTCTTTTTGACAAAAATCAGAAATTTCTCTCCGAAGGGCATCAGTTTTAGACATAGGGAAATTTTTTGCTAAAAACTTATTTACTAATTGGTTCAAACTAGTTATAGTTCCTGTAGGAAGGGAGTTCAACCAGGCTTTAGCTTTATCTTTCAATGAAAATGGAAACATTTTAAGCCTGATTGATTCATCATTGAAATTCTGGAAGCGAAAGGTCGAGCAAATTTCAAGAAACTCTTTAATGTGCATGTATGGATCTTTTCTTTCCATACCATAAAATGATGGTAAAAGTTGGAGTATGGCCGGTTTGAGTTCAAAATGAGTTGCAGTAGTTTGTGGTAAAACTATGCAAGATGGAGTATTGGCTATGACAGGTGAGAAGTACTCCATAAGAGTTTTATTATGCATAACTTGTTCTTCCATTTTTAATGGTGATCCAGCAGAATCTAATGTCTCTATTGTACACTCAATGGTTGACCCTAAACTTTTCCTAACCAACCACTTATCTTTATCACGTTTCCAAGCACGCATAAACTAAAAAAATTGCTTCCTAATTATAAAAAAGTATCTAACTACACAACGGCTACAAAATGCAAATACCACAAAATAAAAATCACAAAATTATACAAACTCCCTTTTTTTTCAAAGTGTTAGTAATAATGGGTAGTATTTAATCGGCAGACTCCCAGGAAAATATGGAGGAATCACAATGGTTTCTCTTAAAACCCATACTCCTTAGGCGCTTTTAGCCTTGTTGACAGAATCAACCAATTTTATACACCCAAATTACTACACCAATTTTTAAGAAACAATTCTAAAGAAAAATCTCTATACACAGAATAAACAAATGTTCTAACTATAACTAGTGGAAGAAAAGTACTTACCTGGATCCAAATAGCTTTTCCGTCGCAATCCCCGGCAACGGCACCAAAAATTTGTTGTTGTTTTAATTAAAACTCGCAAGTGCACGAATCTATTGGAGTATAGATTTAGTGGTATGCAAGGTCGATCCCACAGAGATTGCCAATTGAGAGAAAATTCTAATATAGATCCAAAATAAATACTTCTAACCTAGTTCCCGATGTCTCGTTTTGTGAGAGGAATATTGAACAAAATATGCAAAGAACTAATATACTGAAATTAAATGAAGATGTATTCAAGGTAAAGAAGCATGCTAAGGTTAGGAGATCCACTCTTGGTATATCGAATAAAAATAAATTTAACTCTTTTATTACTCAATTAGAATCTTTACACGAATAAAGTTCTAATCGGATGATATGTTAATTTAAGCTCAATTTTGTTTATACGTGAATTATATTTACCTCCTTTCTAGTAATTAAAACATTCTTGTAAAATGGATTCAAGTGTACATTGTGCCAATCAATATATTGTCTACAATAAATCAAGAGTGATTCAAGTATTTATTGTGCCAAAAATTGTCTATAATGTATCAAGGTTCACACTTCACAAGATTAAAAATACAAAGATGCAAAAGATAACTTGTAAATGGATTCAAGCATAAATTGTGCCAATCATTATATTGTCTACAATATATCAAAATTCACATTTTACAAGATTAACTTATGCAAAAAATGAAAGGTAGAAAATTAATTAACATAACAAAATAAAATGAAATAGAATAGGTGGCAAAGCCAACCAATAGTAAAATAAAATAAAGTAGGTGGCAAAGCCAACCATGAAAATAATCAGAGATAGGCGGTCTAATAAAACCAGCCAATAACATAACAAGAAATCGACGGTATGATAAAACCAGCCATTAAGAAATAATTATGAGAAAAGAAATAGGAAGGTAAATACAATATCATAGATAAACATTAAGATTAAGAGTTAGATAAATTATTATTCTCATACCAAGAGTTTCACCCTTTCACCTTAGCATTAGGAGATTAGTTCTCCATAATCAAGGCAAGAAAGTGAAATGAAAGATGAAGAAACATGATAATATTACGAAAGAAAATGAAAAATACAAGATGTCTAAAGAGAGAATAACATTACAAGTTCGTAGAATTCTAACAAAGCTTTCCCAAGCTCTATCCAAAGCTCTCCAAAAAAAACTCCCTAACTCACCCTTCAAGCCCTCTATTTATAGATACAATTAAGTGTGGTTGGTGTGGTAATTGTCAAAATTGTTAGGTAGGAAGTTGTACAAAGTTGACAATTTGAATTCCATATGTGTACCGAAATTGATCCTTGAATATCGTCTTGAAAACCGCCGAATTTTCTGACTTCATCAACACGAAAGTTGTAGACAATTTCATTAGCTTTCCGTCAAGACAAATTGTGGACAAAGTGGATACGTAATGTGTGAGTTATGGTCAAAATACTAGAGCAAAGTCGAGCTGGACTGCAGCAGTAGTCAGATTCTTTTCTAGCCCACTTTTGGCCCTTTTAATGTCCATATTTTCTGACCACTTGAACATGAAAGTTGTACCCAATTGTGTCAGCTACACACCTACCAAATTGAATACATATTGGATATGTATTTTCAGAGATATGGCCCAAGTACTACAGCAAGGTTGAGCTGGACTACAACCAGCAAACATATTCTCAACATTGGGTGCTTTGCCTTGAATCTTTATGTTTTAGTTCTTTTGGAAATATGATCATAAATCAAGAATAAATTTGTGCATATATCCATTAGGATGCGTCTCAAGAGACAATATGATAATGCTCTTTACTCAGCCATCCTTAATGAATTTGTTTTATCTGCTTGATTTATAGACATCATTTCCAAAGAACCACAATTTAACTCTGTTTTCTCCAATTAGGTCCATTTTCTACTCTTCTCTCCATCTGTAAGAAAGACACAAAACTAAAGACAAGTAAGGGAGATTTATGCTTAATTATGGCAAAAGATAAGATGAAAATATTTAATTTATGAGTATAAAACTCACTCATCAGTGAGTGAGAGGAAACATCCAAGTATCCCTTTTGAGCTCTTCTTTGGTCATTGGTGTTCTACAAAAATTCCACATTTAGTATGAATCTTTACTGTGCTTTCTTTCTCTTTTTTATTATATATAAATTGTTACTCACAAGTAAAAAGAGCCAGTTCGAACTATGTTCTTTTTAAGATAATGACAATGAGAATATTTAGTGAACTAATAACTAATATTGAGTGTTAGTTTATTTTAAAATTTTTAATAGCTAATCATTGAATACTTTAATTTGATTAGTAAATTGCATTAATAAAAAATCTTTTAATATGATTTAGTCTTAATATCATTACTAATTATCTTTCATAAATTTTGGGCTAGCATAATACCAAAAATTAATAATATTCATATGGGCCATTTTTACAAATTTAAAATATAATATAAAATTATAAATTTATTTAATGTATGTTTAAATTATTTAATGGTATTTTACATATATTAGTGTGTGTGTGTGTGTGTGTCAATATATATATGACCATAATCAAAATTGAGCACTACTTTCATTTGTTGTTTAAGAAAATTAGATAGGCTGATTTAGTCAAGAAGTGGTCAAAATTAGGTCCAACCAAATGATTAAGCATTTGCATGAATTTTGTTCTTGCAAAAGTTACTTCTATAATAAAATTAAAATAAATGCTAAAAATAATAAAAAAATTGGATATTAAATTATTTTTTCTTCATTTAACTAAACAAAACATTTTTATATAATTGCAGCTCTGTTCCTTGGCCAGAAGCTTCCAAAATACCCTAAAGCAAATAAGTACCTATAACAGAAGTTCAAAATTATGGAGCGCCAGCTATTGTTTTCAAGACAAAGTGAATAGGTCTATAAAGTAAAAAGGCATGAAAGCTAAGACAAGGCCAAGGTCTTCCCCTATGAGGGAGGTTCCATTGTATATAAGTGAGTCCTGCAAAAGGTAAGAAGGTAATTTTGGTTGGTCAACATGTGTCATTGAGTGGCACATATCAATTGACCATTGGCTGCATAATTTTTGAGCGGGTGAGGCTAGGTTTGTGCTACTATATGTGGTCAGTGTGCTCAGTGGGACATGTTCACATGCCATTCTTCTTCCATGGTTAATCCCTTATGGTTAAGCTCATGGTGTTCTCAAGTCTCTAATTAGGTTATATGAATTAGGCCTAGGCCTCCTCGATTAATGAGTTTAGGACATGGAGATGATCCACTTTGAGAGGCTATAATATCCTTACATCACTAGTCCCCCAAAGTCTTGGTAAACTTTTGTTTGCAAGGACACATCAACACTTAACCACTCCCATAAGGGAATCAGGGGTGAAGAGGGGAATTGTTTGAGATTTTTTGGCCTGCTCACAAGCTTTAGGCATGATGCTAGTTTTTGTCAAGTTGTTTAGGTTCCAAAGGGTGGCTGTTGTTGTTTTAATTAAAACTCGCAAGTACACGAATCTATTGGAGTATAGATTTAGTGGTATGCAAAGTCGATCCCACAGAGATTACCAATTGAGAGAAAATTCTAATATAGATCCGAAATAAATACTTCTAACCTAGTTCCCGATGTCTTGTTTTGTGAGAGAAATATTGAACAAATTACACAAAGAACTAATATACTGAAATTAAATGAAGATGTATTCAAAGTAAAGAAGCATGTTAAGGTTAGGGGATCCACTCCTGGTATATAGAATAAAGATAAATTTAACTCTTTTGTTACTCAATTAGAATCCTTACACGAATGAAGTTCTAATCGGATAATATGTTAATTTAAGCTCAACTTTGTTTATACATGAATTATATTTACCTCCTTTCTAATAATCAAAACATTCTTGTAAAATGGATTCAAGTATATATTGTGCCAATCATTATATTGTCTACAATAAATCAAGATTGATTCAAGCATTCATTGTGCCAAAGATTGTCTACAATGTATCAAGATTCAAAGTTTACAAAATTAGAATGAAAAGAGGTAAGAAGAAGAAACATAACAAGAGATAGGTGGCGTATCCAATCATAAAAATAATAAGAGATAGGGGGTCTGATAAAATCAGCCAATAAATTAATACGAAATCGGCGGTATGATAAAACCAGCCATTAAGAAATAATCATGAGAAAAGAAATAATCATGAGAAAAGAAATAAGAAGGTAAATACAATATCAAAGATAAACATTAAGATTAAGAGTTAGATAAATTATTATTCTCATACCAAGAGTTTCACCATTTCACCTTAGCATTAGGAGATTAGTTCTCCATAATTAACGCGAGAAAGTAAAATGAAAGATGAAGAAACATGATAATATTACGAAAGAAAATAAAAAAATACAAAATGTCTAAAGAGAGTATAACATTACAAGTACGTAGAATTCCAACAAAACTTTCCCAAGATCTCTCCAAAAGCTCTCTCCAAAAACTCTCTAACTCACCTCTCAAGCCCTCTATTTATAGAAACAATTAGGTGTGGTAGGTGTGGTAATTGTCAAAATTGTTAGGTATGAAGTTGTACAAAGTTGACAATTTGGATTCCATCATGTGCACCGAACTTAACCTTGAATATCGTCTTGAAATCATTTGAATTTGCTGACTCCATCAACACGAAAGTTGTAAAAAATTTCATTATCTTTCCGTCAAGACAAATTGTGGACAAATTGGATACGTAATTTGTGGCTTATGGTCAAAATACTAGAACAAAGTTGGGCTGGACTGCAGCAGGAGATAGATTCTGTTCTAGCCCACTTTTGACCCTTTTAATGTCTGAATTTTCTTACCACTTGAACATGAAAGTTATACCAATTGTGTCAGCTACACACCTACCAGATTGCATACATATTGGATATGTATTTTCAGAGATATGGCTCAAGTACTGCAGCAAGGTTGGGCTGGACTGCAAAAAACAAACATATTCTCAACATTGGGTGCATTGCCGTGAATCTTTATGTTTTAGTTCTTTTGGAAATGTGATCATAAATCAAAAATAAATTTGTGCATATCTCTATTAGGATGCGTCTCAAGAGTCAATATGATAATGCTCCTTACTCAGCCATCCTTAATAAATTTGTTTTATCTGCTTGATTTATAGACATCATTCTCAAAGAACTACAATTTAGCTCTGATTCCTCCAATTAAGTCCATTTTCTACTCTTCTCTCCATCTGTAAGAAATACACAAACTAAAGACAAGTAAGGGATATTTATACTTAATTATAGCAAAAAGATAAGATCAAAATATTTAATTTATGAGTATAAAACTCACTCATCAGTGGCCTTGTGACTATTGCGCATTTTAAATAATATGGACATTTTTCTCATTTTAACCACTTTCAAATATCTTAAAAATGTTAAATTTATTTGGATTTGCTTTTAGGAGCCTTTAATGTTGAAACATGGCTTTTTGGTATTCCCACGCTATATGGAATCAATAAGCCCCAGCCTATCCATTTGAACAGTAACTTTTTTTTTAATAATGTCGTGATCCAAGACCACGACATAGGTAAACAACTTTTTTTAATATTAGGGTTAAAATTCACATTCTACTACTCTAATTATCCATATTGCTCAGGTCACTGAGATGATACTTCTTCATCGAAAAACAAATGTGTACCAAACAAAGGCATACCCAAAAATGATATGTCACTGAAGAGATCAAAAAAGAGTGGACCATAGTCCGTTTGAATCGGTGCTGGGATATAGTATATTGGAAGGAGGAGGGACTTGCATGATGTAAAGAGGAAGCTCCAACATAGTATTCCATAGCTCCATATTGTGAGGGCAATGGACTCATAGAAACTTAATCCTTTTTGTCCATTGCTACCTACAATTGAACAACACATTGTTGAATAGATGTTTGACAG
Organism: Gleditsia sinensis; assembly: GCA_037074535.1. Taxonomy (NCBI): domain Eukaryota; kingdom Viridiplantae; phylum Streptophyta; class Magnoliopsida; order Fabales; family Fabaceae; genus Gleditsia; species Gleditsia sinensis. Next base: position 19,117,118 of record CM073466.1, on the reverse strand, counting down.
AGTAAGAGCCCTTCATCCTTCCATGTTCGTCCCTCTAGAGGAATAGAAGGCTTGTCTAAGTGCTATGCTAGAGGAGTAGGCACTGGGTTTGCTAATGCCAACAATCTCTTTTGTAGCCTTAAGCCAACCATCGCCTTATTATTTAAGTTACAAACTTCATCAAAATTTGATGCAAACAGATCATTGATGGTGAAATGATCATTTTTTTCATGGATCTTAGCCTGATATCAAGTTAGAAATATAAAAGTGTTAATATATTGAGTGGATGAAATAAATAAACAATAATCACCATCAACCATGTATTACTTGCCCTTGTGGAGAAATTCATCTTCATTTGACAGAGTTGTACAACATCATGTGGGTGGAGTTGTAGCTCAAGACACAAATGGAATGTCAATGTGGCATAAAGATTGTTCCCCCTATTGTTCCATAGGTTTATGAAGCAAGCTTGCTCGTTAGCTTACTTTTTATCTGTCTTCCCTTTTAGTTCTAGATTATGCAATGCAGCTAAGTCAATGGGTGAATATGAAATATTTTGTTCCATACCAAACAAGTGCATGATTTTATCGGGTTGGCGTCACTCGATGTTGTGAAAGCATATAAAAGGCACATAACCATGCCGCATCTCCAATCGATGAAGATCACCTACTCGTAACGCACTATTGGCTAGCATTGGCGTATGACTACCAAATAACCTAAAATTAACAAAAGACAATGTTGATAGTGGTAGAAATTTAGAAATCTATTAGTTACCCAAGCTATACCTAGTCCTCATCAAAGTTATCTAATTGTATTTTATACTGTTTGAGGTTATGAATGATAATGTTCTATATATCTTTAAAGTTCGTCCACCTGCATAATGCACTAATAAAAAATTTGATTGCAAGTTTAACCAATATTTAATAAAATATGGAGATTGTGCATAGTATAGTTTTTTACCTATGACCCCATAGTGGTGGTATGGGATATCGATCTCATGCCTACATTTACAATAGTTGCAAGCACTCACCAGTCGACCCTGTTAATGTTGGTGCCCAAACAATAAGCATAATGATGAATGCATGAGCATGACATTGAATTTGATACTCAAAGGCTTTGTCTAGCGAAGTCTTAAATTGTCAGGCTAAATATGTTCAAGTCGTGGTTTCCTACCTAGTAGGCATTGGCATAGACCAAACCAGTATCTAGATGTTCTCCCTATAATAGGTGCCCCATTTATTGGGATTCCCAACTATGGTACAACATCCTTGTGTCATGTGGGATGTATGGTTCTCTAGGCGCCATCTCTCCACCAAAGCAGATATTAATACCTAGTCCAAGAAAACAAATCCAACATGTGCTTCCCCATAAAATCCAAACTAAATAAAATTATCCATAATGACAGCATCTGGGAAAGCATTCTTTAATTATATAGACCAGTGTAGGCAAAAAACATGCTTGTCTGGCAATAAAAAATGTATTTGATTAGGCATAATATTAAAGACATTGTGACATTGGTTGTGTACTTTGTATCTAACTCATTGCCTTGCTACACGGCTTCAGAGATATGGATGCTTTATAGTATAAGTAGCCGAGGGTCGTTAAAACCTGGGTTTATTATATCTACTAGCACTTGGTCTATATTTGGCAAAATATATCTAATACATTAAATATTTTAAGCATATATAGATCAAATATTTGAGGACATTTTAAGTTACATGAATTGTAGCATAAACTTAAATGAGCAATATAAGAAGGAGACAAAATCAATCATAAATCTCATGTTACATAAACATATGTTATCATTGTGAATTAATCATTGTGACTTGAACAAATGTTATATCAAATTAATCATAAATGAAAATTACATGAAATTAACCATACATTTATCATTGTAACTTTTCAAATACACATTATATATCAAAATATTACATAAACAAGACATGGATTACACAAATTAATAGGGTGTGGCTTGTGTGCCTTGACGAGAAGGGCAATTTTTGCAGTTGTTCCCCATTTACCTACAAAGTTTATATCTAGGCAATTATCCTGGTTCCTTCATGTCCATATTATTTTGGATTTAAGTTGATCTAGGGAGCCCATTTTCATGCAACATTGATTAGTAAAGAACTAAGGTTAGACCATATACTTACAGCCAACACTTTTTACCCCCTACTAGGCTAAGCTCACTATGGTAGACCAACGAGATCTTGTCAAGTTGATACACATGATTACTATGGCACTATAGTCATGCAACATGTATGTATGGGCTACCATGACATGGCAGGAATTGTACTTCAGTGCAAAAACTTTACCACAATATCGTTGCATGTTATTCAAATTAACTCTACAAGTAAGATCGAATAATTTTAGATGCAAGTTAATCAAATCTTTAACCTAGAACATAACAAATTCCTTGTCGAAGGCTTGTACAACAAATGAATATGCTCTTTCTTGATTTTTTCTTATTTCAAAAATTAGTGTCTCACAATAATCTTGGTTGGCTGTTGATTGAACAGAAGTTTGCTTGCCAAAATCTACACAATATGTTGCCAACCTCTATAATGTTGCCTTTATGAGCACAGTGATTGGCAATTGCCTTATACCTTTTAGAACATTGTTGGTGCACTTTCCTAAATTAGTCATCGTGTGACCATAGTTTCGTCTGTCATCATAGGTGCAATACTATTGCTCTTTTAAAATATTGTTGATCCAATTAGCAGCACACTTATCCATTCTCCTCCAACTTCTGCTCAACAACATACCATTAGTATTGGTATACTATAAGCTATCTTCATCACAAAAAATAGAAGTTAGGAAGATATGATGTGTATACATAAATCATGTACAAGGTAGAAGATTGGTTAGAGTAGCTCCCCCATGCCATTATCGTTTTCTTTAATGAGGAATTGTTAAATTAACTTGCAATTGAAGTTGCTAGTTATATGGCATACACATTATACATGAAGTTCTTATGGCGGTTTCCAACCAGTCTATGGAGTACTAATAGCTCCAAGTATTATAAATGGTTATTCTATTAGAGATTAGGCACATTCCATTCGCATGCTTCACTACATATTGTCAAACCAATCCCAGAAACTATGTCCATGACCTAATTCAAATGCAAGAAGTACGATATGACGATCGCTCTCTCACCCATTAACTATCAGTAGAGTAGCCCTTTACTTCTTATATAGGAGCATTCCATTCGCTTAGGCCAGTGGCTTCAAATAAGGTCATGCATCAATGCATGGTTTGTAGGCCCAAAATATGTGGTGTAAGACCTCCATTGACCTATTTACATAGTTGCCTACCACATATGCATTTTTTTTCCTAAAACTTCATAATTGTCCCAGGCAACAAAATGTATAAACCCTCCCAATCACCAAAGGAACAATAACCTTTTGCTTGTTGCATCATGGTTTCTTAAAAGAACACGTGTAACCAAAGTAGCTTTTCACTCTCTCATGTATTTAGACAATGGTTAACATTATGCCTCATCCTCACCATACCAACAATGTAATTGGCGATCAATTCAACATCTAGCTTTGAAATGTCCTGTGAAATTATCTGGCGCACACATGTATATTGTCACGGCCCCAAATGATGGAACACATGACCGGCACGACATAAGGGTTTCCCCCTAGCCGCAAGCCTAACACATAGCATGCACAAAAATCCAGCACACAATCCAGAGTACATAATAAATATAACTGGCCACATATGTCACATCCAATATCAGAAAATACTGTATATATGTATATATATATATATATCTCATGATATCTCATGAATCCAACATTCTGAAGCAACTTGGCCCATAGCCTCATAATACCAATATTATTGTAAAATATAAAATCATTTTTTCAAACAGCACATCAAAATACGCAAGAAGTGAGGATCCTGCCTGTATGTTCATGGAGATACTCTAGACATAACTAAACTAAATAAACAATACAAAAGAGCCTTGCCCAAACTGGGGCTCACCAACACTATCTTTAGCCTCCTACGAAGCTGTAGCTGAATCAAAGTCTCTTTGACTATCTGTGGGGAGGAAACAAAAGAGGGGTGAGATTACCACATCTCAGTGAATGAGTAAATCATACTATAACTAAAACAGGGCAAACCAAGCACGAGTATTTCGCAATGGGTTTAATAATTGAAATACAAATGTAAAGATAACAATAGAAACATTAAGCATTTAACCATAATTTATTGAAAGAATGCTAAACAGTTCAAATGTGTGTTCAAAAGATAAAACATGATTAAATCAATAACCGTAAGCAAATCAATTATGCATGGTAAGTAATACATGAAGATATTTATGCAATAACAATGATGAATGAGCTTGTTTAGAAATATTTAATCTTTAAGAAAAATGCATCAGTTTATTAGAGGTCTTTCCTAACAGATCTATCATCTCCCCCAAGCACACAGCAAGGGTAGGGTAATCACTGTAGGCGTAGACATAAGTCCACCCTAAATCCCCCAAGCACACAGCAAGGGTATGGTAATCACTGTAGGCATAGACATAAGTCTACCCTAAATTTTCCAAGCACATAGCAATGGGTATGGTAATCACTGTAGGCATAGACATAAGTCTACCCTAAATCCCTGTGTCTTAGGCAGTCATATGCCCGTCACAGTATCCTAGGCCGAAGCCTTAACATGATCATGGTGCACCAGGGCTAGCACTACCTGCGGCTAACTAACAGTGATCTAAAAGGGTCCCTCCAATAGAAAACATTTGAAATATGCTATTCAAAGAGTTTAAAGTAAAACATTTCAATAACATTACAATAAAGCTATAATTCTCCATCTAACTCTTTTCATGCATAAAACTCTATTTTAAAATATATCTCATCCATGAATTCCCATGGAGACCTTTACAATCATAAATTTTCCCTTTTAAACATAGATCGTCCGTAGACGTCACATAGATGCTCATCATGCATCAAATCATTTCATGGCTAACTTAGTTCATTTCTATGACTAAGTTCGCATTTCTATAAATCTAGCTCAAATGGAGAATTATCACCCTAGATGCTTTCCCTGCATACCTAGAGTTCAGCTAGGATTTAAATTTATAATTTTTAACATGGTTGGAATATATTGGTTTTCAAAGCGGTAAAACAATTTAGCATACATTCCAACTAGTTAAAATCATACGAGAGAGTTATAAATCAAATTCCTAAAACATGCGTTATAGTATGAAAAACCCACTCACAGGTAAGGACTCCAGATTGGACAGCCCTAAAATCCTAGTTCCTGGTCTGAATTCGGTAAAACAGACCCCAAAATCGAGTCCGGAAGGTCCAAAAACCTTAAATGAGCTTGGTTACTGTTCACCGCCGGAAAACACTATTCACCGCCGGAAAACACTATTCACTGTCACAAAATTTTTACCGAATCAACAAAACAATTTCATATCCTAATATTTATCTAATTTCTGAATCCATCTACGGAGTCAGATTTCTAATTAGAAGTCCCTAAGTAAGGTTTTTCAGAACTTACCTTTTACCGAGATTTTCTACTTCAGATCTACGGCGATTCAACGGTTGATTTGAAAAACTGATCGGTCAAAATTGAAGTACTCTTCGTCCTGAATCCAATAACATCTTCAGTTTTGATATCGGAAGCCCTTAAGCACTCCAAATCGAAAGATAAAATTTGAAATTACTATTCACTCACTATGCATGCACTACTATGCATCTTTCCGTTTTTTCTCGAATCCGATCGTCGCCCCCGGTTTTCATTTTATGGTTTCTGTTTTCGTTTTTTTTTATAATATAATAATAATTATTAAATAATTAATAATAGGATTTTCTTTTATAAAATTCATATAAATTCCATTTTTCATCATAAAATATCCCAAAAATTTCTAAAAATTTCCTTTCTCATAAATCTTTAGTTAAACTCTTAAATCATAATTTTTCTTAATAAAAATTGTAATAAAACAAATTTTAAAACAAATATCTTTATGCATATTAAAAGAAAGAATATTTCTAAAAATACCATACAAATTCATTAGAGGCCGGTATAATTATTTTAAGCAATACAATATTTCTTTTACTTAAAAGTTTACTTACTTTTAGCAAATCATAATCATTTCTACATAAATAAAAATATATTTGCTTATAGCGCGCCAAAACATAAATTCTCATATTTTTTTTGTAATTATTTATTCCATGTAATAAATAAACTTATTTTCACCGGTTCTTATCTCTATTTTCAAAATTCTCTCTTTTATTTTAAATTTCCTTTAATTGGAATTTTTGTTAAATTTTACGGTTATTACATTCTTCCCCCCTTAAAGAAATTCGGTCCCCAAATTTCATCACCATAGTTGCAGATACATACTAATCTCATTGTTCAAATAAATGTAGATATCTAGCGTGTATATCCTCCTCTCTTTCCTCAAGTAGTTTCCTCAAAAGAGTGATTTTTTCCATATCACCTTTACTATAGGTATTTTTTTAACCGTAACTTCTTTACTTGTCTGTCCACTATTGCTACTGGTTATTCCTCTTAAGTTAAATCTTTCTGTAACTGAATATATGGACACTGTATAACATGTGTAGAATCCGGTAAATAATTCTGTAGCATAGACACATGAAAAACTGGATGGACATTACCCAATTCAGGTGGTAAAGCCAAACAATAAACCACTGAACCGATCCTATCAAAAATTTCAAATGGTTCTATATACCGAGGAAGTAACTTTCCTTTCTTTCCAAATCTTATTACCTCTTTCATTGGTGAGTCATTAAAGAATATATGATCACCAATTGATAATCCTAGTGCTCAACATTCATGGTCCTTATAGACTTTTGACTAGTATTGAGTTACTTGTATTTCTTTTTTTAATCAATTTTCACTTTTTCAATGACATTTTATTATTAAATATAACTCCACTGAGTCATTTAACAAAACATTTGTAACACCTTTTACATAAGGCTGAAATCTTCTAATATCATTTTATTATAGACAAATTCTGCTAAGAAATCTCCTACCAATCTCAAAAAAAAATATGCCTGTAGCATGCTCTCCAAACTAGCATCATCAATTTAATAATTCATATGCTATCTGTTGCATGTTATTCCAAATTAGATTTACAAAGTTTAACTTTTCTCAATTCACTCACATATTAAGAAACCTATGATGTTCATGTAAAACTTCAAATGATTGCCATTCTATATTGGCATGATAATTACTGCTATGAGCAAGTTCAACTAAGGACAATTAATTTCTCCAAACTTTCACCACAATTATATACAAATACTTAAAGCATAACTTCTAATGTATAAACACATTATTTAAATTTAGTATCAGTCATACTATAATCTAATAAAGATCTTTAGACTTCCTGACTAATTCTCTTGAGATAATATATTCACTTCGTACTTGCCAACATACCCGCCAATGAAAAATTTCACTTGTATATTCTTTTTACCATTATACAAGTACTATTTTTTTTTATATCTCAATATATCTTTATTACCTCGGTTTATCCATATTTACAATCTATGGCTTCTTCTGAAATCTCTTTTCTCAACAATTATTCATACGTGAATTTCCAATCTCAACATAATTCACATCTTAAATACTAAATTCGATTTAGCATAGTCTAAACTTTTAACACAAATATCTTGATTACTTACATTATTTTCGGACATGATTCTCAGAATATTCTCCATATTTCCAACTTAAGAATTCAAAGATCAATTTAAATCCTACTTTCTATATTTTATCCCTCAAGAACTTCAGTACCACTAATTCACTTTATTATATTCCTCAAAGCACCATAAGGCCATCATTTTTTTCTATTCCTTTCATCTAAAAATCGTTATATAGTTCGGTGTCCAAACTCACTATTTTAAGTTATATTCTTTCAAGATTTCATTCATTAGTCACTTCTAACCAATTGAAATCACAAATTTCCTACTTTTGTCTTATCTATCTTCCAGTAAACCCAATATGTTCACATCCTCCTCTTATAACATTTTCCATCACTATCCAATCTTTAAGCAATTATAACATATCTTACTTTCACTATTCATATCATGTCTGCCACTTATCCATTTCAATTCACTTTTCACACATTCATATATTTTCATGACATACTATCCAAATATCAAACATCACCCAAGTCACAATCTTGACAAACGAAATAATCATTTACTCACTTACCTATTAGAAAACTTACGGTATTTTATGTAAACTTTTGCCCAAAACTTCTTAAAATGCTCTCTAAAAACAATCTGTGAACTATAGTTCGGGATCAGCTATAATCGATATCAATACCTTATGAAGTCTTACTTCAAAGACAAGTTTGAACCTATCAATAATCACCCATTTTTATTCAGGTATCTCTATCTGATATTGTAATCTTGCAAGTATTTAATGTTCTATTTTTACCTATTGACAAGTTAATCATCGAGATACAAAATCAACTATATCTTTCTTCATACTATCCCACCAATAAATTTCTTTTAGCTCTTTATACATTTTAGTTACCTCAGGATGAATTGTATATATGGATCTATGGGCTTCCTCTAAAATTTCTTCCTTAAGTTCTTCTTTATTAAATACACACAATCGCTTGCCCAATCTCAGAATTCCTTCAGAGTCTACAATAAATTCAATGTCACTGCCATTCTTGACCTCTTAAATTTTCTTACATAAATAGGCAACATCGTCCTGTGCCTTTTTCACCTACTCAACTAAAGATGATTGAAACTGTTTGAATTTTACATGTATCACCATACAGATAATACCTCCAAGCTTTGAGAGTAAAACTACTGCTGTTATTTCCAAATCATAAGTCTGATAATTTTTTTTTTTTTTGCTCATGTGGCTTAAGCTGTCTAGATACATATGCAATGACTCGACCATATTGCATCAACATATACCTTAATCTCATTCTCTGAGTTCTACATTAGTATCTTTATTCTCATACTCAGAGTTAAGGTGATAGAAATTATGGAGGGAACCACATTCCATAAATTTTGAAATATCTGTGTCTTTTGTGGTTCCAGTCCTGGAAAGGACGGAGAATATGTGAAAGCAGCACAAAACCTGGGTATGGTGATGGCCAGGAGAAAAAATCATCTAGTCTATGGTGGAGGTAACCGTGGGTTAATGAGGTGCGTGTCTACAGCTGTTCATGTAGGAGGATGCCAAGTTCTAGGTATTATTCCTACGGCTCTAGATGCATCTAACATTGTAGGCAAAACAATTGGGGAAGAGTTTAGGGTTGCATCAATGCATGAGCGCATAGCTAGAATGATGAGCAATGCTGATGCTTTCATTGCCTTACCAGAAGGTTTTAGTACTTTAGAAGAGATTTTTCAAATAGTCTCTTGGGCACAACTAAATATGCACCACAAACCGATAGGTTTGTTAAACGTTAACCACTTCTTTGATGGTCTGTTATCTTTCCTTGATCATGCTGTGGAACAAAGGTTTATCCCACACTCAGCACGACGAATTCTCATCTCAGCTTCAGATGTTGAGGAGCTGATTGATGTTTTACAAGCATATGTTCATGTACCTGATCCAATTACATCTCAAATAGAATGGACAACAGACAACAGCAAAAAACGCAAATTGGACTTAGATCTTCATCTGTAACTGTAGCAAGATGTGGACATTGCTGTACCGCTTTTACTTTCTTAGGGTTATCTTAGATACCATCTTGCTTGCCACATACCTTAAGAAAGTACTATTACTAAGTCAAAATTCATATTTTGAGAACTTAGCATATATCTGATACTCCCTTGGAGTTTGTAATACTATCTTTAAATATTGCTTATGAACTTCTGCACTCTTGAAATATTCTAGATTAACAATAATTATAATAACAAATTAATCCAAGGATGGCTTCAATATTTATTTTATTTTTTATCAAGTCTAAGAATGCAACTGGGCATTTGTCAATCCAAATGACATAACTATAAATTCATAGTGTCCATGCCGAATCCTGAAAGCAAATTTTTTTTTATCATCTTCTCTTATCCTTAATTGATGATATCTAAATATCAAATCAAGTTAAATTTTTTTTTTTTAAATGTTGAGCACTTTCTAACTGATCAAATAGATCATCTATACGAGGTAATGAGTATTTATTCCACATTGTCACTTTATTCAACTGTCTATAATCTATGCATAGTCATAGTGATCCATCTTTCTTTTTCACAGATAGAACTGGAGCACTTCAAGTAAAAGTACTAGGGCTTTTAAATCCCTTGTCTAACATGTAGTGTAACTATTTATTTTTCAGTTCTTTAAGTTCAGTGGGTGCCATTCTATATGGAAATATAGACGCTGGCCAGGAAATAACTCAATACCAAATTCTATTTATTATTTCGGGGTAATCCTGGCAATTCCTCAGGAATTATATCAAAAAATTCTCTAATCACTGGAACTTAATTTACAGTGGTATACTTTATATCAGCATCTCTCACCACTGCCAACTATCCTTGGCACTTTTTTGTAATCACTTATGGATTGCTAAAGTAGAGATTAGGTTACTGGGTATCTTACTAAGATTTCTTTGTATCAAGAGAGAAAATTCTCCAAGAATATTGAATTTAATCACCTTTTAATGACATTTCAAAATGACATGACATAATGCCAACAACTTCATTCTCAATATCACATCACAATCTACCATATCTAGACAACCGGGTATAACGGATGTCACATTCAGAAATCATCATACCAGAGTTTGACCCCTTCCGTACCTTGGTGGTATAGGATTTGCCTAAACTCAGCATTCCGCTGAGGTTTGCCCTACTACCATTCAAGAGGACACGCGAAGAGACTTTATGGGTCTTTTCCCAAGCACACAGCAAGGGAAAGCAAATAACATCTCATATAACTGGCATCTCGCTAGAAAACAGCCAACCGTCACTTAACCATGCCAACATAGCATACAATAAACTGACTTACTCAAACAAAAGGACAACATCCTATCGAACCCCTTTAGCAGCACCGTGAGTATAAGCATGTCCGGATTCATACCCATACTCAAAGTCCTACCTAAAGGTCCGTTACTCCATGAACACAGGGAAACCTAATCCTCTGATACCAAACTGTCACGGCCCCAAATGATGGAACACATGACCGGCACGACATAAGGGTTTCCCCCTAGCCGCAAGCCTAACACATAGCATGCACAAAAATCCAGCACACAATCCAGAGTACATAATAAATATAACTGGCCACATATGCCACATCCAATATCAGAAAATACTGTATATATGTATATATATATATATATCTCATGATATCTCATGAATCCAACATTCTGATGCAACTTGGCCCATAGCCTCATAATACCAACATTATTGTAAAATATAAAACCATTTTTTCAAACAGCACATCAAAATACGCAAGAAGCGAGGATCCTGCCTGTATGTTCATGGAGATACTTTAGACATAACTAAACTAAATAAACAATACAAAAGAGCCTTGTCCAAACTGGGGCTCACCAACACTATCTTCAGCCTCCTACGAAGCTGTAGCTGAATCAAAGTCTCTTTGACTATATGTGGGGAGGAAACAAAAGAGGGGTGAGATTACCACATCTCAGTGAATGAGTAAATCATACTATAACTGAAATAGGGCAAACCAAGCACGAGTATTTCACAATGGGTTTAATAATTGAAATCCAAATGTAAAGATAACAATAGAAACATTAAGCATTTAACCATAATTTATTGAAAGAATGCTAAACAGTTCAAATGTGTGTTCAAAAGATAAAACATGATTAAATCAATAACCGTAAGCAAATCAATTATGCATGGTAAGTAATACATGAAGATATTTATGCAATAACAATGATGAATGAGCTTGTTTAGAAATATTTAATCTTTAAGAAAAATGCATCAGTTTATTAGAGGTCTTTCCTAACAGATCTATCATCTCCCCCAAGCACACAGCAAGGGTAGGGTAATCACTGTAGGCGTAGACATAAGTCCACCCTAAATCCCCCAAGCACACAGCAAGGGTATGGTAATCACTGTAGGCATAGACATAAGTCTACCCTAAATTTCCCAAGCACATAGCAATGGGTATGGTAATCACTGTAGGCATAGACATAAGTCTACCCTAAATCCCTGTGTCTTAGGCAGTCATATGCCCGTCACAGTATCCTAGGCCGAAGCCTTAACATGATCATGGTGCACCAGGGCTAGCACTACCTGCGGCTAGCTAACAGTGATCTAAAAGGGTCCCTCCAATAGAAAACATTTGAAATATGCTATTCAAAGAGTTTAAAGTAAAACATTTCAATAACATTACAATAAAGCTATAATTCTCCATCTAACTCTTTTCATGCATAAAACTCTATTTTAAAATATATCTCATCCATGAATTCCCATGGAGACCTTTACAATCATAAATTTTCCCTTTTAAACATAGATCGTCCGTAGACGTCACATAGATGCTCATCATGCATCAAATCATTTCATGGCTAACTTAGTTCATTTCTATGACTAAGTTCGCATTTCTATAAATCTAGCTCAAATGGAGAATTATCACCCTAGATGCTTTCCCTGCATACCTAGAGTTCAGCTAGGATTTAAATTTATAATTTTTAACATGGTTGGAATATATTGGTTTTCAAAGTGGTAAAACAATTTAGCATACATTCCAACTAGTTAAAATCATACGAGAGAGTTATAAATCAAATTCCTAAAACATGCGTTATAGTATGAAAAACCCACTCACAGGTAAGGACTCCAGATTGGACAGCCCTAAAATCCTAGTTCCTGGTCTGAATTCAGTAAAATAGACCCCAAAATCGAGTCCGGAAGGTCCAAAAACCTTAAATGAGCTTGGTTACTGTTCACCGCCGGAAAATACTATTCACTGTCACAAAAATTTTACCGAATCAACAAAACAATTTCATATCCTAATATTTATCTAATTTCTGAATCCATCTACAGAGTCAGATTTCTAATTAGAAGTCCCTAAGTAAGGTTTTTCAGAACTTACCTTTTACCGAGATTTTCTACTTCAGATCTACGGCGATTCAACGGTTGATTTGAAAAACTGATCGGTCAAAACTGAAGTACTCTTCGTCCTGAATCCAATAACATCTTCAGTTTTGATATCGGAAGCCCTTAAGCACTCCAAATCGAAAGATAAAATTTGAAATTACTATTCACTCACTATGCATGCACTACTATGCATCTTTCCATTTTTTCTCGAATCCGATCGTCGCCCCCGGTTTTCATTTTATGGTTTCTGTTTTCGTTTTTTTTTTATAATATAATAATAATTATTAAATAATTAATAATAGGATTTTCTTTTATAAAATTCATATAAATTCCATTTTTCATCATAAAATATCCCAAAAATTTCTAAAAATTTCCTTTCTCATAAATCTTTAGTTAAACTCTTAAATCATAATTTTTCTTAATAAAAATTTTAATAAAACAAATTTTAAAACAAATATATTTATACATATTAAAAGAAAGAATATTTCTAAAAATACCATACAAATTCATTAGAGGCCGGTATAATTATTTTAAGCAATACAATATTTCTTTTACTTAAAAGTTTACTTACTTTTAGCAAATCATAATCATTTCTACATAAATAAAAATATATTTGCTTATAGCGCGCCAAAACATAAATTCTCATATTTCTTTTGTAATTATTTATTCCATGTAATAAATAAACTTATTTTCACCGGTTCTTATCTCTATTTTCAAAATTCTCTCTTTTATTTTAAATTTCCTTTAATTGAAATTTTTGTTAAATTTTACGGTTATTACATATATTGCCCTATGTACCTCAAAATTAGCCAGAAGATTAAGTTTCTTTGATGACATGCTTGGACCCTCCAATCACACCCTTTTCCGGTTGCAAGACACTTAACATCCAGGTATATCTAACTGTCGATCTCTTTACATTATAATTCTATTTATGATGTATGTGATAAAGCTTTAATGCTCGACATGTATCTCTTTATTCTTGTTTCAAATGTATCCTTTCTGTATATTGAAGGTCATTCTTTTGTTATACATTGATAGCTAAGAAGAATGAAGCAGCTAGATCGATATACGATGGAGTGATGTTACCTGATAAGATTAGTCTCATGACAATCAACATCATCTTCATTTGCATCGTTTCCACCTTAAGCTTTATCACCTATGTCACCATCGTCATCAAAGCCACCTCTGACTGGAAAAAAAAACTGAAGAATTGACTGTGCATATTAACTTCTTATGTCTAAGTTGATGATGATGGAAATGTGTATGGGCTTTCATATGTCCCTGGAAGCTGCATATGAAATGTAAATGAACCACAATCCCCTACTACATTAGCTTGTTCATTCAAATTAAATTATAGGGATTGCACAACGTCAACAATAAACAACTCCATTGCACCAATATTGGAATATGGAGATTGGGTGAACAACATGGGCTTTATCGTCGTCCAATTCTAATAAGTAAAACAACAAGGGAATTCAAGGATACTGGGAATCTTTATTTGAGACGTCCAACATATTCGTCAAGAATATGTCTTACCTTCACCCAAATAAACTCTTTCAGGCCCTCTAATTTAACATTTTCACCAAACATAACTGCCTTGGATCTTGTAGCTTCCAAAGTTATGCTTTTTGAGCTATTTTTGTCTTTGTACACAAGGTAGAAATTTTTAGCTCATTTTTTTCTCCTAGAACATAATTTTCATATCCAAATACATCAATATATATATATATATATATATATATATATATATATATATATATATATATATATATATATATATATATATATATATATATATTTCATTGATTCTCTCTCAAATTTTTAATTTTATTCCAAATAAATAATTAGTTCATTTTCATCTAATTTTTATATTTTATGCTAAGCAAATAATTCATTTTGTTTCTTGCAAGTTTTAAATTCCTTTACAAAATAAATAAATCATTTGATATATTACAAATTTTTTAAATTTTATGCACAATAAGTAACTCCCTCATTTTATTCCAGATTTTTAAATCTTGTGCGTCATAAGTCATTTTCTTTGAAGTTCTTCATTTTTACGTGAAATATATTTCTTTCATGTTTTTAAATTTTATGCAAATTAAATTATTTGTTATTGTCCTTACAATGTCATAAATTTTATGCTAATAAAATAATTCAATCATTTTCTTTCAAATTTTTACATTTTATACACAAAAATTAATTCTTGCCCTTTATTTCATTTTTCTTAAATTTTATGAGAACTAAACTAAATAGTTCATTTGGATTTTGTAAGTTTTTTAATCCTTTAAAAATTGAATAATCCATTTATTTTATCACAAATTTTTAAATTTTATACACCATAAGTAATTCTTTCATTTTCTTTCAAGTTTTTAATTTTTAAACAAAGTATATTTCCTTCATTGTCATCCATATTTTTAAATTTTATGCAAATTAAATAATGAATTATTCTCATTCCAATTTTTTAAAATTTTACCTAAGAAAGTAATTTATTCATTTTGTTCCAAATGTTTACATTTTATGCACAACAATTCATTCATTCCCTTTCTTCCAATTTTTTTTTTTAAATTTATGAAAGTAATTATTTAAGTTTCTTCCAATTTTTTATTTTATTTTATGGAAACTACAGTGAATAATTCTTATCTCAAAATTTTTAAATTTTATGCATCATAAGTAATTCTTTCAATTTTTTTTCAATTGTTTAAATTTTATAAAAAGAAATATATTTCTTTCATTTTTTTGTTATTTTTAAAACTTGTTACTCAAATTAAATAATGAATATTCTCCTTCTAATTTTTTTTTTAAATTTCCAAATTAAATTTTGTACACCATCAATTTTATGCATAAAATATTACCACGTGCCATTTTTTTCAACGTCATAATACACAGCCTTTAATCATTTTACTTCTATTTCTAATCCATGTTTAATCATAGCAATACACAATAGACAACCGGGGTTCTATTTTTAAGCATATTATTTGAATGATCGCTGCATAAATCTAACAACAAGCATATTATTTGATGATCAGAAAAAAATTTCTACCTAATTTTGTTCTATTTCTAAGCATTTTCTTTGAAACATTTACTTACCATTACTAATAAATAAATGTATAAAATTATTACTACGTTTTTATTTATAACCATTTTCTTTTTTAAAAAATCATATAAGTATTATATAACTGTATAAAATTGCTATCCTCTTATGTAGACTTTTTGAACTCCAAATAGCTGCTGGAAAATTGGAAGATAGAACAAAGTGTGGCGTGTTGGAAAGTAGGAAGCAAGAACAAAGTGTGGCTTGTGTGCTGGGAAGCAGGAAAAAAAGGTGAAAAAATCGGAGGCTCTCACGTTGGGAAGCAAAATGAAAAAGAAAGGGGGACCATCTGAAGTGCTTCCAATTGACAGAAAATATTGGATAAGATAAGGTTTTGGAAGTGCTTTCTTTGTGAAGGGAAAGGTGACGTTTCAAGGCTTATAGAAAGAAACCAAAACAATAATGATTGAAGCACCTATATATTTTCTTCTTCTTTTTCCCCCTGTTTTCTAGTAAATTACTCAATTTCACTGGCAGTTAACTCAGTATCTAATTAGGAATTACCTCTAGATCTAATAAGCTCAGCATAAAACTCGAGCTATTTGGTTCAAGCATAAAAGCATTGTGCCAAGCTTATATATTCTAAATTGCAAGCGACAACTACAATATCAAAGGAAAATCTTAGGGTGTCTTTGATTTACGAAAACATTTTTTATTTTTGTTTTTTGTTTTAATTTTCTATTTTTCATATTTTTTTAAAATGCGTTTGATTTGTGTTTTTATTTTAACTATTTTTTTTAATTATATGATTGTGTTTTTTTTGTTTTTATTTTTATAACTTTATAATTATATAAGCAATAAAAAATTATGTATATAGTTCAAAATAATTGTAAAATTACTATTTTTACAATGCACTACAGTATTAAAAATTTTAAAAATATTTTTTAAAAATAAAAATAAAAAATAAAAAAATATATTTTCATGACTGTTTTTAATTTTCAGTTAAAATAAAAATTAAAAACAGGTAATCCAAACAAAACCTTAATTGTTCACTGGAGAAAGGATTTGAGCACCCAAAATGTTATGCAGCAACCATCAGAAGCAACAAGAGCAATCAAATGTACAGTGGGGTATTTTTAATACCCAGCTTCTCTTCAGTGTAGATGACAGGTCTAGCCTCTCTCTCTCTTTTAGGTCAAGAAGGTGGGTTTGCAAAGTCACCATCATTTGACCCCTTAGTTTCCTTCTTCTTCCTAACTTTGTTTTTGTGGGTCTCTTATTTACATTTTCATCATGTTTTTCTGTCTTTTCAGCTTCAGATTTCTTCCTCTTTTTTTCCTGCAGATATATCATAGACCTCACCGCCTCGTGTGCTGAAGATGGTTTTTCCTCTTCTACCACAGCATCCTCTTGCAATTCAGTTGGCATCATTTTAGAATCCTTCTTTATGTTAAAAGAAAGCTGCGTATCACGTTTTAGAGCAACCTGCTCAAATACCTAATAATAAAAATAAATTTTATTTTAAAAAAAAAAAAAAATAAACATGTTCTCATAATTTTCATTTTTTTAATACTCAAAAGCAAACACGTTTTGATTGTTTTTACTTTTTGAAATAATGTTCTGATCCTACAAAATAAACATGTTTTCTAAATAATAAATATATGAAAATAAAATTTACTTTTAAAAAATGAAAATAAAAATTATTTTCATAAATTAAAGAGACTATTAGAGTTTGTTTATTTTCTAGTTTTATTTTTATTGAAAACAGAAAACACAAATGAAAATGTGTTTAATAGAGTTTAAGTAAAAATATTCTCTTAAAACAGAGTTAAAACAGAAAATATTTAAAATACATTTTCAGTTTTTTCAAAAAAATTGGTGACATTTTTGTTATTTTAAAAATGAACTTATTATAATTATTAAATAAATTAAAATATTATCATAATTATAAAAAAAAATAAACTAAAAAAATCAGGTAATAGTCATATATATAGATCAATTAAATTTAAAAATAAATGTGAACACATTTTTTATTTTATAAAAAAAATATGTTTTTAAAATAATAAAAATTAAAAAAAATTTACGCATTCTTAAATTTTTATTTTAAATTTGAAATTATTTTTTCGCGCTCAAATACCCTTTTGCCACTTGAAATTTTTATTATCTCTAAATCAATAACAATGCAAAATATTAGAGCCCAATAATCATCATAAGCCCATGCCCGACCTTGTTGAGTATGAACGTCACTCTCAACAGCCTGAGAGTAGTGGTCTATTTTTCTATTTAAAATTCATATGGCAAACTCAAGAATGAGATTTTAAAATATTAATATTTTACCCTAAATTGTAGATGAATACCAAACACTATTTGTAGTTTAGCCTCCTTCACTGGCTGCTCCAATATTTTCACCAATGAGTTCCTGTCTGAGACAAAGTACTAAATTTCGTTTTGAGGTACCGTTTCGGTGACTCCAGAAACGGTAATATTTTGAAACGTTTCGAAAATTTTAAGGAAACGGAAGATTTTTTAAGAAACGTTTCAAATAATTTCAAATAATTTTTTTTAATTTTAAGAGATTTTAACATAATATTAATGATATAAATATATAAAATTATATTAAAATTAATTCAAATTAATGTCTATAATTAATTAGTAAGTAAACATACTACTATAATAGGGACTTCAACTCAAATCCTAACAGTATTCAACAACAATCTCTTTATTGCATCTATCTCTCTATTTTCTTCTTAACTCTTTCGTGACATTTATATTTAAGTCTCTTTCTCTGTTGACCATGATTCTATCTCTATCTTTAGATATATTCCTCTCTCTTTGCCTTTCAATCTCTCTTTGTCAAGGAACTAAATTTCCTTTCTTTTTCATTGAAACGACCGAAACGTTTCCGTTTCCTGAGTCACCGATACGAAACGGAATTATCAAAATGAAACGAAGTGTTTGTTAAGGAATTATGCTATTTCAATTAAAATTACTATATTTCGAAATGTTTCGGTAGAAATACTCTTATTTTAATGAAAATTTCGGTGGAAATACTCTTATTTCGAGTTGTTTCGATAGAAATACTCTTGTTTCGAATTATTTCGATAAAAATACTCTTGTTTCGAATTATTTCGATGGAAATACTCTTATTTCAAATTATTTCGATAAAAATACTCTTGTTTCGAGTTATTTCGATGGAAAAGTACTAAAATAATTTGAAAAATAAAAAAATTGACAATCTAAAAGTAGATGAAAATATCATTATATCACATTCAACACCAAGTTATTTTCTCTCACAAGTCACAACATATTTATTAACTTCATACTCTCCCCCTTTATTCTTATGACATTATTTTCCTTCATTATCTTTATTTTAAAGAGGAAACTACAAAAATGATACAAAGAGAGATTGAAAGGCAAAGAGAGAGAAATATATCTAAAGATAGAGATAGAATCATGGTCAACAAAGAAAGAGACTTAAATATAAATGTCACGAAAGAGTTAAGAAGATAGAGAGATAGATGCAATAAAGAGATTCTTGTTGAATATTATTAGGATTTGAGTTGAAATCCCTATTATAGTAGTATGTTTACTTACTAATTAATTATAAACATTAATTCGAATTAATTTTAATATAAGTTTTTATATTTATATCATTAATATTATGTTAAAATCTCTTAAAATTAAAAAAAAATTATTTGAAATTATTTGAAACATTTCTTAAAAATTCTTCCGTTTCTTCAAAATTTTCAAAACGTTTCGAAATATTTCTGTTTCTGGAGTCACCGAAACGGTACCTCAAAACGAAATTTAGTACCTTGCTCTTTGTATCATTTTTGTAGTTTTCTCTTTAAAATAAAGATAATGAAGGAAAATAATGTCATAAGAATAAAGGGGGAGAGTATGAAGTTAATAAAGATGTTGTGACTTGTGAGAGAAAATAACTTGGTGTTGAATGTGATATAATGTTATTTTCATCTACTTTTAGATTGTCAATTTTTTTATTTTTTAAATTATTTTAGTACTTTTCCATCGAAACAACTCGAAATAAGAGTATTTTTATCGAAATAATTTGAAATAAGAGTATTTCCATCGAAATAATTCGAAACAAGAGTATTTTTATCGAAATAATTCGAAACAAGAGTATTTCTATCGAAACAACTCGAAATAAGAGTATTTCCACCGAAATTTCTATTAAAATAAGAGTATTTCTACCGAAATATTTTGAAATATAGTAATTTTAATTGAAATAGCATAATTCCTTAACAAACACTTTGTTTCGTTTCGATAATTCCGTTTCGTATCAGTGACTCAGGAAACGGAAACGTTTCGATCGTTTCGATGAAAAATAAAAGAAATTTAGTTCCTTGGTCTGAGATTTGTTCTCTCGAATGAAGATGAGTTCCTGTTTGATATTACGTGCTTTCAGTAGTACGAAAATTTTAAAAATTCAAAATATTAAAAATATTAACTTTTACTTTAGTTTAATACAAATTTCAAATATATTTTGCTGAAAAAAATTTGAATATGATATTTAATTTTTTTTCTAAAATAATGTAAAATAATTATTTTCTAAAAATTTCAAATTTAAAAGATACCCTTTTTTCTAGTAGTAACCCAAAGTTTTAAAATAACAAAAATTTAAATAGAACCAAAAAAATTTCTATGGAATAAAAAAATTTATAAAAAATTTGAAATTTAAAAGATACTAAATTTTTCTTCATATAATCAGAAATTTTTAAATAATCAAGTATATAAAAACTTTGAAATCTACTAATTTTTTCTACCCAAATATTTTCTCCTTACACAAATATTTGAAATCAAAATTATCAAATTTTTTATACAAAATTTTAAAATTTAAATGTTATTAAATTTTTTATATTAATATAACTTTATAAAATAATTGAAATTTAAATAGTATCAAAATAATAATATCAAATATTTGTATGTATCATCTTAATTATATTCATACAAATAATTTTATGACTTTAATTCCTTTAAAAAATAGTGGTTTCGATGTTCAAATGCCAAAATGTATTCAAAAGAAAAAAAAAACTACAATGCCTTAAATTTATAATATAAAATTTTTATATATTTTCTTTACGATCTAAGATTTTTATATTTGAAATGAAAGCTAAAAATCATGAATAAAATAATATAGTTTATATTTTATGAAAATTGAGAAAATAAAAAACTTAGATATGTGAGATTCCTATAGTGATGAATTAGATAGTAGCAAAATGAAAAGATCTTATAAATATCTTTGCTCTACATATGTTGAACCCCTTTTGACATTAGAATTAGTGCATCAAACACAATTTTAGCCTAAATAAAAATGATGGTATCCCAAACACTTTAGAGTTTGCATCAAAAACCCATGATTCTTCGGAACTCTAATATAAGGGTTTGTTCTCCAAAACCCATGGCAGGACTGTATACACTATAAGTAGGGTTTGAAAGCTATGCATTCCATGTTTCCAAGTTATGGAACCTGACGCCATTGGCACCTCAGATATCTTAGAACCCATGACTTTGACAATGAAAGATTTTTCTTGTCCAACAGCATAGAAGGCAAGAATGGATGGCTCCACTGTTACTTTGAGAACATTTGGCACATCAATGACGGCTTCATAGGTTGAGTTAGCTGGACCAACATTAGTAACAGTCCTAACAAAATTGGCGATGATCTCATGCCCATCTTCTACAGCAATTGGAAATGGTTTGCTTCTCCCACAAACACTACTGTCATTAGAAATTAGTCTCAATTTGGTAGTGTTGTAGCCTTGCTGGCAGAGGAAGTCAATATAATCTGCTTCAGAAGCATTGAAAACTAGCCCAGGGTCCACTGCTTTCACGGGATTAACAAGGCCAGACCCATAAGCGAATTCATTCTCATTTTCATGCTTTTTTGGATCCATAACATATGTTGTATTGAACTCAAGAAAAAAACAAGAGATTAGAAGAGAAAGAAATAAAAAAAGAACCTCAGGAAATGCTATAAAGGAGTTCAAATAGCATAATATTCTCTACATTTGTGGTCATGAGTGCGAACGTGCTAGCTGCAGGAGACCAATTTGGGTGTGTGGCTTGTACATAAGCTGCTGCCCCAATAACATGTGAACAAGTCGACACTGAAGTTCCAGACTACATTGTACAAGACTCTCGTTGTAACCTCCATCTCACTAGATATGGGTGGCGCAACAGGACACCAAGTGCTCAAAAGATTTACACCAGGTGCACTAAGATCAGGTTGGTCAAGCCAAGAGCTAAACTTGTAAGAAAACAGATGCAGAAACATATATGCATACTAAAATGCTGTAAAATATATCAAATTTATTGACATAAAGTTGATACCTTGAGAATGTCAAGACTAATCAAATTTATTGACTAACGCTATAAGGAGCTTGGGTGTCCTTTGTGGTCTCACTATACATTATGGTTGCCTCCGGTTTGCTGAAAAATAAGTAGAAATATCATTCTTCTTGTCATCTTTCTGAGCTGCAAACTAGAAATGTTGAAAATGTTCTGGTTACCGGCCACCGACGATCGGCTAAAACAATATAAGTAAGGTGCCGACAACGTTCGAGAGAGAACAAAAAAATGAAAGTTCATATGAAAACTTGAATAGGGATGGACGATTTGTGCCCTGTCGGACACGTCAAAAACGTGTCGGACACGTGTCCATTTGTTTTTGAAAGTAGGACACGACACACGTGTCCGACACGTATTCTAAGCGTGTCCGTGTTCATATTTGTAGAGTACGCAGCAACCATCAGAAGCAACAGAAGTAATCAAATGGACGGTGGGGTATTTTAATACCTAGCTTTTCTGCAGTGCAGATGGCAGGTCCATCCTCTGTTCTTTTTTTAGGTCAAGAAGGTGGGTCTGCAAAGGCACCATCATTTGTCCCTTTAGTTTTTTTCTTCTTCTTTTGTTTTCGTGGGTCTCTTATTAACATTTTCATCATGTTTTTCTGTCTTTTTACCTTCAGATTTCTTCCTCCTTTTTCCCGCAGATATATCATTAATCTCCCTACCTCCTTTTTTTGGTGCTGAAGATGGTTTCTCCTGATCTTCCACAACAGTATTCTCTTGCAATTCACTTGGCATTATTTTAATTAGACCCCTTTTTTGTGTGAAAAGAACACATCACGTGTTAGAGCGACCTGCTCAAACAACTAATAATAAAAATAATTTTTTTAAATGAGAACAAATAATTAAATATATTTTTATAATTTTCAATTTTTTAAATATTCAAAACCAAACACGTTTGATTTTTTCTATTATTATCTTTTCGCAATCATGTTTTGATCTTACAAACTAAACATGTTTTCTAAATAATCAAAATACAAAAATAAAAATTATTTTGAGAAAATAAAAATATATATGTTTTCATAACTAAAGATACTCTAACTTTAAAATTACTTTTTTGCTCTCAAATAGCCTTTTGCCAATTCAAATTGATATTATCTCTAACAGTGCAAAATATAAGAGCCCAACCTTTAGTTATGAAAATATATTTTTAAATTTTATATTATCTCTAACAAGAAAAGTGGGGAGTTCGCCGCAGCTAGACAAACGGAGAGTGAGATCCGAGAGTAGTGGTGTTTATCGGTTAGATTTGGTCGATTTGTTTGGAAAGTTAAACAAAATCGAATCGATTATAATTTTTTTTAAAATAAATATATTTGATTTGATTGAAATTTATAAAATCGAACAAAATCAAATTTGCAAAAAATCAGTATAGTTTGGTTTTGTTCATTGATTTTTTTTTTTTAACTTTTTATTTTTAGTTATCGGGACGGTGCTTTGTCTTTGCTCTTTCAATAGTGCTATTTATCATCGGTTGAAAGGACGCTTTAGACGCAAGAGAGGGCATCGGAAAGAGAAAAAAGAAGAGAGGAAGAGATTGACTATCCAAGACTGCCTGCTTCTTCACAGAAGAATTGGAAACGTATTCTTTCTGGACACCGCTGCAAGCTGGTTCAGCCCCCAGCGAGTGACTAAAAACCGCCTGAGTACTATGCTGACAGCCACGTTCTCTAGCTCAAGCTAGTGCAGTACAAGTGCAGCTGTTCTTCTGTTTTTGGGCAAGAGAAGCTTTGCTCAGTGCGACTAGTCTGAAGCAGCTACTGAATTGTGATTTTTTTTTTCTTATTGAAGATCTGTTAATCTATTATTTCATATCTTCAAAAATTGCAGGATTAAGTAGTTATGTATATTTTGTCTATTTTTATCTTTTGATCTATCACTTATCTTGTGTGTAATTTTTCACCTGTTAAAAAACAAAATTAACGTCACTCCCAACATATAATATTTTTATATATTTTTTATACGATCTAAGATTTATATATTTGACATGAGAATTAAAAATCATGAATAAAATAATATAGCTGATATTTTATAAAAATTGAGAAAATTAAAACTTAGATATGTGAGATTCCTATAGTGATGAATTAGATAGTAGCAAAATGAAAAGATCTTATATCTTTACTCTAGATATCTTGAACCCCTCTTGACATTAGAATTAGTGCATCAAACACATAATTTTAGCCTAAATAAAAATGATGGCATCCCAAACACTTTAGAGTTTGCATCAAGCGGTATGAGTGCTACGTCCAGTGTGATCCCTTGCAGACTTGATATCAGTGTAATACGTTCCAAGGATGTTACAATATTGAGCTCCAAATCCAATGATCTTACTGTCAAAATATTTCAGAAGAAGAAGAAAGGATTCTCACTTGTTACAAGTGAAGTTACCATCGGTCTGACATTTTCCTTTCCATTTTTTTGGTGGAGGGCCAAGTCTTTGATCATTAAATTAAGCTCAATGATTCTGGCCAGATTCCTGCATTTAAGTTTGAAAATTTTCTGCATAGGTTCATTCCCAAAGTATTTGTAATAGAATTGAGTTTGAACATGTAACAATTGTCATATTTTTCCGTGGATTGGCCTGAATCAAGCATTCCAATTATGACACCATGACCATCTAATGAAGGTTTTACATAAGATTTGGAAAATCCCATGATCTTGTATTGTGGAATTTAACTGCATTATTCGGGAAAACAGATATTACTTCCTCCATATCTGCAGATGGCAACTCAATGTTAGTACTGGAATAAATGAGTGAAAAAGTTATATAATATATGCTCTTTTACTAGTGTGTATGAGAATAGAGAAAATTACCAGAAAGTTTTTTAACTTCATCGTTTGACAGCAAAGCGCAGCAAATCCAGTAAAGCTTCTTCTGTAGCTGGAGAGCATTGACTTCTTTACACCTTCAGCACTACGAGACAATTCTCAGAGTGCATAAATTGGATAGAGGTATAAGTAGCCAGGAAGAGCCAAAATTCTCTAAGTAACAATAGCTGAAAGCATTTGAGAAGTCTATATCATATTCTTTAATTCATTCCTTCTAGGTATATTATTAAAGACAACGATTTCCATCCACAAATTCGTGGTCAAATGGTAAGCAAAATTGAGCTGAGCAGTTGAGAAGTCTCTGAGTTCAAGCATGTGAAAAAACACTCGTAGAGAAAGGTACCTTAAGTAATCCAAACAAAATTAATCCTACACACAAAATATGTGAAAATCCTTTTGCCACCAAAAAATATATTGATTTCCTCAATCTATGTTGCACAATGGTGGATCAATTTAGCCATAAGTTCGATAACATTTTTAAAAATTTATGTTAAGGAAATTTTGTATAAAAAATGCTTAGCTTCTTTATTATTATTGGTAATTAAGAAGATTTTTCTAATTAATTAACCTTCCAAGAATTCCTTCTAGCATGGAATGATGCAGTGGCAGTGTGGAGACTTCATCCTTATGTACCTCACCCTTGCGTTTTTCTCCCATGTACACAATAAAAACCTGCATATGAATTTTGGCCAGCTTGTTAGCATATACAATTCATTTAGTAGTATGACATGATTATAAAGCAATAATCAAAATTTAATAATTCTATCCAATATAGGTATCACGTACATACATGTCATGTACAGAAGTGCATGAAACAAGAAAATGGAGAAAAATTCATTCACTCAAAAAAATTGAATTCATTCGTACAAAGATCCTTCTCTTATATACTAAAAGAGAATAGAGAAATATAATACCGAATATAACTAACCTAACTAATCTACATCTAACGGATAACAGATAACTATATCTATTTATTCTGATACTCCCTCCTCAAGTTGGGAAATAGATATCTGTAACACCCAACTTGGAAAGTAAATTATCAAAACATTTGGAAGGAAGCGCGTTTGTCATTAAGTCAGCCAGTTAATGTTCTGTTTTGACATGGATGAGCTTTAGAAACCCTGAAGCAACATGTTCTCTGATAAAATGACAGTCAATATCTATATATTTGGATCTTTCGTGGAGAGTTGGATTAGAAGCCAGAAGAATTGCAGATTGGTTGTCACAAAATACTTTCACATATGGGATAGGATCTTCAAAATCTCTGCATAGCTGTTTAAGCCATAATAACTCGCTAGTTACACTTGCTAATGCTCTATATTCTGCCTCTGCTGATGATCTAGATACAATAGGTTGTTTCTTAGATTTCCAGGCAATGAGTGAATTTCCAAGAAAAATACAAAAGCCTGTGGTAGATTTTCTGATGTCAAGACAGCTTCCCCAATTAGCATCAACGTACGCACTTAGATGTAATTGAGATTGTGTAGAAAACAGAATTCCTTGTCCTGGAAATTTTTAAGATATTTCACCACATTGTGAGCAGCAGTTAAGTGGGGAATTCTAGGATTTGTCATATATTGGCTAAGTTTGTGTACAACATAGCATATGTATGGTCTAGATACTGTCAGATACATTAACCTTCCAATTAAACACCTGTATTGTGATGGATCAGTAAGCAATAACTTGAGGTTAGGATCCATAGGAACAACATGCGGCTTGGATGCAGAAACTCCTGTATCTTCTAATAATTGCAGTGTGTATTTCCTTTGAGACAAGTATATGCCTTTATTATATTTTGCAATTTCTAGTCCAAGAAAATACTTGAGATCACCAATTATCTTCAGCTTAAAAAGGGACTGAAGTATATGCTGAGTTTTGCAAATTTGTTTTGGATCTGGTCCTGCCAATATTATGTCATCGACATAAACCAGCAATATAACTAATGATTGTCCGTGACTCATAGTAAATAATGAATAGTCACTAGAGGATTGTTTGAACCCATTATGTATTAAAGCCTCAGAAAATTTCGAGAACCATTGTCTGGAAGCCTGCCTGAGTCCGTAAATGGACTTGTGTAACTTGCATACCTTTTTCTTGTCATGGTTAGGATATCCTTGTGGAAGCTGCATATACACTTCTTCAAATAAATCCCCATTTAAAAAAGCATTATTGATGTCTAGTTGTAGAAGATGCCACTTCTCAATTACTACTAGCGATAGAAGAATCCTTACTGATGTGATTTTTGCAACTGAAGAAAAAGTGTCCATAAAATCTATCCCAACTTATTGTGTATACCCCTTAGCTACTAGCCTGGTTTTGTATTTGTCTATGCTGCCATCATACTTATATTTTACCTTGTATACCCAATGACATCCAATTGGATGTTTACCCGAAGGAAGAGATACTACTGACCATGTTTTATTAGCTTCCATAGCATTCAACTCCTCTGCCATAGCTTGTCTCCACTCTGGAATTTTTACAGCTTGATTGTAATATTGAGATTCATATATCTGTGATACTTGCATGATGTAATTCTGATATGACTTTGAAAACTTCGAATAACTGATATAATTATGAATGTGATACTTTGCATCTTATTTACAAACACAACAGACATAATCCTGAAGATATGCAGGAGGCCGAATGTTTCTTGTAGGTCTAGATGACCTTTCTGGATTGGGTTCAGGTTGGAAATTATTATTTGATGAAACTACTGATGAGCTACCTGGACCACTCGAATTTTGGTCTACACGAGATAATACTTTGTTTTGAGTTATTTGATCAGCTATAGAATTTGGAATCACAGTTTCTGAAAACATATCAACTTCCATTTGATTTGAAGATATTGAGCTGAAAGGAAAAACATCTTCATGGAAGATTACATATCTGGAAATGATAAATTATCTTTTTTGAAGGTTATAAACTTTATATGCTTTATAACTCGCTGGATATCCAACAAAAATAGTAGGCACTGCTCTAGGACTGAATTTACTCCTTTTTGGGGGTGTGGTGGCCACGTAGCACAAGCATCCAAAAACCTTCAAAAGGTTATAGTTAGGTTCTTTCCCATATAGAACTTGATACAGACATTTATCTTGTAAAGGAATCGTAGGTATTCTGTTGAGTAAATATGCTGCAGTACTAACACACTCTCCCCAAAAAGTTGCTGGAATATGAGATTGAAACCTGAGAGATCTTGCTATATTTAGAAGTGACTGGTGCTTCCTTTCAACTATCGAATTCTGCTCTGGCCTATAGGCACATGAGAATTGATGAAGTACACCCTCATTTTTAAGAAATTCAGTTAACTGTAACTCCTTTGCATTATCTGATCTTACTGCTTTAATATTAACTCCAAATTGAGTCTTAACCATTGTGAAGAAACTTTTAATAACTTGTGTGGCTTCTGACTTTGCTTTCAGTAAGTATATCTAGGTGAATCGTGAGGCATCATCAACCACTGTTAAAAAAAAGTTCTTCCCTTCATATGTTTCTTGATGATAAGGACCCCATATATCACAATGAATAAGATCAAAAGGAAAAGCAGAAATATTATTCAATGATGTAAAAGATAATTTTCTAAACTTAGACAATGGGCAAATATCACAAGTATGAGATGAGAAAGTCGAACGTATTGAGAATGGAATTTTTTTACTGATGATTCTCAACACTTTATCTGATAAATGGCCTAATCTATTGTGCCATATGGTAGCTTGTTTACATCCTGACATAGAAACATGACAAGAAATGGAATCAACAGAGTCTTTTAACTCTTTCTTTTGTGAGCTGAATATGTATAACCCTTCCACTACTTCACCCTTGCCAATCATCTTCTGCTATATGTGGTCCTGAATAAAAAAAGAATTAGCCCGAAAGACAATACTATAAGATGAATTAAGCAATAATGCACTTACTGACAGAAGATTAACATGAAATTATGGTATATAAAGAACATCAAAGATTGATAAAAGATTACTCAATCTTACAGTGCCTATAGCAGCAACTGGAACTCTGGTTTTATTTGGCAAAATAACAAATTTTTTAAGCAATGGTTGGTGATGAATGAAATTATCAAGGCTACAAGAAATATGAGTAGTAGCACCTGAATCTAGAATCCATGAGCTTTGTGATATAAAATAATGTGAAGATGAAAAAATTTTACCTATAGTATTTGGATCAATGGCCGTATGATTTTTTAGAACAGATGCATGTGATATTTGAGTTTTTAGTAATTGTAGCAACTGTTGATGTTGCTGTGGAGTGAACTGCAACATACCATCAACCGTATTATTAGCAACCATATTAGCTATACCTGCTACTTTTCTTTTGTAATTCGGTGGATAACCATGCAACTTATAACATTTGTCTTTGGTATGTCCAAGAATTCCACAATGAGCACATAAAGGACGATCCTTCTTAGTATACTTTCCTTTAAAGTCTGGGTTTTGCCTTTGATCAGATCTGGAAACAATATATTCCATTGAAGAATCTACTACTTGTGTGTTAAATCCCCCGATCTCCTTTTGCTTTTCTTCTTGCAGTACTAATGAAAAAACACGATTAATCGGAGGAATGGGATCCATTAACAGGATTTGTCC
This sequence comes from Gleditsia sinensis, assembly GCA_037074535.1. Lineage (NCBI taxonomy): Eukaryota > Viridiplantae > Streptophyta > Magnoliopsida > Fabales > Fabaceae > Gleditsia > Gleditsia sinensis. Next base: position 19,087,306 of record CM073466.1, on the reverse strand, counting down.
TCTTACTGCCGAGAATGACTCATTTAATCCCATAAGAAAACAGAGAACATATTCAGAATGTAAGAAATCAATCAAAGATTTAACTCCACCACATGAACATGAATGTGCTGGACAATATTCAACTAGCTCTTCCCAGAGACCTTTCAACTTTGTAAAATACTGACTAACTGACATAGAACCTTGCACAAGATTCGCAAGTTCTTTCTTTAACTGAAATATTCTTGGACCATTATGTTGTTTGAATCTTTTTTTAAGATCGTTCCAGATTTCTGCAGCAGTGGTCGAGTATATCACGTTTGCTGTTAATTCCTTAGAGATGGAATTCAAGAGCCAAGAAGCAACAATGGTGTCATTGCGTTGCCAAACTAGAAACTTATCTCCATCTCGTTCTGTGGGAGGAACAATCGAGCCATCCACAAATCCTAGCTTGTTCTTGGTTAACAACGCCATCTTCATTGCCCGATGCCATGAATTATAATTGTCTCCAATTAAATGCTGAGAGACTAATATCAAGTCAGGTGAATTCGAAGGATGAAGAAAAAACGGATTGTGAATATTTGAATCCTCTGCAACCGCCATTACAGACGTAGAATAATTGCTTGCAAGAAAAAAACGAGTAAGAATTGAAATAAGCTAGAAGCGATGAAACTCTATTTTCTCTCTGATACCATATCACGTACATGCATGTCACGTACAGAAGTGCATGAAACAAGAAAATGGAGAAACATTCATTCACTCGGAAAAATTGAATTCATTCGTACAAAGGTCCTTCTCTTATATACTAAGAGAGAATAGAGAAATATAATACCAAATATAACTAACCTAACTAATCTACATCTAACGGATAACAGATAACTATATCTATTTATTCTGATAATAGGCCCAATTATACATGGCAACGCAAGCCAGTTTTGAGGAACTAGCAGAGTGAGTGGAACATAGAAGGAAAAGATATCATATAGTCATACCCTCTTTTCAAGAGATTGGCAATGGATCAGAGTCATTGCAAACAAGAGAAATAAGAGAAAAAGTGACTGTGGTTTCCCCATTTTTGTGTCTTCAATTGTTTTTGTGAAAAGAGACAGAGATTCCTGGGTATTTATAGAGGAAATTTGCTCACTTGGTCCTTCCAATGTAACTCATTGTTGAGTTGAAGAGCACAAAGAATGTAATAAGCCCGTCTCCACCTTATTGATTTGTCCTGTAAAAACATGTTGAGTAAATTACATTAATTTGCTTTGAGATGTATGAAAATTACACTACCTATTCTAATTTCAAATTATATAAAAACTTCTCTATTATTAACAAAATTATTTAAAAAAATTATATTTTAATTTTTTTAAAAAATTTATAAATATTCTAATTCAATATAGTACAAACTATCAAAAAGTCAAATTAGTATTTATAAAATTTAAAATAAAAGATATTATTAAAACTTGAAAGAGTGTGAATGTAAATTTTATACACTTGGACAGAAATATATTTTGTATAAACTTAAAACTAAACTAAACTATAAATGCAATTTTCAAAATTTTTAAAGAAAATGAAATTACTTAAACATATTTATAACAGATGTTACCTCTTTGTAGCTGTACCTAATTGGGGGAGCCAATAACAGGGTGTGGTCTCTTGATATTGTTTTCGTTTGTATCTTTTCATAAGATGATAGCAAGGATATTTGTATTTAATATCTTGTAAGAACTATTCAAATGCTTCATAACTAAATTACTCTAGGGGCTTGAAGTGGATAAACTTTTGGTCAGTCTATTATTTAGATTTGCTAACGGTAGTTTCTTATATCATTTTTTTTCTTCTCTTTATTGAAGTTACCCTTTCTTTTGTTCAAGAAGAGATTTTGCTCCAAGCAAAAGTTATAAGGTTAAATTAAATTAAAACCAAAGTTCATTTTGAATGTTAAAATAGTAACGAAGGAGATACAATTGCACTTGGTAAAATAATATTGACAGCCTGATGGGAAAAAAAAAAAAACGTACAGGCAAGGGCAGTAGTGCAGTGGGCGATGAGAGCGATCAATAGGCTTTACAGTGAATTGAAGCGTGTGTGTGTGTATATATATATACATATAAAATTTAAACATTTGGTCTCTATAGTATAATTTAATGTTTTAAAAATTGGACTAGTGATTAAACCAAAAAAGATAGCGGTTCACGGTTTACTGGTTCACTGCAGTTGAATCAGGATTAAATTAGCATTTAATATTATATATATAATTTTATTAAAAATATAAATTTATTAAATAAATAAATAAATAAAATTAAAATAACAACTATAAATACCTTAAATAATATAAGATTATATATATATATATATAGGCATAAAGATAAAAATATTTTATTAATAAAATAATGCAGTATAAAAATAAAATTTTAAATTATTTAAATGATATATTAAATTATTATTGAAAATTAAATATTGTGTCAAAAGTATTAATTTTATAATGAAAGAGTATAATATATATATCTTGTCAATTGTTTTAACACAATCAATTATGTGGCATAACGGCAAAGGAGGCTTAATGAAATATGGATGTTAGGATTCAACTCCCAACTCTGTTATTTTTCCAAAATTCACTTTCTTTTCATATTTTAAATCGAAATGACATCCGACCCAGAAGAGAGACCAATTCTCGATTTTTCCGATCCAACTGGTGGTCTGGTCCAATTCTAACGACCATGGTATAATTGAATTTTTAACTTGATCTCTTAAGTTTTCTTTTTAATTGACTCCTTACAATTATAATTTTTTCTTAATCTAACCCTTCACTTTAGTAATCATCATGACATCGTCTGTGAAGTATCAACATGGCAAACAAACATCCTACCAAATACTATATAAGTACATTAACCCTGGGTGTCTTTTGTTCTCTTTGATCTCTATAGTTCACTACAAGAAATTGAAGAATCAGTGGTGCCTTTTCTGTGGCGACTATAGGAAGTCGTCACTGAAAAATATTTTTAGTGGCGACCTCCCAGAGGTCGCCATTGAAAATAGAAAAATATTTTTTATCATTTTTTTTAAAATTAACAAAACCATATTTTTAGTTAAGATATATAAAATTTTAGTTATAATATAAAAAAATATGTTAAATATTTAAAACTAAAAAAATTTCAAAATATATTCAATTTGAGTTAATTTTTTTATTAAATACTAAATTAATAAGGCAAAATTTTAATCATCAAATTAATAATGTATATATCTTTGAAAATTCAAAATAATTATTTAATTTAAAAAATGATAAAAGAAAAAATAATTATTTTTATTGAAATATATTAAAGACAAATTTAAAAAAAATCAAATATATTTTCTCAAAACCCCTTGAGCATATATCTCTTCAAGTATGAAAATTATACTTAAACAATTCTCACAATTATTATATGTCTAAATAAAATCATCCAAAAGAGAAGCAGCTTTGGGGTTTAAATTAAATAATTTACAAAGTCATTATACAATTAATTAAAGGATGATAAAATAATTAATTAGATTTAATGATTTTAGGCATAAATTATTCTTTTTGATTGTGTCTTTTTTTTTTTTTTGTTAGAAATTGACTTCGTAATTTTCTTTACATTTGAAGTTTTGAACCATAATATAATTAATTATTTTAAATAATTAAATACAATGAAGGATATCAGAATTGATGTTGGCCATAACATGTGCAAAAAATTTATTAAGTTTATTAATGTTATCTTTTAATCTTCTTTTTGTTTCTATCACTGGATCGTTTTATCTTTATTGAATTTTGTCTAATTTTATCTTTTTATTGTTAGAAAGTGTAATTTTTATTAATTTTTTCGTGTTTGATTACCACATGATTTTCCTCAAAATCGGAAGTTAAATCAATTAAAAATTTCTCTATAGTAATATAAAAAATAAACAAAATAATTATACTTCTTTCGCCAATTGAAATTAAACTGTTGATAAAAATTAATAGTGCAAATTCATTTTTTTTACTAAAAAATTAGGTTGAGCCCTAACAGAATGAAAGGAGCATACATTTAATAAAGAAGTGACTTTATAATAATTTATAATCAATATTCATGCAATTTACAAAACTGAAGTACTTCAGTTGAAAGAAATAAACTATGAAAAAAATTTATAAAAATAATTGTTCTACTTATTTAAATATAACTAATTATGCTTAAATTTATAATAAGTTTATAAAGGTATTTCATATCGTGATTTTTTTAAAAATAAATAAATAAATAGTAATAAAAAATTACCAAAAAAATAAAATATTTAATTGATTTCAAATAATATTTATTAAAATTTTAATATAATATTAATAAAATAAATATATAAAATTAATTTTAATTAGTATCTTAATTGAATGTATTAAATTTCAACAGCATTTAACAATAATTTTTTTTGCGTCTATCTTTCTGTCTTCTTAATTTTTTTGAAACATCTATCTTTAAGAGCTCATTTAGATAGCAGAACTTATAGTTTATTAGAGCTTATGTATCAATATAATGTTAAAAAAATAGTTTTTAAATTGGATATTGTAATAGCCGTAAAGTTAACGAGAAAATTCAACTAAAGGAATTTAGAATAAAAGAGAATTTTGGAAAAATGGATATTTTAATTAAGAAAAATTTGGAATTAAAACAAAGGATTTCAAAAATGGAATTAGGACTCGGTGAAAATAAGTTATTATTTACATGGATTAAAGAATTATAAAAGAAATGTTAAGAATTTACGTTTCGGGGCAAAAATGCAATTTCTTAAAAGTTTCGGGGTTAAAATATAAATAAGAAAAATTTGCAAAGACCTCCCGCTAAAAGTGAAATTTTGCAGAAAGGTCCCCCGAGATATTTTAAGGGCCTCAATCACTCCGGAAGCAATCATTCGCAGATTTTTCCATCTCTCTTCAGAAAAACTCTCCCCGAAAACCCTCTAACTTCTCTCTAAAATTTCTTCGCCTACGGACCTCGGATTTCGACACCACCACCACCAACGGACTCAGGACGAAGAGTTCTTCGAATCCATCCGATTGGTTTCTGGAGAATTGGCCGGAAATTGGTTGGAAAATTGAAGGGAAAAACGGCCAAAAAGGTAACCCCCGAAACTCCTACTTTTAGTTCTCAAACGCAAAAACTAACACCGTAGATCGATCCAGAAGGCCCCGAAACCTTTGGATTTCAAATTTCAGGCCGATCCACCACCGCACGCTCCCCCACGCGCCGAATCTTCCTCGGAGAGTGACGCCCACGCGCAGCTCCTCGGGCGGCGCGTGTAGCGCGTGGCATCCGAACCTCCTCGCGTTGACCGAGCTCCCGGAGGCCAAATTTCGCAAATCCGGAGTCGTTTTCAAGGTTTTTGGACGTTCCGGACTCGATTTTGGGGTTGATTTCACTGAATTCGGATCAGAAAATAGGATTTTAAGGGTGTCCAACTTTGTGCTTCAAAGAGGTGGGTAGATGATTCTTTCTATGGCTTGTTTTTACTCTTCTTGAACTTTACATTGATAAATGAGTATGATTACATGTTATTTATACTTCCATATGTTTTTGAAATGGTTTGGAAATGTCTGAAATATGTGATATATGATATGTAGTTCAAGAAGAGTTTGATTTTGCAATAAGTTTTGAAACACATTAAGCATGTGATTTTTACACGTATTTCGCATGACATGGCAAAGAAAATATGTTATACATGTGACATTGATTTTATAGTGATATGTTTGCCTTGGATATGGGCATGTATACATGTTTCCCCTGAATGGGAAGTTTTGACATATGAGTATTTTGAGACTGAAAGTCTGTATTATAATGAGAATTTATACTAGATTATATGGCATATGTGCATATGTTATTTTTCTGTGGAGGAATCCTATTGGAAACACTGTCTGCTAACAGCAGGTGATGTTAGCCTTGGTGCGCACCTTGATTGCCTCAGCTAGCAGGGGGGTGGTGCTAGCCTCGTGTGAGGGCCAACACACGGGAGATTATATGTGAAGGAGAGCGGAATGCCTCCTATATATATGGGCGAGATGCCAGTTATGAGATGTTATTTTGCCTTCCCTTGCTGTGTGCTTGGGAAAGACCCATACAGAGTTCCTTCGCGTGTCCTCTTGAATGGTAGTAGGGCAAACCTCAGCGGGATGCTGAGTTTAGGCAAATCCTATACCACCAAAGTAGAAACTCTTATGGTGGTTCTGATATGGGATCCTCCGAATATTTTAACAGAAATGTTTTGATGCATAGCATAATTTGATTAATAATTTTACGGTATTGAATATGATTTTGAACTTGATATGAGCATTGATTATACAGTATCGCATACAGTTTGAAAGACTTTATTATGATTTTTGAACAGAGAATATTTGAAAATGCGGGTCCCATAAGAATGTACTTCTGAACGGTATATTTTGACATGATAAGTTTTACAATATGAGTACATCCTTATGTTGACCTGAGAAGTCATAGGAGGTGTTATCTGCTCACTGAGTTGTAAAACTCACTACACGTGGTTGACATATTTTTCAGATAAAGACCCAGAATTTGGTCCCGCAGCTACTTGACCGACTAGGTGTCGTGCCTCAGTGGTGAGCCTAACTTGTTTCTAGGCTCTCAGTGTATGATATTGTAATATATTTGTACTCTAGTGTTGCTTTGAAAGTCACAGGTAGGATCCTTGTTTCCGCTGTAAACTTGATGTATATAGATTTGGCATGTATAATTATTGGTTTTTGTAAACTTGTGAACGTTGAATAATACTTGAATATGTGTTATCGTGAGATCATTTGCACATGTGTAATGAAAAGTTTTTCGGATAGTAACGGTATTCGCGTTCGTAAATTACGGACGTGACAAGTTGGTATCAGAGCATTAGGTTTCCCTGTGACAATCAGAGCAAGGGATTCTTTAGTAGGACCTTTAGTATCGATATGAGCCGGACATATTTATACTTCAGGTGCTGCTGAGAGAATCTATAGGATATTCACTTCCTTTCCAAGTGTCTTTAAATTCCTTGAGTAAAGTTTGAATACATGTGTCTTAAAGAGGTGTTTTATTCTGTATAGTTAATGATGCCGCCAAGAACTAGAGCGGTCACTAGAGAAGAAGCTTTAGATCGTGCACCCTCTACAGAAGAGTCTGCACAATCTACAATACCAGTACAAAGAGGCCGTGGTAGAGGCCGACCTAGAGGAAGAGGAAGAGGTAGAGGTAGAGGACGTGCACGGGGTTTGAGAACCCCAAGACAAGGAGAACAGACTCCTGTACCTGATAGAGTTCTTGAGGAAAGAGTAGAAACCCCTCAGGAGCCACCTGATAGAAACGCTGATATGATTGCTGGTATCCATAGAAGTTTAGAAACGTTGGCTGGATTTATAGTGGAACAGGGTAGAAGGGAAGGCCAGCCAGCAGAACATGATCCTGAAGTGCAAGAACTGGGAAGAACAACTGACCAAGAGGATAAGCTGAGAGGGATTGAGGTGTCATTACCGCAATTCCTTAAGTTAAAACCTCCGACTTTTTCTGGGTCAGATGTTCAGGAAGATCCACAGATCTTTATTGATGCTGTGGAACGAATTTTCAGAGCTTTGGGGTGCTCTAGTAGAAGATCCGTGGAGTTGGTGTCTTTTCAACTATCTGATGTGGCCCAAGTTTGGTTTGAGACATTTGTACAAGGACGGGCAGCTGTTTTACCACCAATGGAGTGGAATGAATTTAAGGAAGCATTTATGAATCGCTTTCTACCAACAAGTGAAAGAGACAAGAGGGCCAGAGAGTTTGAGGAATTGAAACAAACACCAAACATGTCAGTTTCTGAATATGACATTCGTTTTACCCGATTGTCCAGATATGCACCATACCTGGTCCCAACTGAAAAGGATAGAATTAAGAGGTTTGTTTTGGGATTGATACGCCCATTATTTAAGTCAGTGGGTCCTCAGATGGATCATTTCTCAACTTATTCAGCAGCTGTGAACTGTGCTAGAATGATGGAAACACGAGAGCAAGCTGACATAGAAAGTCTTAAGAGAAGGAAAAGAGATCGAGATAGTAATGCCCAGACTAGATCTAATCCTACTGTTAGTGGGTCAAGATTTCAAAATCCACAGCGTTTTAATCAAACAGGAGCTGGTAGTTCTAACCAGCCATCAGTTAACATTAATAAGCAGAGAATGTTCCAAAGAGATATGAGACCTCCGAGTCAGCAAGATTCAAGATCAATGCCACTATGTCCACATTGTGGTAGGTCCCATACTGGACAGTGTCGCAGAGAAACTGGTGCATGTTTTAAATGTGGACAAATGGGTCATCTGATGAGGAATTGTCCACAACTGCGAAGTTTTAGTCAAGCAACAGTGCAACCAGCTTTACCCTCTGCATCTGTGCCAGCACGACCTATTCGAGCAGCCTCGGTCCAAGCAAGTAGTGTGGGTCCTGGTAGAGGATCAGGAAATCGAGGGCGAGAACCAGCTCGAGTTTTTGCCTTGACACGACAGGATGCTCAAGCCTCAAATGCAGTTATGACAGGTACATTATCAGTATGTTCCCATAAAGCATATGTTCTGTTCGATCCTGGTTCTACTCATTCTTATATATCACCATGCTTTGCTAAGAACTTGGATAGAGATCCTGCTAGTTTGCATTGTTCTTTTATGGTTGCTACTCCAATGGGAGAACTTCTAGTAGTAAATGATGTGTATAAATCCTGTGAGATTTCAATAGAAGGCAGGGAGACTCTTATAGATTTGATAGTTCTAAATATGATAGACTTTGACGTGATTTTGGGAATGGATTGGTTGGCATCATGTCATGCCATTCTAGACTGTCATAATAAGGTGATTAAGTTTAATGTATCTGGAGAATCCTCCTTTATGATACAAGGAGATTGTAGTAAGAAGTCTAGTAATTTAATTTCAGCCTTAACAGCTCATAAGCTGTTACGAAGAGGGTGTCAGGGATATCTGGCAATAGTCAAGGATGTTGATATGAAGTATACAAGTTTAGAGCAAGTTCCAGTAGTTAAAGAATTTCCTGATGTGTTTCCTGAAGAGTTGCCAGGTTTACCACCAGACCGAGAGATTGAGTTTAGTATTGACCTTCTCCCTGAAACACAACCAATATCCATACCTCCTTATCGGATGGCACCTGCAGAACTTAAGGAATTAAAGGAACAATTACAAGATTTATTAGATAAAGGTTTTATTCGACCCAGTACATCTCCCTGGGGTGCTCCTGTTCTCTTTGTGAAGAAAAAGGATGGATCTTTACGTCTATGTATTGACTATAGGCAGTTGAACAAAGTGACTATACGAAATAAATATCCTTTACCCAGAATAGATGATCTGTTTGACCAGTTACAAGGTGCTCAATGTTTTTCAAAAATTGATCTGAGATCCGGGTATCATCAATTGAAAATAAAGAAGGAAGATATTTCAAAAACTGCCTTTAGGACTCGGTATGGGCACTACGAGTTTTTAGTAATGCCATTTGGTTTAACGAACGCCCCAGCTGCATTTATGGACTTAATGAATAGGGTATTTAAACCTTTCCTGGACCAGTTTATTATTGTGTTTATCGATGATATTCTAGTGTATTCAAAGAGTTCAGAGGAGCATGAGCGACATTTAAGGATAGCTTTGCAAACCCTAAGAGAACATCAATTGTATGCTAAGTTTTCAAAGTGTGAATTTTGGCTTAGTAATGTTACGTTCCTAGGGCATGTGGTTACCAAAGATGGTATTCATGTTGATCCCAAAAAGATAGAAGCAGTACAGAAATGGTCACGCCCCACGACAGTTACAGAGATTCGTAGTTTTCTTGGGTTAGCAGGCTATTATCGTAGATTTGTTAAAGATTTTTCAAAGATAGCTGCTCCTTTGACTAGGTTGACTAGGAAAGGAATAAAATTTGAGTGGTCTGATGCTTGTGAAAAGAGTTTTCAGAAATTAAAGGAGTGCTTAACTACAGCCCCAATCCTTACCATTCCTACGGATACAGGAGATTACGTAGTATACTGTGATGCATCTAGAGTGGGCTTAGGCTGTGTGTTAATGCAAAATGGAAGAGTAGTTGCTTATGCATCTAGGCAGTTGAAGACGCATGAACAGAATTATCCCACCCATGATTTAGAGATGGCAGCTGTAGTATTTGCTCTAAAGATTTGGAGACATTACCTGTATGGTAGAACTTGTGAGATTTATACAGATCACAAGAGCCTCAAGTATATTTTTCAACAGAAGGATCTTAATTTGAGGCAAAGAAGATGGATGGAGCTACTGAAAGACTATGACTGTACGATTTTGTATCATCCAGGTAAAGCAAATGTAGTAGCTGATGCTCTAAGCAGAAAGTCAACGGGAAGTTTGGCTCATATAGCAGAGGTGCGACGACCATTGTTAGAAGACATCCATAAGTTAGAAAGTAAGGGAATAAGGTTTGAAATAAAAGAACCGGGAATATTATTGGCTCATGTGCAGCTCCAATCTTCCTTAGTTGAACAAATCAAAGTCGATCAAGACAAGGATGCTAATTTGCTCAAGATTAAGAGTGAAATGAAGGATAGTAAGGATTCTGAATTCTCAGTGGATACTGAAGGGATATTAAGATACGGTAGACGATTGTGTGTCCCAAATGTTCATGATTTGAGAAAACAAGTTTTGGAGGAAGCACATCAATCTACATATACCATACACCCGGGAATGACAAAGATGTACCAAGACATAAAGGAATTGTATTGGTGGGATGGTATGAAGAGGGATATTGCGGAATATGTTTCCCATTGTTTGACGTGCCAGCAGGTAAAAGCTGAACATCAACGACCTGCAGGTTTACATCAGCGAATAGAGATACCAGAATGGAAGTGGGAGAGAATTACTATGGATTTTATCACTGGATTACCAAGAACTTCCAAGGGAAATGATTCTATCTGGGTCATTATAGACCGCATGACGAAGTCAGCACACTTTCTGCCTGTGAAAACAACCTACAATGTAGCTCAGTATGCCAAGCTCTATTTAAATGAAATAGTTAGGCTACATGGAGTTCCTATATCAATTATATCTGATCGAGGGCCGCAGTTCACGGCACGATTTTGGAAAGCTTTTCAAGAAGCATTGGGAACAAGATTGGACTTGAGCACAGCTTTCCATTCGCAAACTGATGGTCAGTCTGAGCGTACGATTCAGATTTTAGAAGACATGCTTCGAGCCTGTATTTTTGATTTTGGTGGAAGTTGGGATATGTATTTGCCTTTGGCTGAATTTGCATATAATAATAGCTACCAGACTAGTATACAGATGGCCCCATTTGAAGCTTTGTATGGTAGACGGTGCAGATCTCCCATTGGATGGTTCGAAGTGGGCGAGGCTAAACTTCTAGAGCCAGATCTTGTACAAGAAGCATTGAACAAGGTAAAGCTGATTAGAGAAAGGCTGCAGGCAGCTCAAAGCAGACAAAAGGCATATGTTGACAATAGACGAAGGGAGTTAGAATTTTCAGTGGGTGAACAAGTATTCCTGAAAGTCTCACCCATGAAAGGAGTGATGAGATTTGGAAAGAAAGGGAAGTTAAGCCCTCGGTATATAGGCCCTTTTGAAATATTGGACAGAATAGGTGCAGTGGCATATCGCATAGCTCTGCCACCAGAACTGAATGTTCATCCAGTATTTCATGTGTCTATGTTACGGAAATACTTACCGGATCCTACTCATGTCATTCAACCCCAGGAAATTCAATTGGATAAGAATTTAACCTATGAGGAAAAGCCGATGTCTATTGCTGATCGACAAGTGAAAAAGTTGCGGTCACGAGATATTCCAATGGTTAAGGTGATATGGCAAAATCACTCATTTGAGGAAGTTACGTGGGAAAAAGAAGATGACATCCGCGCCCGATATCCGCAATTGTTTGAACAATGAGGTTAGTATCTATCTGCTATTATGGTGATGAAATTCGGGGACCGAATTTCTTTAAGGGGGGAAGAATGTAATAGCCGTAAAGTTAACGAGAAAATTCAACTAAAGGAATTTAGAATAAAAGAGAATTTTGGAAAAATGGATATTTTAATTAAGGAAAATTTGGAATTAAAACAAAGGATTTCAAAAATGGAATTAGGACTCGGTGAAAATAAGTTATTATTTACATGGATTAAAGAATTATAAAAGAAATGTTAAGAATTTACGTTTCGGGGCAAAAATGCAATTTCTTAAAAGTTTCGGGGTTAAAATATAAATAAGAAAAATTTGCAAAGACCTCCCGCTAAAAGTGAAATTTTGCAGAAAGGTCCCCCGAGATATTTTAAGGGCCTCAATCACTCCGGAAGCAATCATTCGCAGATTTTTCCATCTCTCTTCAGAAAAACTCTCCCCGAAAACCCTCTAACTTCTCTCTAAGATTTCTTCGCCTACGGACCTCGAATTTCGACACCACCACCACCAACGGACTCAGGACGAAGAGTTCTTCGAATCCATCCGATTGGTTTCTGGAGAATTGGCCGGAAATTGGTTGGAAAATTGAAGGGAAAAACGGCCAAAAAGGTAACCCCCGAAACTCCTACTTTTAGTTCTCAAACGCAAAAACTAACACCGTAGATCGATCCAGAAGGCCCCGAAACCTTTGGATTTCAAATTTCAGGCCGATCCACCACCGCACGCTCCCCCACGCGCCGAATCTTCCTCGGAGAGTGACGCCCACGCGCAGCTCCTCGGGCGGCGCGTGTAGCGCGTGGCATCCGAACCTCCTCGCGTTGACCGAGCTCCCGGAGGCCAAATTTCGCAAATCCGGAGTCGTTTTCAAGGTTTTCGGACGTTCCGGACTCGATTTTGGGGTTGATTTCACTGAATTCAGATCAGAAAATAGGATTTTAAGGGTGTCCAACTTTGTGCTTCAAAGAGGTGGGTAGATGATTCTTTCTATGGCTTGTTTTTACTCTTCTTGAACTTTACATTGATAAATGAGTATGATTACATGTTATTTATACTTCCATATGTTTTTGAAATGGTTTGGAAATGTCTGAAATATGTGATATATGATATGTAGTTCAAGAAGAGTTTGATTTTGCAATAAGTTTTGAAACACATTAAGCATGTGATTTTTACACGTATTTCGCATGACATGGCAAAGAAAATATGTTATACATGTGACATTGATTTTATAGTGATATGTTTGCCTTGGATATGGGCATGTATACATGTTTCCCCTGAATGGGAAGTTTTGACATATGAGTATTTTGAGACTGAAAGTCTGTATTATAATGAGAATTTATACTAGATTATATGGCATATGTGCATATGTTATTTTTCTGTGGAGGAATCCTATTGGAAACACTGTCTGCTAACAGCAGGTGATGTTAGCCTTGGTGCGCACCTTGATTGCCTCAGCTAGCAGGGGGGTGGTGCTAGCCTCGTGTGAGGGCCAACACACGGGAGATTATATGTGAAGGAGAGCGGAATGCCTCCTATATATATGGGCGAGATGCCAGTTATGAGATGTTATTTTGCCTTCCCTTGCTGTGTGCTTGGGAAAGACCCATACAGAGTTCCTTCGCGTGTCCTCTTGAATGGTAGTAGGGCAAACCTCAGCGGGATGCTGAGTTTAGGCAAATCCTATACCACCAAAGTAGAAACTCTTATGGTGGTTCTGATATGGGATCCTCCGAATATTTTAACAGAAATGTTTTGATGCATAGCATAATTTGATTAATAATTTTACGGTATTGAATATGATTTTGAACTTGATATGAGCATTGATTATACAGTATCGCATACAGTTTGAAAGACTTTATTATGATTTTTGAACAGAGAATATTTGAAAATGCGGGTCCCATAAGAATGTACTTCTGAACGGTATATTTTGACATGATAAGTTTTACAATATGAGTACATCCTTATGTTGACCTGAGAAGTCATAGGAGGTGTTATCTGCTCACTGAGTTGTAAAACTCACTACACGTGGTTGACATATTTTTCAGATAAAGACCCAGAATTTGGTCCCGCAGCTACTTGACCGACTAGGTGTCGTGCCTCAGTGGTGAGCCTAACTTGTTTCTAGGCTCTCAGTGTATGATATTGTAATATATTTATACTCTAGTGTTGCTCTGAAAGTCACAGGTAGGATCCTTGTTTCCGCTGTAAACTTGATGTATATAGATTTGGCATGTATAATTATTGGTTTTTGTAAACTTGTGAACGTTGAATAATACTTGAATATGTGTTATCGTGAGAGCATTTGCACATGTGTAATGAAAAGTTTTTCGGATAGTAACGGTATTCGCGTTCGTAAATTACGGACGTGACAGATATAATAAGCTACTTTTATATTAAAAACTTATAACTTATTAGAGTTTATCAATTTTTAATAAAATAATTTTAACTTATTTCATAAGTCAATTTTTAAAGTTTATTAAAAAAAACTCCATGAAAACTCAAATTCACATGACTAAAAAGCTATTTTGCATTTTTACAAGTTAAAATTTCATCAAAACTATATCATTCACTTCTCTCCTTCCATCAAAACAAATGTTTTAAAAGAAGTTTATAAGATTGAAAAATATTTTTTTAAGTATATATCTATCCATACTTGAACAATGCCCGTTTGGTACGCTGGAATAAATTTCAGTGGAATGGAAAGGAGAAAGGAAGAAGGAATGGAAAAGAAAATAGAATGCCATTATCTTGTTTGGTATGCGATGAAAAGAATTAGGTAATGTGATATTTTATTATTTGATTAATAGATATTGAAAGAATAGAAAGATAAGATAAACAAAATGATTAAATTAATTTTAATATAAAATAATTAAATTAATTTTTTTAAATAAAAAATGTTAAAAAATTAAATTTTCTTTAAGAAAAAATTCTTACAAATTAATTTTTACAAAATATAGTCAAATTAATTTTTTTAATAATTAAATTAATTATTTTAATAAAAAAATATGAAATTAGCATTAATTCATGATGGAATCTTGGATTCCATCCATATAGGAAGGAGTCACTTTTTTATCATATGATGGAATAGAGCATTTTATAGAATGCTCCATTTTATCAAACCAAACAATAGAATTCTATTTTCCATCTGAGATTCCTTTCTATTCTAGCATACCAAACGGGTGTTGAATGTAATGTGATGCTACTTTTATCTATTTTCAAATTATCAAGTTTTTTCAAAATTAATTTTGTTCTTTTCTATCGAAATAAAAATATTTCTCTCGAAATATCTCGTAATATAATATTTTTAATTGAAATGATATAATTTCTTAATAAATACTCTGTTTTGTTTCGATAATTCTATTTTGTTTCGGTGACTTCAAAAATAAAAATATTTCGATTGTTTCGATAAAAAAGAAAAGAAATTTAATTTTCTATCTAATCTAAGGTGGCTCACTCTTATTTTACTATATTAATTATCGTTACACTTAAAATTTATTTTAAATATATTTAGTTTTTTTTTATGTATGTCTTCATCAACTGTTGTATTTTATATATATATATATATATATATATATATATATATATATATATATATATATATATATATATATATATATATATATATATATATATATATACACACACACACACACACACACACACACACACACACACACACATATATAATTTAATCACTTGATCGTACAAGATATTTTCACCTTGATTTTGAGGCACCATTTAGAGATTACCTACACAAATTTATATACAATTATTTATAAATGTGAACCCAAACTAACAATTTTGGTTTATAGATTTATATATTTAATTAAGTTTACTTTGTTGATTTTTTTTTTAAATTCACAATTTAAATAATTTTTAAATTAACTTTATTTTTTCGTTTTTCAAATTATAGCATTTTATATTTCTTTCATTAAAAAATTCAAAAGAAATTTGAAAAACTTTATCCTTCAACCCATTTTTATTTATTTATTCCTTGAATTAGAATTAAATTTTTTTATAACATTTTTATTTTACCTAAATAAAAAAAACTACTAACAAGTCAATAGGAGAGAAAGACTATATTAATTTGCTAATAAAAGTAAATAAAAATACCAAAAATTCTTAAATCTAATATGTTAAATGTGATAAATATTTACTAATAAGTGGCGAAAAGTAGAAAAATTACATTTTTTTTCTCTTTTCACATTTAACAAAATTGAATTTTAGTTATAAGATAAAAATATGTTAAATATTTACTAATAAAATAAATTCAAAATTTGTTTAACTTGAGTTCATTTTTAATTAAATACTAAATTAATAAGGTACGATTTTAAAAATCAAATTAATAATGTATATATCTTTGAAAATTCAAAATAACTATTTAATTTAAGAAAATGATAAAAGAAAAAAATTTATTGTATTGAAATAAATTAAAGACACATTTTAAAAAAATCCAAATATATTTTCCTGAAATCCCTGAAAATATATTTTCTCAAGTATGAAAATTATACTTAAATAATTCTCACAATTATATATTCAATTAATTTTACTTTATCTATTTTTTTAAATTCACAATTTAAATAATTTTTAAATTAACTTTATTTTTTTGTTTTTTAAATTCTCACATTTTATACTTCTTTCATTTAAAAATTCAAATAAATTTTGGAAAACTTTATCCTTTAAAATAAAGAGAAACAGAAAAAATACTAAATTTCTTTTATTAATAACATTATAATCTTAAAAAAAATAAAAATAAACTATCATCCTTTTTTTTATTATTTTACAACGGTCACTAGGGCTAGAGGCGTACGTAGCTAGCAACACCATATCAGAAGAACAGCAAAACAATCCCACCAAGTTTTCCTGAAAATCTCCTTCCCCCTCTCGTTTTCCCTCTCTGCATTTTCATTTTCCCTCTCAGCTTCTCCCCCTCCCATTTTGGCATCGAATCTCCTCTGCCTTGGAAAAAATCTCCAATCTCTCAGAGCTTCCCATCTCGGTCTTTCCAGCTCTCAGTCTCTCGCATTTTGGCCGGTGTTCTTCCCCTTCATTTGAAGCACGAACACATCTGCTCTTGTTACTCCCGAGTTGTGGTTGTGGGTGTGAGCTTCTTATCTCCCAAAGAGGTTAGTTTCTATGACCATAGAAAGTCGCCACTGGATATAGGTTTGGTTTTATGCCTTTAAACCAAGCTGGCTGTTCCTTATTGTTTTGCTATTCTGCTTGGTATTGATTTTTTTCTTTTTCTTTTTTGCATTTGAACCAAATATCCTTCGATTTTCTACAAGCTTTTAGTTTAGTTTGGGGGTTTTGATATTCTGTTTGGAATGGATGTTTTTAGGGGTTTTTTTGCTTCATTAAGTTGATTTTGGGGGGCTGTAGTGGTCGCTACGGAACGAGCAGAAGACTTGTTCTTCTTCTTCCCTGAGTTGGAGCTTGTAAACAAGTGTAATAACCAATATTAAAGCAAAGGTGATGGTATGAAGTCTATGTACAGATAATGGGCAGGATGGAAATTAGATAAAAGAAGGTATGGAGATAATGGGCAATAGGGAAAGATCTCCCAACTGTATCCACGTAAGGAAGCAAAGGAGATAAGGGCTGGCTTTTTCTATATCAAATCTTAGGTAGAGAAGCAACATAAAGCATCTGGTTCATTAACAAATCCACAAAGAGGAAATGCAAGTATATTATAGGGAAAACAAGAGAGATCTCAAAGAAGCAGAAGCAGAGAGAAAAAGAGAGAGTTCCCAAAACCCAGTAGGCTAATCAACCTAGGCCTTAACATCACCATGATAATGTTTGATACACCCATGAGCCCCCTTGTGTGTGTTCTTGTTTGTTCTGGGGAAGTTTCATAGTGCCACTTTTTTTATTCCTTTTTGAAGATAAGTTCAAATGGTTTTTGAGAGGTTTCGATCAATAAAAACAGAGCATGAAGTAAGAGAGAGAGAGAGAGAGAGAGAGAGAGAATTTGTGTGATTGATGAAGGTTTTATGGCCTCTTTCTTTTTGTGTGCTCTGTAGCCATGTCTTCCTATTGAATTCTTTTTGCCTGGTTTTCCTGAGTCCATAAATTGTGCTGACTTTTTTACAATTTTTTGCTTTACTCCACTTCATCTACTTATGCTGTAGATTCAGACTATACTTGTCCTAGATATAATAGGTTCTTTTTAATTTTTTATTTGTTTTACATTGTATTATGCTATCAGAGTATCAGGCTATAATATTTTGGTTGCTCATTGTTTGCAGTTCCTTGTTTCGTGCATATGGTCGGTTAATTCCAATGGCGGTGTCTTAAAAACTCTTCGATTCAAAGAGGGTTTTAGAGTTGATGTTGATGTTCCAAAAAACACATGGGTACAAGCTCCAAGTTTCCACCATATTCTAATTTTGAACATAGGGCACTGGTAATTTTAGATTAAGTGATTTATTCTGTCAACTAGTGACATGCTCTTGCAACTTTTCATTCTAGTTGTTGAAATGAAAAATTGAATACTTTAAAAATAGGTGATGTTGGGATCTCTCCTGTTACTTGTTACTTATGGAAATGTAACAACAATTTCTGTCAATTACATAGGATGAATAAGAAGACACCGAAAACATCTAGAAGTAAAAGTCACAACACTCTCAAACAGAACTCAATATTCTGTGCCCATCAAATTTTGTCATTAATCTCATAGACAAAAAATAAATAATAAATAAACATACTTATCCCAAAAATCTCTTCCAAAACAAGAAACACTGATTATTACAATAAGAATAAGAAAACCTTAATCAACTTTCACCGTCCACCCGTAGCTGTCCTCCAAATCACCTACTCGGATGCCTCTAATCATATCATTCAGCTTCCTTGACACTGTTTTTTCTCCTGTTTTAAACTCAAACCTGCACATTAAACAATATCAATTAATTTTTGTTTAGGTAATCTCATTTTTTCAGTTGCTTGATATTTCATTTTGTCATTCTGTTTATGAAAAGAGTATTTTGACAGTTTTACATAGTTATTTTTAAATTTAATATCTAATTTATACGGTAAAAGACAAAATGCAATATTGGAGCAGATAGATTAGAAGATTAATTGTAAAAATTAATAAAATAAAATAAAATTACAATTGAATATAAAAATCATGGTAAAAAATGAAATTTCTCTGTCTTTATGATCATTGTCATCTTCATTGGGGTGATCATATAACGCTCGGGAAGAAACGAAATTTGATTAATGCTACTTACTTTTTATCCTGGTAGGTTATACTCAGAATATGAGAGATCCCAACAGCCGTTCCAGTATAGAAAACTTGCATCAGCACTAATAACTTCTTCTACCGAAACTCTTAGTTCCTCAATGTAAGCAAGAAGAGAGTAATTCTTGCTGTAAAAATTTTCCTCAATGATTATTAGATTATGGGAAACATCGTCCGGTAATTGACGAATATAAATGAGGATAGTTAAAACCTATTTTCGCTAAAAATTATGGAATTAATGAATGATAATTTCCTTTCTATAAGGAAATTAGAAGTGAAAATTACAATATTTAAGCAAAAAATTCTTACTTAAAAAAATAAACATGATCTAATAGTATTATTAAAAGGGCTTGTTACATGATCTGGCCAAATAAATTTAAACGATGTGTGGCATGCTTGAGGCCACTTTCAGAGATTCACTGTCTCTTGGTTTCGTCGTTCTTCAAATTCTGCTGCCCATTGTCAGGCTTCCTTTTGGGTGTACATGCAAAGCATCTTATTATTCAATAACAGCTTAGGATGCTTTTAAATTTTTTGTTTGTTGTAATTGTCTATAGATTTAAGTTTAATAAAATATAAGTATAGTAATTAATTATTAAAAGAGTCAATTATATAATATTAAGTTGTAAAAACTATTTATAGATCTTTCATATTTTTATTTATAACAGCCATTATTTATTCTCATTACTCTTTAGATTTGTTTTTAAAATTAACACTAATATTGTTTCAAATTAAAAAAGTTCTTCAAGAGAGAACCAAGAATAATTGTTATTTTAAAAAAATAAATCACAAAAAGTAACTTGTTAGATTAACGTTTCATGATCCCATGAATATATTTTGAGAATTTAAAAATTAAAAAAAATTTATCATCTTTCAACAATAAAACTTTTAACTTCTTTTTTTTGAGATTACTAATTTATACCTTAATTTTTAAATATAATTTATGCTTATGATCTCCACCTACAAGCATGTTTTCAAAGGAATGGGACCCCATATTATATAAGTGGAGGTGTGCTCTGGAGAGTTCAATCTCCCAGCATTAGTTCGTATTAGATTTTATGAAATTTTGATCTATTGACTTAGGAAAAATTATACTTATTCACCCTGATTGATACCCTAAATTGCAGTTTCTTTCTGTTCAGTTTCTTCCAATTTATATGTTCTATTACAATGAATACACATCCATCCAAATCAGACATTAAGTTTGACACTTCCCATTTCCTATATATATATATATATATATATATATATATATATATATATATATATATATATATATATGCTATCAGTAATAGGTCATGAAATCAGGATCACAATGGCAAGGAAATGATGAGTTAACTAGCTTAGCCATTGGTCCTGAAAGAGTGGTATATAGATATTCAATAATTCTGATTAACGGATATAGATTTCGTACAAGAGAACGTGAATCTGAAAGAAAGACCCAAAATAGTGGAGTTCTTGTAAGGGGAGATGACTTAGATGCTGATAAAGAATACTATGGAGTTGTCGAGGATATCTATGAGTTGCGTTACATGGGGAATAGGAAAATATATTTATTTAAATGTCATTGGTGGGATGTTGCTCGTTTGGGAAGAGGATATAAAATTGATAGATATGGATATACAAGTATCAATACTCGTTGTTCATTGAATACGAATGAACCATTTGTTTTGGCATCGCAAGCAGAACAAGTATTCTACTTAAATGATATTGTAGATAAAGATTGGTTTGTTGTTGTCAAAACACAGCCTCGGGATCTTTTCAACATGCCACATGCGGATAGTGACGGTGAATTATTATTTGTTGAAGATGCCTACCAACAAGAGGAGGTTGAACATACTTCGTTCCTTAATAGTGAGGTTCAAAACGACATTAATGTTGTGTTGTGTAGGGATGACATTCAACCTCAATGTGTTAACCATCAGGGTAAGGAGAGAAGTGTTACAGAGGTTGATTTCATCAATGACGATGAAGAAGACGAGACTATGGACGAAGAAAGTGAAAAAGGGGATTTTTTATCTGAAGATTCTACGTGAAATGCCAGAGTATAAATAATTAGTCAGTGTAATGTAATTTAATGTTTATACATTGCTTGATATAATTTAATGAATTGCAATTCATTTTTTTTATAACTAAATTATGCATGTATTTATTATTTGTAATGTTTGATGAAATTAAAGCAATTATTGTATGACAAGGTGAATTGATGCCATCTTATCATTTGCAACAGGTAAGTTGGAAGATGGCAGGAAGAGGAAGAGGTGGACGAGGTGGACGTGGAGAAGGATCGAGGGATATCCTCCGAGCTGTAGGAGAAGTATCGAGGGATTTTGTAAATTACATTGGATATGTGACACGATACACTGCTCCTGTAACAGTAAGAGAATGGAAAGAAATTTGGGAACAATGTGGGTCACAGATCTTGCTGAAAGTTAAGGTAATGAGACATATTGTTTAACACACTTATTATATTTAAGTAATGTTTAAATTTTTAACATAAATATTTATTATTGTTGAAGGAAAAATTTGACGTTGGTGTAAATTCAGAGTTGCGATTTGATGCATTTGTTAATGCCTGCACAAAGGTTGTATCGAAATTAGAGGAGTCGCATGCACAAAATATATAAGCAATACAATACTGATGAGGAAAGACTAGCGAATCCACCTATTGAGCTTAATGATGATGATTAGAGACATTTGGTGACATATTTTAGCTGAGAGAATTTTAAGATATTATGTAATAACATGTATAAATAGTTTTGCTTGAAAAATTATTGAGATAAATTAATATTGGCCAATTTAACTTATTTCCTATTCAATAATGTCTTCCAATTCATTTTTTTTAAAGATATGATGGTACAATCATGTATTTATAGTTATAATATTATTGGCTATTGCATACTGTTATTTTTCAATTGTGGTTGCCTATAGAAATTTCTTACGTGATATTTATTTGTTTGTATTAATTTTTAAGTTATATTAATTTGTTACATTTGATTAAACATGGACAATTTTGAAGAACCTTTCCAAGTAGTGCTTCTCCAACCATTGTAGCGAATACGACCAATACGGCAGCACCAACATCGCTAAATGAAGCACCGAGTCGATTGTTTTTGTTAATATTTAGTTGTGTATTGTTTTCTTTTTACTTGACATAATGTTTCTTTTGAACATGGAATTGACATGATATTAGTGTATAATATTTGCTACATTTGATATATGCTAATATTATTATTTTATCAATAATTTTATTTATCTTAATTTTTATTAAAGTTGTAATTATTCTAATATAAAATGATAAATTTATTAATAAAAAAAGTTTGCAATCTATGGTGGCGACCTAAAGAGGTTGTCATTGAATTTTAGAGGAAAAAATTTAAATATTGAGACTTTTGGTGACGACAAAGTCGCCATTGAAAGCTTTGGTCACGATTTATTATCGCCACTAAAAAATGAATATTGAAACTTTTGGTGGTGACCGAAGGTGGCCACCAAAACCTTTGGTGGCGCCTTAAGGTCGCCACCAAAGGGTTCCTAAGGTTGCCACCAAAACCTTTGGTGGCGACTTAAGGTTGCCACTAAAACCTTTGGTGGCGACCTAAGTTGGCCACCAAAGGTTTTGGTGGCGACCTAAGGTGGCCACCAAAGGTTTTGGTGGCGACCTAAGGTGGCCACCAAAGGATTTGGTGCAACCTTAGCAACCCTTTGGTGGCGACCTTAAGGTGCCACCAAAACCTTTGTTGGTGCCTTAAGGTCGTCACCAAAGGTTATTTTTAGTGGCGATTATATAAAGTCGCCACTAAAAGTATATTCTTTCCGTGGCGACTAGCATCTAAGGCAGCGATATTTTAGATTTTGTCGCGACTATAGTCGCCATAGAAAGTACTTTTAGTGGCTATTTTATAAAGTCGTCACTAAAAGTATATTCTTTCCGTGGCGACTAACATCTAAGGCAGCGATATTTGTTGGATTCTGTGGCGACTCCATCAGTCGCCACTGAAAACTTTCAGCGACAGCATTATCTGCAATGACTGAGTAGCAACCAAAAGTCGTCGCTAAATCCTTTCAGCAGCGACTTTGTGACCTTTAGCGGCGACTTTAGTCGCCGTTGAAAGCCAAAAATTTTGTAGTGGTTTTAGTGAATTTTTAATTTGGTCCTTACACTTTATTTATTTACAATTAAGTTCTTATAGGCACTATCTAAACTTGGTCCTCACACTAACCCTGCATCACCATCCTTTATAACTCTAAGTATAATGTCTATGTGGTTAATCAAACTCTTATTGGCACTATCTAAACTTATGTGTCTTTTTGTTTTCTACATCATCACCGCCTAAAGTCACGTGAGGTCTCTTTTCAATTCCTAATTTACGCAATGGTGGTTGAGCTATGAAGTTTGTTTTTTGGAACAACCACAAACAGAAAAAAAAAATGTCCAGCTCCATCTTCTTCTTTGTTGATACAAAACTCAATTTTATGATTCAAATTACAAAAACCATGAAAGAAAAAATGTTCGCTCATACAATAGTGCTTAGAAGTCATAACAACACAGAAACATGGTAGAAAGTCCCATGGAGATACGGGATAGAAATAGAGTAAAAAAAATAGCAATAAATAAGGGTAAATTATAATGCATTGTTCAAAGAGATAAGGTAAACTTTTAGAGGATACACTAAGTGGCATATCCAACTTTGGTTATAAAGGGAGAAAAAGACACACAGTAGATAAAGGTTTGGTTTGCCACATGAATAGGCAAATTTCTTCTAATGTACTTTTGCTGAATCCTGACATTAGGGACTAAATTGAAAATAATTTGAAACTTTAAGATTTCAATTGCAACAAAATATAGTGTAAGAACTAAATTGAAAGTTCACTGAAACTATAAGAACAAAATTTTTATACCATGTGATTCACATGCACTGTTAGTACAACAGCATATGTGCAAGGACATTTTCATCAATTATCATGGACCTAGTCCCTTAGGGGTACATGGCACCCCTTGACATGCTGGAACTGACCAATTTGACCATTTTACCCCAATGGGAGCAAATTGAACGATCTTCTTCATAGGTAAAGGTTTAAAATTTTTTAACTAATTCCTATCTTCCTCTTTGAGGGCTTGCAGCTAACTTTACTATCAAAGTCTCATTGGAGACTTGGCTTCTCGGAGTACTAACTGTAATAGTCTTAAAATAAATAAAATAAATCTAAATAAATGAAAAAAAACTCTAAATTAAAGAAAAATTATGAATGTAAGTGAGGATTATGATAAATGAAGATAAATATCATTAGAAATTTGTTTATTTATCAAATTGTTTAAAGAATTATGAAGGTTATATGGGGATTTAAGTTTTGGGACCAAAATAAAATTTTCTAAAAGTTTAGGGGTCCAAATGTAAATAATAAAATTTGCAAGGACTTCCTCTAACAATTAAAAAATTACTATTTGATCCCTTCATTATTATATATAAAAAAAAAAGATGAAAATTTTCGTAACCCGTGAGATGTGAATAGTACTTTTCCTCCCCTTACTTTATCTCTCTAAATTTGGAGTACCTTTGAGCTTTCGATCTCAAAACTAAGGGTATCATTGAATTTAGGATGGAGAGTATTACGATTTTGGCCAAATAATGTTTTAAATCAGTTGCAGATCAAAAATAAAAAAATTTAAAAAAATGTAAATTCTGAAACTTTTATTTAGAGACTATAAATTAAACATCTGGCATCGTAAATGAATTTAAGAGATAAATAAACTATAGAATATGAAATTTTTCAGTCATTTAACAACTTTTGGTGTCATGAACAATAACTTCGATCGACGTAAATAATAATTGTAGCTGAAGTGAACAGTATTTCCAACCATGAATAGTGACTATTGGTTGACCGACGTTTACCAAGTTCTCGAAGTCATTTCTTAAATTTGTGAGCCCTCTGAACTTGTTTTTAAGATTTATTTGGTCAAATTTAAATTAAAAAAGTGTATTTTGAGGCTGTTCAACTTGAAATTTTATCTTGTGAATAAATAATAGTAAATACAAAATTTAGTTCTTGAATTTATTATGTCATTATAGTTTAATCCCTGAATTTAAGTTATTTCATAGTTTAGTCTCTGAATTTACCAAACGTCAGACAATTTAATTCTTCTATTATCTCTACATTAACTACTTGTTGACGTGATCTGTTAAATGCTTATATGGCACGTTAAATATCAACTAATCATACCACATCAGCGTTGACTTGGCTTAAAAAAAGAGTAAATACACAATTTAGTTTCTAAGTTTATTAACTCTTTACAATTTAGTCTTTAAATTAAGTCATTATACAATTTAATTCTTGAATTTATCAAGGGTCAAATAACTTAGTCCATTTATTATTTTCACACCAATTGCTTGTAATGTAACTCATTATTTCAATGCTGACTCAGTTTAAAAAAAAATTAAAATACTTTGTTTTTCACTCTATTTTTTCTCTTCTTATATGAAAAATTATATTTTTTGTCTTCAACTGATGACGCTGTGAAACACCTCCTTACTACGAAATTATTCTAGTAATTTTTTGATGACTACAATTAAGAAATTTATTCTGAAATTTGTGATATTAAAAACCGTGGATAGTTTAACTTGATACTTTACATATTTTTTTCTATAAGAAGAGGTTATGATTTCAATGTTCTTAATCCATTCTTATTCAGTGTTGTGCTAGTTCTTATAATTTTTACTCTAATTCAGGTATTTTAATGTTGAAATATTTCTAATTAATATTTATTAGTTAGCCCTCATAATTGTGTTTGAATGTTGTTGTATATTTTAATAAGATACTTCTTTCTTTACAGATCTTTTTGCTTAAAATATATCATTTTTTTTTCTTTTAGGAATAGGAAAAAAGTGTTTTAACTTATGGAATATATTGTTACCCTACTAATAAATAGTTGATAGAATGAAGAAATTTTGCATTGAATTATAAATACATTTACGATGACCTCCCTTTTATTTGAATGTTTCTACAGTTTCCATTGCTCTGCAAAACGAATACAATAGTTAGTTCAACAAATTGAAGCAAACATTATATGAGGTTGAGGGAACAATTTCATTCGAAAATTTTATGGATGAGTCAATACTGATGTGGCGTGATTAGTTAGTATTTAACGTGCCACATAAGCACTTAACATGTCACATTAGTAAACAATTAAGATAAAAATAACAAGATTAAAATATTTGATATTTGAAAAATTTGAAGTCTAAATTATGTAATGACCTGAATTTAGGGATTAAATTATAAAGACATAGTAAATTGAAGGACTAAATTATAGGAACCTAGTCAATTCAAAGACTAAATTGTGTATTTCCTCTTTTTTAAAACTGAGTTAGCACTGATGTGGCATGATTAATTAGCATTTAACATACCACGTAAGTACTTAATGAGCTACGTCAGTAAACAGTTAGTGTAGAGATAACGGAAGGACTAAATTGTCTGACGTTTGATAAATTCAGAGATTAAACTATGCAATGACTTAAATTTAGAGATTAAAATATAATATTATAGTAAATTCAGGGATTAAAATTTGTATTTACTCTAATTCTTCCTATAACTTACCCTATGTTCTTCTTGAACTTTAAATGTATAATTGGTTTTGTTTATAAGTTATTTATACTTTTATATATCTCTGAAATAGATTAAATTATTTGATTTGTTTACTATCTGGTATATAGTTCAAGAAAAATATGATTTTGAACATAGATTTTTGAACTCATTGAATATGTGATTCTAAATGTATTTCTCATCATATGGTAAAGGAAATATATTGTGCACGTGGCATTGATATGTAAAGCTATAAGAATGTCTTGAAAAATGGCATGTATATATGATAACCCTGATTGAAAAGTTTCTAACAGAAGAATTATACTGAGACTTAAAATTCTGAATTATACTGAAACTTCTGTCTTGAACGATATGTCATGTGTGCAAATAATGATATCTGTGGAGGAATTCTATTGGAAATATTGTTTGCTAACAGCATGTGATGTTAGCCTTAGTACACCTTGACACCTCAGCTAGCAAGGGTGGTGTTAGTCTCGTGTGACGGCCAACACACGAGATATGATATGTGAAGGAGAGTAGGATGCCTTCTATCTAGGCGAGACGCCAATTATATGATATGTAATTTGCCCTTCCTTGATGTGTGCTTGATAAATGACAATATTAGACTCTCTTCGCGTGTCCTCTTAAATGGTGGTAGACAAACTTGAGTTGGGATGCTGAGTTTAGGCAAATCCTACACTACCAAAGTATGGAAGGGATTAAACTCCAATATGGTGGTTTTGATATGGGATCCTCCTAATATTTTTATGAGAAATATTTTGATGCATATCAATATTTGATTAATGATCATACCATATCGCATATGGTTTCAGATATCTAAAAAGTCTACACAATTTGTAATTCTAGTACAAAGAGGCCACGGTAGAGACTGACCTAAAGAAAGGGGTAGAGAGCGTGCACGGGGTACAAGAACCCTAAGATATAATGAACATGTTCATATATCTGATAAAGTCCCTGAGGAGAGAGTAGAACTTTTTTCAGAAGTCACATGATTGAACAGTTGATATGATTGCTGGTATATATGGGAGCTTAGAGACATTGGCAAGATTTATAGTAAAACAGGGAAAGAGGGATGGCCAGCCACCAGAAAAAACTCCTGAAGTATAAGAATTGGAAAGACCAGTTGAACTAGATGATAAGTTTATAGGGATTGAGGTGACATTACCGTAATTCCTAAAACTAAAGCCTCCGACTTTTTCTAAGTCAAATATTCAAGAAGACCGACAGATAGTCATTGATGCAGTGGAACGAGTTCTCAAAGTTTTGGGGTGTTCCACTAGAAGATATATTGTACTAGTGTCCTTTCAACTATTAAATATGGCTTAGGTTTGGTTTAAGACTCTGGTACAAGGAAGAGCAGTTATCTTACTACCAATGGAGTGACATAAATTTAAAGAAGCATTTATGAATCGTTTCCTACTAATGAGTGAAAGAGACAAGAGGGTCAAATAATTTGAAGAATTAAAACAGACACCGAACATGATAGTTTCTGAATATGACATCCGTTTTACTCGATTGTCTAGATATGCACCATATTTGATTCATAATGAAAAAGATAGAATTAAGATATTTGTTTCAAGGTTGATATGTATATTGTTTAAATCGATGGGTCCTCAGATAAACCATTTTTCAACTTATTTAGCGGCTGTGGATTGTGGTAGAATGATGGAAACACAAGAGTTAGCAGACATAGAAGGTCTAAAGAGAAGAAAAAGATATCGATATAGTAATATGTAGACTAGTTATAATCCTAATGTAAGAGGATCAAGATTTCAGAATCCACAGCATTTAACTCAAGCAGGATCTATTAGCTCTAGCCAGACATCAGTCAATATCAATAAGCAAAAAATAATTCAAAGAGATATAAGACCCACTACTCAATAGGATTCAAAATTAATTCCACTATGTCCTATTTGTGGCAGGCCTTATATTGGACAATGTTGCAAAGAAACTGATGCATGGTTTAAGTGTGGACAAGTAGGTCATATGATGAGGAATTATCCATAATTACGAAATTTAAGTCAAGCATCAGTACAGTCAGCTTCACCCTAGAACTAGAAATTGAGTTCTGTATTGATTTACTTCTTAGAACCCAACTAGTGTATATACCTCCATATAGAATGGCTCCAACTGAACTTAAAGAATTAAAAAATTAGTTACAAGACTTGTTAGATAAAGAATTTATACGCCTTAGTACTTCTCCTTGGAATACTCCAGTCTTATTTGTGAAAAAGAAAGATATACCACTACGACTATGCATAGATTACAAACAATTGAGTAAGGTGACAATACGTAATAAGTATTCATTACCTCGTATAGATGATTTGTTTGATCAGCTATAAGGTGCTCAATGTTTTTTAAAAATTGATTTGAGATCTATGTATCATTAATTGAGGATAAGGGAAGAGAACATTTCAAAAAATACTTTCAGAACTTGGTATGAACACTATGAATTCTTAATAATACCATTTGGTTTAACAAATGCCCCGCTGCATTCATGGATTTGATAAGAGTATTTAAACTTTTCTTAAATCAATTTGTTATTATATTCATAGATGATATCCTGGTATATTCAATGAGTTCGAAGAAGCATGAGTAATATTTAAAGATAGCTTTGCAAACCCTAAGAGAACATCAGCTGTATGCTAAGTTCTTAAAATGTAAATTTTGATTTAGTAGTATTACTTTTCTAGTGCATATGGTTACCAAGGATGGTATTCAAGTTAATCCTAAAAAGGTAGAAGTAGTGTAGCAGTGGCCACATCTTACTACAATTACAGAGATAATTATTTTTCTTGGTTTAATATGTTATTACCATATATTCGTTAAATATTTTTAAAAAAATTGTTGCTCCTTTCATGAGATTGACAAGGAAGGGAATAAAGTTTGACTGATCAGATGAATGTGAGAAAAGTTTTTAGAAATTTAAAGAATGTTTAACTACGGCATCAGTACGGTTTAATCTTTCAAGTTCCGAAGAGTACACAGTATATTGTGATGCATCGAGAATTGAATTAGGGTGTGTGTTGATGCAACATGATTGAGTCATTGCATGTTCATCTCGACAGCTTAAACCACATAAGCAAAATTATCCAACTCACGATTTGGAAATGGCAATAGTGGTTTTTGCTCTCAAAATTTGGAGGCATTATTTGTTTGGTGAGACATGTGAAATCTATACAGATCATAAAAGTCTCAAATACTTTTTTCAATAAAAAGATCTTAACTTGAGATAAAGACGATGGATGGAATTACTTAAAGATTATGATTGTACAATATTATATCATTTAAGTAAGGCCAATGTAGAAGCTGATGCATTAAGTAGGAAGTCAATGAGTAATTTAGCTCATATCATAGTGGTAAGAAGCTCGTTGATTAAAGAAATACATAAGTTGAAAAGTCATGAAGTAGTATTGGAAGTAAAGGAGCCTGGAATACTATTGGCTCATATACAATTTCAATCATTTTTGTTTGAGTAGGTGAAAAAGGCACAGAAAGATAATGCCTATTTATGCAAGAAAATTGAAGAGGTGAAGAATGACAGTAATGTTGAATTTATTGTAGATTCTGAAGAAATTTTGAGATTGGGCAAGTGGTTATATGTACCTAATAAAAAACTCAAGAAAGAGATTATAGGAGAAGCCCATCAATCTATGTATACCATTCATCCTGGATATTTAAAAAATTTATTGGTGGGATGGTATGAAGAAAGATATAGCTGATTATGTTTCTCGATGTTTAACATGCCAACAAGGTAGACCATCAAAGGCCTGCGGGGTTACATCAACATATAAAAATACCTGAATGGAAATGGGAGAGAATAACTATAGATTTTTTTACAGGGCTACTGTGGACACCAAAATTGTTTGAGTCAATATGGGTGATCATCGATAGGTTGACTAAATCAACACATTTTCTACAAGTAAAAACCACATATAACGTAACTCAGTATGCAAATATGTATTTGAATGAGATAGTGAGACTTCATGGGGAACTAATATCGATTATTTCTGATTGAGAACCACAGTTCACAACTCATTTTTGAAGAGCCTTCCAAGAAGCTTTGTGCATGAAGTTAAATATTAGTACTGCTTTCCATCCTCAAACAGATGGACAGTCTGAACGAACCATCCAAATATTGAAAGACATACTTCAGGTATGTGTGCTTAATTTTTAAGGTAGTTAGAAAAGATTCTTACCCCTAGCTAAATTTGCTTATAATAATAGCTACCAAACAATATACAAATGGCCTCTTTTGAGGCATTATATGGTAGACATTGTCATTCTCCGATTGGATGATTTGAGATGGGCGAAGTTAAGGTTTTAGGGCCTGATTTGGTACAAGATGCACTTGATAAGGTAAAGTTTATTAAGGAAAGGTTATTAGCAACTCATAGTAGGCAAAAAGATTATGTTGATAATAAACATTGACCGTTGGAATTTGCCATAGGTGAACATGTCTTTTTGAAGATATCTCTAATGAAAAGAGTAGTAAGATTTGGGAAAAAATGGAAGTTAAGTCCACAATATATAAGTCCATTTGAAATTCTTGATAAGATCGGTCTAGTAGCTTATTGTTTGGTTTTGTCACCTGCATTGAGTAATGTCCATCCAGTCTTTCACATATCTATACTATAAAAGTATATACCAGACCCAACACACGTTATTCAATGTCAGGAGATTCAATTAGACAAAGATTTGTCATATGAGAAAAAACAAGTCGCTATAGTAGATAGATAAGTAAAGAAATTACGTTCAAAATAAATATCCACGGTGAAAGTGATGTGGCAGAATCACTCTTCAGAGAAGGATACTTAGGAAAGAGAGAATGATATGCGCACCAGATACCCACATCTTTTTTAATGATAAGGTTAGTATTTATTTACAAATATGGAGATGAAATTTAAGGATCGAATTTCTTTAAGGGGAAAAAATGTAATAGCCCTAAAATAAAGAAAAAAACTTGAAGTAAAGAAAAATTATGAATGTAAGCAAGGATTATCATAAATGAAGATAAGTATCATTGAAAATTTGTTTATCAAATTGTTTGAAGAATTATGAAAGTTATATGAGGATTTAAGTTTTGGGGCCAAAATACAATTTCTTAAAAGTTTAGGGGTCAAAATGTAATAATAAAATTTACAAGGACTTCATCTAACAATTAGAAAATTGTTATTTGGTTCCACCATTTTTATATAAAAAAAAAAGGAAAGAAGAAAATTTTCATAACTTATGAGATGTGAATAGTGATTTTCTTCCATTGACTTTCTCTCTCTAGATCTCGAGTACCTTTGAGCCTCCGATCTCAAAACTAAGGATACCATTGGATTCAAAATGGAGAGTATTATGATTTTGGCCAAACAATTTTTTAAATCGTCTGCAGAATCGCTGCAGATCGGAAGTAGAAATTTTTAGAAAAATGTAAGTTCTGAAACTTCTATTTATAGACCTCAAATTGAAAATCTGACACCGCAAATAGATTCAAAAGATAGATGAACTATAGGATACTAAATTTCTCAGCCATTTGACAACTTTTGGTGCTATGAATAGTAACTTCAACTGGCATGAATAGTATTTCTGGCATATGTTAACAGTATTTCCGACCATGAACAGTGACCATCGGTTGACCGATGTTGACCAAGTTCTCAAAGTCATTTTCTAAGTTTTTGAACCCTTCAAACTCGTTTTTGAAGTCTATTTGGTTAAATTTGAATTGAAAAAGTATATTTTGAAACTTTCCAACTTGGAAACTTTCCAACTTGGAACCTTACCCTGTGAATAGATAATTCTTCCTATGACTTACTTTATGCTCTTCTTGAATTTTAAATGTATAATTGGTTCTTTTTCTAAGTTATTTATACTTTTATATGTCTTTGAAATAGATTAAATTACCTTATTTGTCTACTATCTGGCATATAGTTTAATAAGAGTATGATTTTGAAAATAGATTTTTGAACTCATTGAATATGTGATTCTAAATATATTTCTCATCATATGGTAAAACAAAAATATTTTCCATGTGGCATTGATACGTAAAGCTATAGGATTGCCTTGAAAAATGGCATGTATATATGATAACCCTGATTGAGAAGTTTTTAACAGAGGAATTGTATTAAGACTAAAAATTTTGAATTATACTAAAACCTCTGTTTTGAACAATATGACATATGTGCAAATAATAATTTCTGTGGAAGAATCCTATTTGAAATACTGTTTGCTAACAGTAGGTGATATTAGCCCTAGTGCACCTTGACACTTCAGCTAGCAGAGGTGATACTAACCTCGTGTAACGAGTAACACACGAGATATGATATATGAAGGAAGGTGGGATACCTCTTATCTGAGCGAGATGTCGACTATATGATATGTGATTTGTTTTCATTTGCTGTGTGTTTGAAAAATACCCATATTAGACTCCCTTTGCGTGTCATCTTGAATGGTGATAGGTAAACCTGAACTAAGATGTTGAGTTTAAATAAATCTTACTCCACCAAAAAATGAAATAGATTGAACTTTAATATAGTGGTTTTGATATGGGATCCTCCTAATATTTTTATGAGAAATATTTTGATAAATATCAATATTTGATTAATGATTATATCATATCATATATGGTTTCAAATATCTAAATGTGGTTTGAACTGAGAATATTTGAAATGCAGGTCTCATATGGATGTACTTTTGAACTGTATTTTTTATGTGATAAATTTTAAAATATGAGTACATTCATATGCTAACCTAAGAGGTCATAAGAGGTATTATCTACTCACTGAGTTGTCAAACTCACCATACGATATTTATTTATTTATTTTAAATCAGAATACAAAGTTTGGTCCTATTGCTACGTGATCTGTTAAGTGTCACACTTTTTGGGTGAACCTAAATTGTTTCCAAGACTCACAATATTTAAATCATTTTGTACTTTTATTCTAGAGTATGCTCTGAATGCTACAGACAGGATCCCTGCTTCTATTGTAATATATGTATAAAAATTTAGCATGTATATTTGATTATATTGGAAAATTTGTAAACGTATATTATTATTCCTTATATGCGATATACTTGGAGCATGTATGCAATAAAATAAGGGTAAAATTATTTGCTACTCGTAACAATCGCATTCCCTTAAATTGAAGGCGTGACACTAACATCTTTGCAAATTCTTATTGTGCTAAAGAGTCTTTTGGATCATGGAATTAGGTAAAGCCATCACCGCCATCCTTAAACCCAAAATCTTAAATGAGTGAATCTACTCTTAAGGGTACACAAGTAATTCATTTCTTTCACTTTGTATGCTATTATTGGTACAAATTATTTGTTCAATAGTTCCCCAAAACTAAATCTTTCTATAGTTATGTTTATGTGATTCATGCAACCTAGATAATTAGGTCTCTAGATTAATTTTCTTTTGTGCTCCCACTACTGAATCAACCACTTATCCTCTTTGCCAATCCTTCTTGTCCCTATTTCCATTGCTTTAGAACCCTAGCTCCGATTAATTCTTCCATGACCCTCACACTCATCGCCATGTGGGAATAATGGTTCAATATGCCTTGGCCTTGGGGGAATCTCCTCTCAGCCCTCATGAACAACATAAACTTCAAATTGCCATAAGGCTCTAACATCTTGCAAGCCTACTATAACAACATTAGTGATATCTATAGGGAGAATTTCCTATATGTGCCTCCACTAGCATTTGATTTTACCAGTATCAATTTGTCATCATTTCTGTTGACACCATCAGTGGATACATGTTGACATGCAAGTGTACGTATCATTTTTAAATAATAAGAGTGAGTATAAAGTATCGTCCCACAAGAATTGTGTATTAAATACCAAAATTAAACCACAATAAAATTATCTAGGTAATAAAAAGAGAAATAGCAACTATAGAAAATTAATTAAACAATTAAAGACAAAATTGCAAATAAGAAGTTGTAGACACTCAATTGGAGAAGGCTATAGGGATCCAATTTCATTGCCGTCACTTTTTCACTCTAATTTGGTTTCTATATAATTAAGTAACTAAAATATATTCAATTCTTTTGTTAGCCAAGAACTTTAAATTATTTACTAGTCTCTTCTAAGTATCAATAAAAATATCCTTAATTATTAATACACTATATTTCTATGTGAATCAATAAATCAAGAATTCATTAAGATCTATAATTCTCTTCAATGGCTACACAAACCTAGGGTTATATTCCTATGCACATACAATCTATGGTTTTAATCTCTTGGCTCTTAATACATAAATCACTTTCCGATCTCATTATGATTAACAAATCATCTAATTAATGGCCAGTTAATTATAAACATGAAGAATTGAAAAGAAAACTTAAAAGAATAGATGAAATTAGAAATTCAATATATAAATTCTTCAAACCATTGTAATAAGCTACATCTTCACCCTAGATTTAGGGACTTAGTTCATAATGAAATTATAAAAACAAAAATTCAAATCAGAGTTCATAATGGAGGCTAAAGAAGAGAGAAAATGAACAAATGTTGAATAGAAATCTCCAATTGAATCTTTACTAATGGATGATCTTTTCCTCTAATTTGCCTCTTTGCCAAAACGTTGTTCAAAAAAACTTAGATTACTCCTATTTATAATACCTAAGTGGGTCCTACTCCTATTTAAGATAAAATTCATATGTGCAGGCTGATGTCACTAACTCGCGTCATGACCTGGCTTCATTGCATTGCAACCTACCCTTTTTTTTCTTTTTTCACGTGTTGTGACCTGGGTTTCTTAGGTTGCAACCTGCCTTCACTTCTGCGTCGCGACCTACTCTCCTTTGAGTCACAACACACACCCATCTTCTATGCATCATGATCTACTTGTTTCTAGGTCGTGACATACCTTATCTCACAAAACTCAAAACAGAAAAGTTGTAGATCTTTTTATTAGTTTTCCAAGCATTTTGAATCACCTCAATCAGAGGTTATATAAGAGAATTATGCCTAAATTAGTGAAATAATATTGAAGTTGTCTATAATATGTCATTCTTGCTATTTTTATTTATTTTTTCTAAATTTTCTCCATTCTTTAATTTTTTTTTATCTATATAAATAAATACATAATCAAATATATTTCTAAATTAATTTAGTTTAAAAACTAACAACATATCAAGTTAAATATACATAATTTATGAATATAAAATCCACTTATCAACTCAAAGGTGAATGTGCTTGAGTATAACTCAACGGGGAAGCTTGTTCTTCAGGAGACTAACTTGCTTGATGGAACAGAGCACCCGATTCATTTGCATGGACATAGTCTCTATGTGGTGGGATGGGGAATTAGGAACTTTGACAAAGACGAGGACCCTTTGAAGTACAATCTCGTTGATCCTCCTGATCAAAACATTATGGCCATATCCAAAAATGGTTGGGTCTCCATAGGATTCAGAACTAGAAATAAAGTTATATATATGTATATTGCTTTGTTATATTAATTTTCTGTTTTCGAGATAAAATGTTAGCTTCGTTTGGTTTGGATATATAAGAGTATGGTTCATGCATTGCTATTTAGAGCGTCATGTC
Organism: Gleditsia sinensis; assembly: GCA_037074535.1. NCBI lineage: Eukaryota > Viridiplantae > Streptophyta > Magnoliopsida > Fabales > Fabaceae > Gleditsia > Gleditsia sinensis. Next base: position 19,051,016 of record CM073466.1, on the reverse strand, counting down.
ACTTGGGGGATGGCTATGACTTTCATTGTCTAAAGTGGGAACAATCTAGAAGAGAAGATGCTGCCACCACCGTAAGAAATCTCCACATGTTGATGCTTTTGTCTTGTACATATGATTGATTGTATTCTTTTATTTGTTCGTTCATTCATTCATTTTTTTGTTCTTTGGTGCAAGGGAAAGTAGAAGTTGAGGGAGGAAGGACATCAATAAAATGTTAAATTTGCACAAGTAGGATTGTGTTTGTAACAATACTTTGAAATACAAATCAATTTCAATGTTAAATGATAATAAAATTTAAATTAAATACACTTGTGATTTCTTTGTTATTGTAAATGTTTCAATTTGGGTTTCTAGTTTAAAATGATGTTACTCTTTCATTTGTGACTTTCTTTGTTATTGTAAATGTAAATTAACTTTTTTTTATAAGTGTGTTTTTAGAAAAGTTAATTATATTTCTAAAAATAGTTTACATGAATCAAATATATGAATAAAATTTGCTGGGAATGCAATATATTATTTTCAAGAAAATGAGTGGTAATGAAATATATTTTGTAAACTTTTTTATATGTCTCGTTTTTAAGAATAAAATTATTAGAAATGTAGTATAATTTACAAATAAAATATTACATAAATTAAACGTCATTTGATGAAATTTGAGTTTAATCTTAGAGTTTATTATTTAGAGTCTTGAGTTTTGATTTTTAATATTTAGAGTATAAATGTCAACTTTTTTTATAAGAAAAGGGGTTTTAGATAATTTTTTTAATTAAAAAATAAAAATTAAATTAAGAGGCCAACAGAATAATTTAACTTTTGCTTTTAAAAGTAGAGTAACTCAACCAATTGAGCTAATTTAAAACGTTAGATTTAATATGTTAAATAAAAATTTAATGGTATTCTTTTTAGTGGTAGTTAAGAGCGAAATAATCGAAAAAAATAAATTATTTAATATTTAATAAATTTTAAAACTCAATTTTATAATAATATAAATTTAAAAAACTAAAGTGTACGATTCTAATAAATTTAGAAACCAATTTTTACGTATTTTTCTGGATTGTCTTCCTTCTCTTCTTTCTTTTATCTATTCAATCACGCTAGGACCCAAGACTAGAAACCAATTTTTACGTATTTTTTTGGATTCTCTTCCCTCTCTTCTTTCTTTTATCTATTCAATCACGCTAGGACCCGAGAGAGAGAGAGAGGCAGTGACTGGAAATTCTCCCATCGAGGACAAAGTTAGGATCCCGGGGACTTGAGAACCAGCTGATGATGGACCACTGGAGTACTTCCCCTACTTTCTGCTATCTCCTCCATCATGTACGTTGGTTCACTCAATCTACTCCACCACGCTCAACCATTGCTTTACGGGTCAGTAGTCCCTGCTGTGAGGCGAATTCCAATGGGTGAACTTTGGGCTTACTGGAAATCCAACTAGGCTTGCTAGAACTTTGACCTATTAAAACCTTTAGAAATCCCCAAACTTGCGCAGTTGCAATCAATGACCTGAGCAAAGGATATTTCTGATTTTCCACAGTATAGTTCGAGGTTGAGAAGTTCAATAAGTCCATGGGTATTTCTATTTGAAGCTCTGTCTTCGTTCATCAATGTGTCTTCTGTGTTTCTGTGTGTGTGTGTGTGTGTGTGTGTATATATATATATATATATATATAATCTATTAAAAAAATAGATGTTAAATAATATTATTTATGTAAAAAAATAATTAAATTTTTTTATTTCATCAAAATACAGTTTTTTTGTTCTATATTTATTTTGGTCATTTTTTATTATTTTAAAGTAAATTGTATACAAATTGTATTTGACGTTTATTTCAATCAATGTCAACGTACGCCTGAGTTTAAAAAATAATTTTTTTATTTGAACAAATTTTAAACACATTCGCATATGTCATTAATATGTCAGTGTTAGTATTTAATATGTCGATGTATCTCAAATTAGATGTGTTCCTAATTTATAATTTGAACATTACCTTCCTCCGAAATTGTTCCCTCATTGCTTTTATTTGGGTAGTTCCTCTATATACATGATCTTTTCCTTTTTTTTATGTTCAAAAAATTACACTTTGTTATATGAACCTCTGATATGAATCTCACTCAGAACAGTGAGATCCGGAATCAATATAGAATCCTATTAGAAGGATCGTGTTTTAATCAGATTTATAATAAAATAAATTAAAAGAAAATGATCTTGACCCATTATCTATAAAGAGATAAGAATCAAAGGTATAAAAAATATTGAAGACGTCACACTCAAAAAAAGAGAAGAAGATTGTGAGTAATAAGTCTTACTTAAATGCCACACAAAAAATCTGATAAATTCAGAAAAGCTTTTTGAAGAATCAAAGAGAAAATACTTTCAATATTATAAATGATAATATATATTGTTCAAAAGTATACATGCCTATTTATAGGCCAATAACCTAAACTAATTAAGAAAACTACATAGGAAACTCTTATAGAGCAAATAAAGTTAAAAATAGGAAACTCTTTTAGAAACTATCAAATAGGAAACTCCTACAGAGTAAGAAAAATTAAAAATAGGAAACTCCTACAAAGTAAGAAAAATTAAAAATAGGAAACTCTTCTAGTCAAATAAGGAAACCACAAAATAGAAAACTTTCATAGTCAAACAAACTAAAAGTAAAATTAAATAAATAAATAAAACGTAACTTAAATTGAGCCATAAAATTATTCATTGATTTTGGACATATATTTAGTCTTTAGCCTTTTTTTTTCTTGTATTTTAGGCCCACATTTAGATTGGCTGGTCTTTGGCCATATATAAGTGGGTTCTAGTGATATGGACCAGTCTTGACTCTCTCTTACTAGTAATGTAGTGTTTTTCCTTGATGGGCTTCTAGAATTAAACCATTAAGTGTTTTTTCAAATCTTTTAGCCCAAATTCTTGTGACAGGTTTAGTTGGAACTTGAAGTAGGTCTGCCTTCCATTTCTTTTTGTCAACCCTAGTTGTGCTCACATCATTCCCCTCCTCTTAAAAATGATTTGTCCTTAAATCAGCACCTACATCAAAAAGAGTTAAATCAATAACTTTGAAACACACACTAACATTATCATTACTTGGAAGATCTAGCTTGTAGGCATTGATATTGATTCTTTCAATCATTTGAAATAGACAATTTCCTCTTCGAAGTAGTTTCAAATGCCTTTAAGGTAAAATTCTTTCCTTTCTCATATACAACCAAACCTAATCTCTAGGTTCAAATACAATTTTTTTGTGTCTTTTTTTAGGTTTGTCGACATATTGCTCAATTTTTTTTCCAATGTTTTGTCTTGCCTTTTTATAGATCTGCTTAACAAAATCAACTTTCTTATTTTCATCTAAGTTATATAATCAGCCATCGGTAAAGGAGTTAATGGATTAAAACCATGCACAATTTCAAAATGTGAAAACTTAGTTGCAGAATGCATACTCCTATTATATACAAACTTGACATGTTTCAAAAAAAAATTAGACACAATACTCTTAAGCATGTCATGCAATCTCACAATTTTCTTGAAAAATAAATTACCAATATGTCATACATCATCGGTTTTATGACATGTTATGATATGTGTCATTTTAGAAAACGTGTCAACAACTGTATATATAGAATTTCTACCCTATTCTGACTTAGGTAAACTCAACAAAAAATTTGTAAATAAGTCAATCCAAAGTTCACTAGGTATATGCAAAGAAGTATAAAATCCATTAGGTTTCATTTTAGACTTAACTTGTCTACAAGTGTTAAACTGCTCATATATTCGTTCCACATCATGTTTCATATGCAAAACATCTAAAGTCTTAGATATGTAAAAATTCTTCATCAAACCACCTCCTTGTGCTTTCTTAACAAGCAAGTCATGCAATGAATATTTAGGCATAAACAATTTGTTTTCTCTAAACAAAAATTCATTATGCTCAAATAACTTATCAAATGCCATTTTCTCATATGCATTGAGAACATTACCCTGCAAAAGAGAAACTTCAATATTGGGTAAATAAGAGTGAAGCACATTAGTACAATTATTGGCATATTTGAAAAGAAAACCTTTTTCGATCTTACTTTCTCTTGCATACAAATTCATTTATTTTCTCTCAATTTTTCTTTCAATGACCAAATTTATTCTCTTAATTTTTCCATCAATTTTCTCAACCTCTCTCTTATTTTTTCTTTTAATTTTCTCGGCCTCTATCTCTTTTTCTTTCATAATTTTCTCAACCTCTCTTTCTTTTTCTATCTGACTTTTTTTTGCCTTTATCTCTTTTTCTCTCATAATTTTCTTAACATCTCTCTCTTTTTATCTCTTAATTCTTTCACTCATTTTCTTTTCTTCACTCACTTTCTTTTGTAACCTCACTTGATCATCATAGTAGTCTCTAACACTTTTAGAACCTTGAGTAGGGTTTTGCAACTTCTTAAGTAAGTCCTTATGGTAGTGACTTAGAATAAATCGCTTCCTCATAATTGCTTTTATATCCTCCCATGTCTCAATAGACCTTTCTTCATTTCGTCTCCTGCTTAAAATCAATTAATCCCACCAAATAATAGCATAGTCAGTAAATTCCATGATAGCCAACTTTACCATTTTTAACTCAAATAGTTGTGACAACCAAACAACAACTCTACCATTCTCTCTTAATTTAGATAAGTTTGGAGGTCATTTTTGCCTTGAAACAACGGAACCTTCATCTTAAAACTATCCAAGTTATTATTTTTCCAATTCCTAACTTCTCTAAATCTCCCACCATATCTTCTATTCAAATCTCTGTCAACTTCATTAAAATCATCTCTATAACACTCTCTACCTTCAAAACTCACTTTCTTCGGTTGAACTATCTCTCTCCTATGCATATTGGGAGTATTTTATGAATTCTCTACCCGATCTAAATGTCATGAACCTGCTCTATCTCTAGTCTCAACAATCTCCTCATCCCACTCACTAAACCTTCCATCAACAACTTCGGTTCCCAATACATCATCAATTGTATTTTTTTTCTTTGTTATGTGACATGATTGTCCTGCAAAATAATATTAGAAAAAAATCTCACAACACTAACTCACGTGTTTCTCTCAAGATTAATAGTATTCACACTCATATTTACTCAAATTTTGGTTTTTACTCTCTTATAAACTCACACTCTCTTGTCTTTTTCCTTTCTTAGTTCCCTCTTTCAGTTCTTTATTGAACTCAAACAAACTCACACAAAATTATTCTTGCAACAATCCAAGCTCAACTAATAGAGTACAAAGAGCAAAGAAAGAAAAAAAAAACAAACAGAATTTTAAGAAGCAATGGAAGAAAAAAAAACAAACAAAATTTTAAGAAGTAAAGGAAACAAAGCAATAGAACTTTATAGAAAATTAAAGACAAGATAAGTAATAGAATAAGAAAAATCACAACAAGAAACAACAAGAGTAGAAAGAAATCAATGACTAGAGAAAATGAAAGAATTGAGATAGGAAGAATAACTAAAGTAAGAAAAACAAATTAAATAAAAGATCAAAACAAGAAAAAAAATAATTGATGTAATTAGAATTATTAGATCACTTTTTTTTAAAGATCAGATTGCAAAGTCTAGGTGAAAAACTTGAATTTCAACAATAATGGGTTCTAATTTTTTTTTCGAATTTCTTTTTTTTTTTTTTCAGAATTCTACACTCTTTTTTTAATTCTGATTTGTTTTTCAAATTTTTTTTTTCAGATATGCACTTGAATTAGGAACACTAGAAATAAAATGAAAATTAGAAGATAAGAAGAATGAAGAACACATGAAAAAAATACAAGATAGTAAGATAGAATAATAATAAGAAAACAAATATGATAGATCAAACCTGATTTAGAACTTAATCTCTGATACCAAATAATGTGAACCCTAGATATGAACCTCACCAAGAGCTGTGAGACTCAGAATTAATATGGGATCCGATTAGAATGATAGTGTTCTAATCAGATTTATAACAAAATAAATTAAAAGAAAATGACATTGACCTGTTATCTATAAAGTGATAAGAACCAAAGGATAAAAAAAATATTGAAGATGCCACACTCAAGAAAAAAGAAGAAGATTGTAAGTGATAAGTCTTACTTGAATGCCATAAGAAATTTTTTGATAAGTTCAGAAAAGTTCTTTGAAGAATCAAAGAGAAAACACTATCAATATTATAAATGATAATCTATATTGTTTGAGAGCATACATGCCTATTTATAGGCCAATAACCTAAATTAACTAGGAAAACTACATAGAAAACTCCTATCGGGTAAAGAAAGTTAAAAATAAGAAACTCTTTTAGAAACTATCAAATAGGAAACTCCTATAGGGTAAGAAAAATTAAAAATAGGAAACTCCTACAAAATAAGAAAAATTAAAAATAGAACTCTTATAGTCAGATAAGAAAACCACAAAATAAGAAACTTTCTTAGCCAAACAAACTAAAAGTAAAATTAAATAAATAAAAAAATATAATTTAAATTGTGCCATAAAATAATTCATTGATTTTGAATATATATTCAGTCTTTAATTTTTATTTTTCTTGTACTTTAGGCTCACATTTAGATTGACTAGTCTTGAGCCATATATAAGTAGGTTTTAGTGATATGAACGAGTTTTGACTCTTCCTTAATAATAATGTAGTGTTTTTTTTTTATGGGCTTTTAAAATTAAACTATTAAATATTTTTTTAAATCTTTTAACTTAAATTCTGGTGATAGATCTAGTTGAAATTTGAAATAGGTCTGCCTTCTATTTTTGTTTGTCAATCCTAACTGTGCTCACTTCACTTTGGCTCTTAAGAAACATGACCGTGGAGTTTCTTTGGTGCTGCTCATGAGATTGGGTGTGTTCAAAATATGAGCTTGTGTTGCATCCATAGGGCCTGCCTGGCTGAGGAGAGAGAAGATGAAGAGAAAGATGGAGAAAAAGCGAGAAAAAGCGAGGACAAAGAGGAGAGAGAGTGTGTTACAAAACAGAGTAAACAAAAAAAAAATGGAAAGAGAACGCGACTCAGCCCAAAACAAAATTGTCGCCTACATTTTAGGAAAAGGTACGAACGAAAGTAGTGTGAAGAATATGTGGCTACATTTTTAGTTATGGAAATGTTTTTTATTTTTATTTTTTAAAATTATTTTATTTTATTTTATATAATTTTGAAAATATATTTAATTTGTATTTGTATTATTATTATTATTATTATTTAATTATATAAATAATAAAATACTGTTAATACACGTTATAATGTTAATACACGTTATAATGAGTTTAAAATATTTATAAAAATACTATTATTATAAAATAAAAAAAAATTAACCAAACATATTTTTATAGTATTTTATGTTTTTAGTAATGAAAACTAAAAGCAATCATATCAAATAGGTAAAAAAAAAATTAAAAAAGACGAATATCAAATAAAAAATTAAGTTAAAAAATCAAAAGACTAACTTGGCTTCTTTTTTCTATTCTCAACTAGACTTTTGTCTCCTGTATTTATTAAAAATATTTTAATTAATCATAACATTTTAACAGAATGACTTAGATTATTTGAAAGAATAAACTTTAAAATCATAAAACAGTAACCCTTTAGTTTTCTATTTATCTACAATTCCTTTTGGAAAAAAATTTCAACTCTTTCTTTTCGTCTATTTCCATTCACTCACGTTGGTTTTTCTATGCAAAGACATACATTTTCTGTGAAAATTGCCGGTCTCGTCGCTTTGCCAGCTTGAGCTCATATGCATCTAGCAGGTTGCCATCGCATGAAACATGCTGAGTACCTGACAATGTAATATCTTTTTCTTCTTTTGCTCCTCATGTCATTTATTTTAAGGAGACGTCAATAAAAATTTTGTTCTTAAAATTTATATTTATTAAAAAATATAATTAATGAGAATAATAGTTTTTAAAAATATATAAAATATATTTAATTAACTTTTAAAATTGTTAAAAAAATTTAAATAACATTATTTAAAAATGTTTTATTCCTATGTTTAGTTATACTTAATTTTCTAAGAAGATTTATACATTTTTAAAAAATAACTCTTATTACTATGAGAGAAAAAGTGAGAGTAAAGAGAGGAGATGAGAGAGAAAGTGAAAGAGTGAAGAGAGAAAGAAATGAGAGAGAGAGAGAGAGTGAAGAAAGTGTGAGATTTTTTTTATTATTATTACAATTATACTATTAATGGAAGAAATATTTATCTTTTAACATTCTAGAAAGTTTTCCAAATTCACGAGAAACTAGGATTTCCACCCTTTTCCATAAAAATCATTTGGTGAGAAAGTTGCTAAAAAAATCATTTTTGAAAATTTTAATTTTCTATGAATGAATTTTTTAAAATTTGTACCAAACACGATAATTTCATTTTTCTATATTAAAATTCTCAGGAAACTAAAAAAAAATTCGTGTACCAAACGCCCCCTAAGATCTTGTTTTGTTGATGGAATTATGGTGATGGAATTAAAATCTTCATTCTATTCCTTTGTTTGGTTGGCAGAATTGGTGAAAAATATAAATCTCACATAATACTGATCACTTCTTATGATAGAATTGACATTACCTCAAAAAATAAGTAAAAAGTGAACAATGCAATGGAAATAAAAGAAAAAAAAGACTAAAATGTCTTTCACTATTTTATTTATTTATAAAATTTTTCATAATTAAAAAATATATATTTAAATTAAAATTTTTAATACAGAATTTGATTCAAATTTTTATAATACTAATAATTTATTTTATTTTTTATTTAAAATAAATGTTAAAAAATATTATTTTAATAATTTTATTTTTTAATGATATTTTTTGTATTTTTGTTAATTTTTATTTTATTCCTTTTTATGTCATATAAAACGTAATTTTAATTATAATATTTCATTTAATTCTCATTCCTTCTTAACCCACCAACCAAATGAGACCTAAGCTCTCTATAAGAAAATCTACTTGGAGAGTACATAATTGGTCTTGGGACAAAATATTATTTGTCAAAATATTCTTATTATAAGTAATTATATTTTTTGGACTTAAATACAATTTTAGTCTCCTTACATTAGTGTTTGTACAAATTTTATCTCTCTGCTTTAAATTATACTAGATTTAATCCCTTTATTTTTACTAACTGTATAAAAATAGTCCCTCCATTAATACACTGTCCATTTTTCTTTTAGATCTTCACGAGGCCACCACATGATAGGCATGTGGCCTTCACTAAAACAATCAGTCTAGGAAAAACTGGAACAACTTAAAATACTTAAGGGACAAACTTGGAAGTAGTTAACTAACTTGGACGAACAAATTGGAACTACTTAAATAACATAAGGAGCTAAAATGAAACTAAAACTAACTTCAATAAATTATATAACAATGTACCTTTTGTTGGTATGGTATTATGGTATGAGGTTTGGCTCTTTGTAGACTAATGTTCTCTATAAGGAGAGACCAGAACCACTTCTAAGTTTCATTATTCTTGTTCTCCACTAGAGCACCGACTATAGGGAGTATTTGATCATTTGGGTCCCTCCTGATAGTATATAGCCATCAACTACCCCTCACATTAACCTTTCAAAAAGCACCCATCCAAGCCAATTATTGTCCTATCCATAATGAAACTCTTTCTACATTCCTTGAAGCAAACATACATTCTATCAAATCGTGAAAATAAAGACCTAAGTGGGGCTAGAGTGTATTGCTCTTCATGAGCTACAACATTAAGTGGCCTTGTCACCTTTAGCATCATAGTGGACTGTGGTTCGCTCCTTAACAACTCATAGGCATAATTATAAATCCTCCTATATTGCTCTGCATATGAGCCATTTACCAGGTCACATTCACTCTCTTACCCCTATAGGCCTTTGTCTTTCTCTTTACAATTCCACTTACAATTGGCCTTGTTAATAATGCTGCCCAATTTATTACTAGGATTGTCCCTCACCTTTTTCTCCAAACTCATGCTCAACCACTTCGAAGTCAACATCTTGATCTTGAAATCTTTGCTACATGTATGCTTGTTGGTTAGCTTCTATAACTGCCATATATCCTGTGTTGGTAGCTTACCTACATATGCATACCACTCGCAACCATGCTTACAAGCAACTCTAACCCTATATTTTTCATTCTTCACCAATCTAAGTACCCTTTCAACATAAACAACGCATGTCCTTATTACACCCTTGAACTCCTCCTTTAACTTAAAAAGTGTGCTAAGTTTCCATTGGCATCATGACATGTTTTTTTTTTTAAGTTTGTGAATAGGATAGTTCTCTGTCACTTCTTCTTCATCGAATAAACAAGCCTTTCACAACTTTTCCATTCCTCTTAGCTCTACCATTACTAGAGACTTCATATTTAGATGACAACTCATCTCCCTCACTGTTTTCTAGTTCATCAAGATTAGTCTCTAATATCTCAGTTACTGCACTACTTGCCTTTACTTGTGACTTCTTTAGCCTCCCTCTCTTTCTTCTAAGATCACTTTCTGTAGTGGGTTCCACCATAGTAGTTAAATCATGATTTAAATGGTGAATGAGATGGTTTATTTTTGAATCATGAATTATAAATTATATTAAATCGTAAGATTCATGAACACATTGAAGAATAGCTTAAATAAGTCTTAAAAATACATAATTAGTTCGAAAATCATAAATTCTTAGACATAAAAAACTAAAATAAACCAGTGAACTCTAATAATCTTCCTTATTCTTTAAGATTGATGTCACTATCATTGTCTCTATTATTATCATTATTTAACACGACTGACTCTTCATTCTCTTTCTTTTCATTATTACTAACACTATCATCTTTAATTTCTTCAACTTCATCTTGTATCTCAATCACTTTTTCTTTGCTTTCTTGTTTGTATTAGCAATAACATTCAGATTTTTTATACCTAAACATGCATATGTAAGTGAGAAAGTATAATTAAAAATATATAGGTCTAAGAAATAAGAATGGATTAAGAAAATTTAGACTCTGGAATATCTCTTTTTCTCCTTTTATTTGAAGCTAATGAATGTCAAAGCACTTTTGAATGTCCATCCAAGAGTTATCTACCAGCATGCAAGGCTCTTCTTTTTTAGTAATCTATTTATTATCATATTCTAGATCCAATGTACAAATAGGGTCAAATATATCTCCTATCTCCACTCTATGCTTTTGTCTCATTTCAAATTGAAGATTGTATTTGAAAAATAAATAGGATTCAACCTTTGTTGCTCTAACCAATTTCTTCTTTTAGAATGCACATGATCAAAGATACTTCAATTTCTCCCACATCTCGTAGCATTACAACTGAGGCTTAAATTGCGAATAGCAAGTGATTGTATTTATTTGCAATAATCTCCATAATTATGTCACCAAAAAGCTATAAAAAGAGAGATATATAATATTAAAGTTAATATTAAAATGTTACTTAAAGTTAAAACTATAAATAAATTAATTTATCAGGTTGTTTCTTATCTCTATTTGCAATTATCAAAGTATATCCAACTAGTCCTTATGCTTTCTTGAACTTCTCAAGTTATGCATCAATTTAGATTCTTATTTTTATATCTAGATGCATCTTATCTAATGTCTTGTACCACCTCATTTTTATTTCATAATTAGAGTTGAAATTTGGATCATAATCAAACATATAAAATTAATAAAGTAAACATTAAATATAAATAAAATAATTATAATTAGTTAGCAATACAATGACTATAAAAATTACATGAAAAAAATACTTGGGATTAAAATAGTATCCTGCTGCATGAAGATGCCTATAGAGTTGATAATCCCAATGCTTATCTATAAGTTCTTATATCTTCTTGTATATGCTTTTTACATGATCAAAATTATTTGCTATTTGTTTTTTTTTTTGCTCTATCCATGTTCTCATATATGTAACTTATGGCTGACTTTGAATCTCCATCCACAAGTCTCAATACTTTCACAAGAAAACTTACACAATTCAAGCAATATTTTATAGATTCCAAAATATTTTGTTCACTTAAAACAATATTTTCTACGGCTTTAGCTTTACTTTTAAAAGTATAAGAACTTGTAACTTATTCTTCTAATGCAAACATAGATCTAAGAGCTATCTTTTGGTTCAAAATAGATTTTATTGTTAGATAAGAGGTAGTAAATCTTGTAATTACTGTCCTTGCCAACTCTTTACCTTTGAAATAATTTTTATACAAATTGTGCAATCAAGTATGCTTGTAAATAAAAGTTTTAATTTATTTTGCCTTTCCAATTTTTTTTATATAAAATGGGAATAGCTTCAATGTCTTCAAAAATCAATGGGCTAAACAAAGAGACCAAATTTTTTTTCTTTTTTCCATCAACTTGCTTCCAGGTAGTAGATATGTAACAACTTTTTATTATTTTTTATTATTATACAATATAGAGTTCACATACACGTCATTAATCAAAACGTACATACAATATATCAAATATAAATATCTACGTTTTATTTATTCTGGTTGACCAATTCCGAAGATACAGGTGCGGGTGGTTGCAACTTCACCGAGATCTAAGCCAACTTGACCACAAACATTTTATTTGATTCTGGGATCTGCTCAACATAAAGTAACTCGATCCAACGTGCACTAAAATCCAGAGCCATTGAAAAATCTGCATAACTAATTTTCTGAACATGACATGAAAATATAGTGAGAATTAAATCGCAGTAAGTTCAACAATAAATCATCATTAATATAGCTCATCATGTTATGTTCATCTGTATAAACTACAGCAAATATATTTAGTCACATGAATGCACTATATCTATGTACATGAGAATCGTACAGTAATGACATGTATAATAGGATTAACTATTTTCAGAATATCATATGATGATTATCAATTTATTCTCATATCAAATTATCCCGGTCAAGGTGAATATTTTCTACTCTCTGGTACGAGCTTTTCTCACTCCATTCGACATGGCACACTTTCTCTTTCTTTTCTCATTAACATAATCATAACCGTTGGTAGGGCGTCCCCTACTGGTGTACCACACGGATTGCCATGTGACCGTGCTCATTTATTTTCTTTTCACAATAATAGCCAAAAATATTCTTTCAATAACAAGTATGTTCATCAAAATATATTTATTACCAAAAGTCATTGATAATCATGCCATGAACATAACCATTTTATATATCACTTTATAAAATATTTTTATGTCAAAATTTCACACTTAAGATGGTAAGAAGTTCATACAATGGCAATGGCTATGGCATATACTAGTCATTTATTATTTTCATTTATAAGATTCTTCTTCTTTTTTAAATATTAATTTTATTTCTTTATTTTCTTGATGCAGGTTTTCATCCTATCTGACCTTCTCTTACTAATTAGAGCATAACTCCTTCAATTTAACTTCGATGTAGGTGATCTTAGTGTAAATTTAAAGATAAAACAATTATCTAAAACTATTATGTTGAACAATTTAGTAAACTATTAAGAAATCAAGGTGATATTACTCCTTCAAACTACAGGTTATTTTTCCTAGGGTAGGTTCTGATCTCTACCTACTAATTTGTCCATATCTCCCTCATAAGAATTTCCAATTAAGTGATTCCAGTGGTTAAAAATCCGTGACAAATATAAAAATAATTTTTATGTTAATCATTTATTTTAATTCCCTACAGAATGCTCCCAAAAATTAAAACACAAAAGCTATCCTAAAATATTCTTCTCTGATTAATCAATTTTCGACAACTGCATATTAATCGGACCATATCTGTCTCATACGGACTCCAAATTGAGTGATTCCAGTGGCTCAAAATCTGTGACACATATATCTATAATTTTTATGTTAACCTTTTATTTTAATTCCCTACAAAATGCTCACATAAATTAAAACACTGAAACTATCCTAACATATTCTTCCCTGATTAACCAATTTTTGACCATTGCATATTAATTGGATCATATTTACCTCATACGGACTCCAAATTAAGTGATTCCAGTGGATAAAAATCCGTGACACATATATCTATAATTCTTATGTTAGCATTTTATTTTAGTTCCCTAACAAATGCTCCCAGAAATTAAAATACAGAAGCTATCCTAACATATTTTTCCCTGATTAACCATTTTCTAACAATTGCTTACTAATCGGACCATATATACCTCATATAGACTTCAAATTGAGTGATTTCAGTGGCTAAAAATCTGTGTGACATATATCTACATTTTTCATGTTAACCATTTGTTTTAATTTCTTACCAATTCTTCCTAGAATTTTAAAAATAAAAACTTAAAATTTTGTTGCCCATAGCCATATATACCTATGCAGAACTATTTACACTAGCTTAAGTATTCAAACATACATAATATGTAACATAATATAGCAACATCCATGACCAATCATCAAATTTCTAAGATCAAAATCTCATATAAATATTACAAGTTTCAAAACTTTTCTTCAAAAAAAAAATATTGTTAAACTTAATCTTGAGCACTTAGTCCTCTAGACTTCTCCTTCCTTTTTCTTCCTTTCTTCCTTTCTTCCTTTCTTCACTCTACCTTGCTTCTATTTTTCCTCTCCCTCACTTGGACGAAAATTTTAATGTTATAAGGGTGGGTTTTGCTTATATAGACTATCAAATAATTCACCTTTCATAATCATGGGTCTACCTTATCACAATTAGGATGCACTTGGTTGAATTTTTGGAAAACAAACAACTCATGTTCTTGTCTTCTTCTTCCTTAATCAAGATATGCATTGGAAAAGGAGATTTGTATTTTGAAAATTATGATAATATGTTCTTAAGATAAAGGACAAGGTCCCTTTGATTTAGGGATTCATTTCCTTTTTCTTTTGTCTTAATCAATTATGATAGGTTTTCCTTTTTAGGTGGCAAATTTTCAACCCTTGAATCTTCCTTACTTAGCTAAAATTATTTGTGTAGGATAAGGATATTTTGTCATAATGCTATGTATTATTACCCACTTGCTAAAATTATGAGTGTAGAATATAGATGTTTTGTCCTAATACTATGTATTATCATACCACTTGTTAAAATTATGAATGTAGGATATCACCCCACTTGCTAAATTTTTGTCTTAATGCCATGTCACCTAATCTTAATTACACTGTTATTTCATCACTTTATTTTTTTTTCCTCTTGGGTTTGGGCTCATTCTTGCCCATTTTCTTTATTTTGATTAAAATTATACCTTTCATAATGGACTTAATCACATTTTCATGATTTTTGGGCTACCGGTCCAATTTCTATATCCTAATTCAAGTCTATATTTATTTCTTCCTTGGGCTATCCTATTGGCTTGCTAAAAATTCATGTGAAGTAGAAAAACTCTATATGAAGTGTCTATAGGTGAAAACCCAATTTATGGGTGGAAATATTAAACTTAATAACTTTAACTCTTAAATTAGGAAAAATTACCCTAATCCAATCTTCTTGAAATTTTAATACATTTACTTACTTCACAAAAATTTATATTCTTTATTCAAGAATTTCACCTTTCTTTAGTATATTTATTTATAATTTTTCCTTTTAGGTTTTCTCTCTTTACCTATTCCATTAATGTTAGAACATTTCTATGCATACATGTAAGGTGAAGAATTTCTAAAGATTATATTTTCTTAAATATTTAAAAGTTGTCTAATAAATTTTATTTCCTTAATTAAATATTTATGTATCTTTATCAATAAAAGAAACGAAATTAGAGATGTTACTTTGAATACATGAAACGAAATTAGAGATGTTACAAGATACAAGGGCTAAAGCACTATCAGTCACCACTTGAACCATATTCTCTTCTCCAATTTCCTCCACCATATCATCCAGCAATTCAAACATTTTTTTCAACATCTTTAAAAAAACTACTAGTATCAACAGATTTAATAAAAACAGTTGATTTTGGACTATTGACAAGAATATTAGTATTTGGAACCTATCTTTTCCATTAGTCCATCCATTTAACATCAATGTGCAACCTGTCTTTTTTCATTCACCTCTATATTTTTTTAAATTTTGATGCACAATATCAACCTCTTTTTTCAAATAAGAAACTCTAACTTCATGATAAGTTGGTGACTTCAAACTTCTACTATATTCACTAATAGATTTCAAAATATTGATCAACAAAAGACTCTTCACAAGAGTAATGGCAATACATTGCCATATATACATCTAAATATATCTTTGATAACTAATTTCCTATCTTTTACCATCTCATTTAAAATTTATTATCTCATCATGCTAGATGTGCCTCCCCCTTTTCCTCTCATACAAAACATCCATGGTCCCTTTGTTTTTGAATATTTTTCTCTCTTCAAAGTACTCAATAACCTCTTCATCTTTTTTTTTTTGCATATCATTTAGAATTTTTATTAATAAATTTTTAAAATTTTCAAGAACTTGTTTGCATGGATCAACTTCTTTATGTGTTCATGCCAAATGATGCTTTAATCTAAATGCGTCCCTCCCCCCCACCCCACACACACATTGTTTTTGGGCAATAATTACACTTGATGTGTAATCTAGTTTCTAGAGATATACAATAATCCCAAGAAATATTCTTTTTAACTTTCTTTTTAGGAGACATGATAACTACATTGCAAAATTAAATTTAAATGTAAAATAATATCAAGTATTTTAGCAATTTAAAAAATTTAAAAAGATGATGATTGAAACTTGAGAGTTGAAAGAAACTCATATTTGCTAATCAAAAGAAAAAGAAGTTTAACAGTAAAGAAAATTCCTTGATGCCTTGCTAAACTCACCTTTGAGATACGAATAAATTTAGAATTGCAGAGAGAAAATTGTGCATTTTGAGTTTAAATAAGTTTAGAATTGTGAAGAGAAAATGGTTACTTAAAAATTGCCTATTTGTGTTTGAATATGATTAAAATTACTTGTGAAAAAAGTTGTTTTCTATAATTTTAAAAATATATTATTTAAAAAATAAAAGACTTCCACTTCTCACAGTGCACTGACAAAGAACAATAAATTCTTTCAAAATGCAAAAAGGGAGCCAACAATTCAAAACACATCATTTTGGCCTTAAGGTTAAAAAGAAGAAAGGTTGCAAAACATTTTGGGGGAGGCGATGAACAAGACATTGAGCAGTGGTGATGGCTACCTGACGTCAAAGCTTAAGGTCAAGAATCGCAGAATTGTCTTGTTGGAATCGGTTTGATCCATGTGATTTCAGCAACAATTTAGGTTGATTTGGCCACCGATTTTTCATGCCCCCAATTTAAAAGAACGTGAAATGCATATTTCACAACATATATTTACCATAACATGCATAATATACTCCTTTATCATTAAAAATAGTTACTTATAGGTATTCCCATATATATACAATCTACAACCCAAGTCTATAAATACCAGAGTAACAACAAAAATAAGGAATCTGTCTGTGACATTCAGAGCATACTCTAGAGTACAAATATAGAATAATTTAAACACTGTGATCCTTGAAAACAATATAGGCCCACCCCGAGAGTATGATACCTAGTTGATCACATAATTGCAGGGTCAAACTCTGTATCATTATTTGAAAAATATATAAATATAGTATAGTGAATTTGACAACTCAGTGAGCAGATAATACCTCCTATGACCTCTTAGGTTAGCATATGGATGTATTTATATTTTAAAAATTTATACATAGAAAATACAGTTCGGAAGTACATTCATATGAAATCTGCATTTTAAATATTCTCAATTCAAATCACATTCAGATATCTGAAATCATATACAATACTGTATGATCATTAATCAAATATTGTTATGTATCAAAATATTTTTTATAAAAATATTAGGAGAATTTCATATTCAGCCCCTTCGATACTTTGGTAGTGTAGGATTTGTCTAAACTCAGTATCCCGCTGAAATTTGTCTTACTACCGTTCAAGAGGACACGCAAAGGGACTCTAATATGGATTTTTTCCAAGCACATAACAAGGGAAGGCAAATCACATCTCATATAGTCGACATTTCGTCCAGATAGAAAGCATTCCGCTCTCCATCACATATCATATCCCGTGTGTTGACTGTCACACGAATTTAACACCACCCCTACTAGCTGAAGTATCAAGCTGTACTAAGGTTAACATTACTTGCTGTTAGCAAATGATATTTCCAATAGGATTCTTCCATAGAAATTATCATTTGCATATGTCATATTATTCAAAACAGAGTTTTCAGTATAACATAGAATTTCAGTTTCAGTACAGCTCATCTATCATAAACTTTCCTGTCAGAGTTTATCACATATACATGCATTTTTTTCAAGGCAATCTTATAGCTTTATATATCAATACCACATGCATAAAATATTCACTTTTTATACTGTTGAGAAATGTATGCAAAATCACATGTTTAATGGCGTTAAAATCATTATACAAAACCATACTGTTCTTAAATAATATGTTAGTTAGCAAATAAATCAGGTAATTTAATCTATTTCAGATACATATAAAAGTATAAATAACTTGTAAACAGAATTAATTTTACATTTAAAGTTTAAGAATAGCATATGGTAAGTCATAGAAAGAATTATCTACTTACAAAGTAAGGCTTCAGGTTAGACAGTTCTAAAATACACTTTTTCATTTCAAATGTGACCAAATAGACTTTCAAAACCAGTCTGGAAGGTCAAAAAACTTAGAAAATGACTCCGAAACCGCAGAATTTGACTTTCAGGAGTTTGGTCAATGCTGGTAAATCGAGAGTCACTATTCATGATCAGAAAATACTGTTCATATTGGTTAGAGTCACTATTCACGCCAAGCGGAGTTATTGTTCATAATACCAAAAATTTTCAGATGATTGTGAAACTTTATATCCTATAGTTTATCTGTCTCTTGAATACATCTACGGTGTCAAATTATCAATTGAAGTCTCTAAATAAGAGTTTTAAAATTTATCTTTTTTATGATTTTTTACTTGTGATTTGTGGCAATTTTTCGATCAATTTGAAAAAGTATTCGGTCAATATGATAGTACTCTTCCTTCGGAATCTAGTGGACACTTAGTTTTGAGAACAAAGACCAATAGATACTTTAAATCTAGAGAGAGAATATAAAAAAGAGAAAAATATTATTTATACTATTCATATACAAAAGTTTTGTTTTGATTTTTCACGCTTTATCTCTTCTCTCTTATTTATTTATTTATTTATTATTATTTAATAATTAAATATTTAAAATTTATTCTTTAATTATATACATATAAATATTATTTTTTTTTATCTAAAAACATCCTAAATTTTTTTTAAAATTTATATTCTTACAGAATTTTAGTTGAAATCTTAAATCATAATTTTTATTAATAAAAATTTTAATAAAAAAATCATAATATAAAATAGCTTTATGTATATTAAAAAAAATTATAAAAATAAAATGAAAGTTTATTTAAAGTCAAATATAATTATTTTAAATAAAAATATATTTTTTATATTAAAATATTATTATTTAAAAATTATAAAATATTACACGATTTGTATTGGTCGTAAGAATTAAACCGACACGGTCACTTCACAACATGGATCATGAGTATTCGACTACCGTGGGCTCCACCTATACTTGGACTTCCCCTTCATTTTGCTCGGCTGTTGCGACAAAAAAAAAGTAAATTATTGCATCTCACAAGCGACCAAGTTAAACCTTTTATGAAAAGAAACCCATGCAGCCCAAAAGCACCCTACCCCCTATATTTGAAGTAAATTACATGGAATAAAAGTACAAATCCCAACTCAAACAAGCACTCAAATTTCCAGCATATGTTGACTGCCAATTAAAAGCAAATAAAGTGCTAACTTTGCAAAATTGAGTTAAAGTGGAATTAAAATCAATTTACACTAAATGCAGATACAATAATACTTGACACTAGCAACTTGGCACAATGGAGTTAAAAGATAAAATGCTCACTCGTGGTTACTATTGTAGCTATTTTACCCCTTTGAACAACACCATATTGATTAAACATGTCATCTTCCCCTTTGTCATAATCAGAATCGTTGAACTTGATGCTTTTAACAATGGCTTCACTAGCGTGTCATCTTTATCACTCACATTTTGCTCATTCCCACCATCGCCCATCTCCGGTGTAGCCCTACGGTTCGGGTTCTAGTCTCCCCTATTTTCAGGCCCACTTTTTTCTTTTTGGGCACCCTCAACGAGCTCTTCCACTTTTGCAGGTGTTGGGTCTTCTTGAGGCTCACCATGCTTTGCCAAAAGTGGAAAATCAACTTCCTCGAGCTAGCTTAAATGGTGCACCACATCAACTTGTCCATGTCTCAATCCAAGTACAGCCATTTCCCATGCTGCCTTGTCATCCAATATGAGCCTAAACCCAGTTTCAAGAGCTTTCCCGTGAACCCTATACATAAGTCAAAACCACTCTTGTACCACAACTTCTCAACAAGAGCATCTACCTTAAAAAAAAAATCCGTAAGTCCAAATCACAATCATTCCAGAAGGCAACTTCTCCATCCGCGTATGCCATTTTCTCATCAGTGTCAAACCCACACCCATGATGGACCATCATAGTAAAGTAATTCATAGATACTACCAAAAATCACAAAACATGCATGAGCAATAACAATCAATGAGGTAAAATGGTTATATTACATGCTCTGTTACCAAAAAATAATTCCTTTGCCTCTTCTTTCATCAGCTCAAGAACTATCCTATGTCCCTATTAAAACCTCAGACCCAATACCATCTGACACAAAATACGTCGCATTAAGTCACAGGCAAGGTCAATCGATAAAATAGTCAACAGAACTATCAATCTCACTCATACTTAACAGTACCCAAAGATTCTCTTAAATATATATATATATATATATATATATATATATATATATATATATATATATATATATATATATATATATATATATATATAAAAGAGATTACAGACAAATTAAAGTACATATCTTCTATCAACGCCTCCTCCCAATGGGTTAGAACGCTGCACAACGCCACCAATTGCCCTCCTCCATTGACCGTGAGGCCTCTGGATTTTTCTCGCTCTCGAGTTTTGGAGAAGAAGGTGAAGGGATAGAGTGGAATGGCGGGATGAGGTAACCGTAGAATTTTTTATTTTTATTTTAGAGAATAGCCTTTTTCATGCGGGGGCTGACTCACAACCCAATCACACGAATCACACGTTGTCGATTGAACATGGCATATCAACATTAATGGTACAGGAGCTAATAACTTTGATAAAAAAGATTTAAATGACTATTTTTAAAAAGTATGGAATTTTTAAAAAATATTTTTTAATTACCAGAGTAATTTGACTTTTTAGTACATTTTAAAAATAGTATAAGAGGTAAAAATATTAATTATTATTATTTTATAAGTTGGTTTGACATGATTCGCCACTAATTAAAAACTTTGACTAAAAGGATTTATGACACTTTACTTGTTAATCTTTTAAGTATAATCTTTTTTAAAATATTGAGTCTCTCTACAAGTATTTTTTTTATGTACTCGTAAATTACTGAAGTAAAGGAATTTATCTCTTAATTACACAAATAGCTAGGATGCCATTATTGAGATTTCCCAAGTCATTTGGTGATACTTTCTCTTATATCTTAAAACTCAAAAGAATAATATTTTATTATCTAATAAAATACTTGGTTGAAATATATTATAAATTGTACTATATTTTCTCAGCCTTAATGAAAGAGTTGGGATAACATATATAGTGGCTTATTTAGAAAACGATTTTAGAACTGCGAATTGAATATGGAATTATGTAGGGAAATCATTTGGCAATAATTTTCTACATAATCATTAATTATTGCCAAAGTAGTATATGGATTGATTGAAACTTAGCAAAATCAAAGGAAAACAAAAAGAGAACACGTAATTGGCAACATTTGTTTTCTTCTCCTTGATTTTGCACAAAATAATATTTCTTTTGTGTGAAATCCAAGGATATCTCCACAAATATTGTTATAAAACTAATCTCTTCAACCCTTAGAGTGATCACATTTTTCAACCCTTTTCACAATGATGTCTCTTAAAATTCAAACATTTGATCTCCTCTTAAGGTCATTAGCTTCTTATCACTCCAACTAACCAGTTGTGTTTTATGTACAAAATAATTAGATGTTACTCTTGTGGGCAAAAATACCTTATTTTAAAATTATAATTATTTAATTTAAGAAAAAATTAATTTTGTTAGAAGTTAGTCAAAGAGAATATTGACTTCAAGGTACATATATCTATTATTCTTTGTTATCTTATAGAAAGCGAAGATATCATGGACAATATGATTTTATGGCTAAAGTTTTTATTAACAAATTTAATCTCAACTGATGTCTGAGTAGAAAATATAAATAATATACTAAAAATGTGAGATTATGGTGTATTGAATTATTTTAAATAATCTTTGAAAATTATAGCGGTATATCTAGCTAGTGCAATAATTTACACATATGATAATAAAGAAATTGTGTAATTAAGCAAGAGGCTTGTGAATCTCTTCGAATTATAAGATATTTTTAGTATATGCTTACTAAATCACTTATTTATGTGTCTTCATAAAGATCGCACAAGCATGGGAAAATCGGATTACTATTAGAATATTGATGATATTGCAATTATATATATGGAATCTAATTGTTCAAATATGATTTGTAAAAATAATGGCATAGAGATGCAATATATACATGACGCAAACTTTTGTAATTCCTGCTCATTCGTTCTGTCAAATAGTAATGTCATCACAAAGTGGAAATGGCAGAGGAAAAACAGGTGCATAGCTATTGCCCAATGCTGTGTTGGCATATTGTGAAATTACTGGAGTCAACACTGAAAGAGAAAAGTCCCTTCGGGGAATTAATGTGCAAAAAGAAGACACTCATTAAAAAAGGGCGAATGTTTTAAAATAGCCTTTTCACTTTGGATGCCTAAGAACTCGTTTCAAGAACTGGGTAGTCAGTATAACCAAGAACTGGATCAGGAATGTAAAAGGTTTCCCGGTTGTACTTGTTTAGAGGAGCATCAAGCTCATATCTCTTGGGCAAATCTGGATTGGCCAAGAACCAACGACCATAAGCAACAAGATCTGCCCGGTTCTCCGCCACAGCCCTATTGCCATCTTCACGGTCATACCCTCCAGCAACAATGAAAGTGCCATTGAAGGCCTGTCTCATCGGCACAAGACTGTGAGGGCATTCAACTTTTTCTCCAACAGTCTTCATTCTTGGCTCCACCATGTGGCAGTATAGAATACGGTATTTATTCAGGGAATTAGCCATGTAAAGGCCCAATGCTTTAGGATTGGAGTCTCCACATTCTGAGTAGTTTGCAAAAGGTGACAATCTAATCCCAACTCTTTCTGCCCCAATCTCATTGACAACAGCTTCAACAACTTCCAAAGGAAACCGACAGCGGTTCTCAAGGGATCCACCATATTCATCTGTTCGGTCATTCACTTGATCTTTCATAAATTGGTCAAGTAGGTAACCATGGGCGCCGTGGATCTCAACCCCATCAAAACCTACAATTAAACAAATATCATCTTATATTTGTTGCATCCAGTTACAGTCTGAAGCATATATATTTAAAATTGTAGTACCACAAGCATCTCACATATTTTGTAAATAATTTTAGTGCCTGTAATATTATTTATGATTTGAATTGATGCATTAACACAAAAAACAGTATAGTTTGGGAAACCAGATTGTGCATAATCTTGGCATTCAAGTAACCTGCCATTCTAGGCATCATTTATGATTATTGTTGAAGCATTTTGACTTTTAACATTTCATAATTATTGAAGTTACCAGCTTCAATAGCATTCCTTGCGGCAAGTCTGAAGTCATTGACAATATGAGGAATTTCATCTGTCCTCAGCCGCCTTGGTGGTGTAGGTTGCGCAACAGTGCCATTACTTCGAATTACTGGGTTCAGTGGCTTGTCTGTACAAGATATCGGGGCTTGCCCATTTGGCTGATAAACTGTTCAAAACAATGTATAAGATGGAGATACACTGAACATTTACATAAGATTTATTTGATACGTAAGCATTTGACCTGTAAGAAATTTGGAATAGTGAAAGAGCACATATATTGGTAATCCACAATCATTTTCACATCCTACCAAAGAGAGAGGCTGGGCAATAATGGAGGTGGGACACATTAGGTGTCAAATAAACATATTCCCAACTTTTCAGATGTTCCAATTAGAATACTTCGGAAAACTAGGGGATTTGAACCTGACTTTGTCTCACATGAAATCAAATGTAGGTTAGAGAGCCTCCCGTACCTCTCACCTATGGATATCACTCATTCAAAAAGTAGGTGGAGAAAAAAAAAGGCAGATACATCATTTCTGTAGAGATGTAGCCCATTTCAAGCAGCCATATTTAGATAGAGGAAGCCACTATCAAGTTTTTTACCATAACCAAAAATGACAGACAACATCCTTACCCAAAAAAATAAATGACAGATAACTGTTTTTTCTTTTCATTCATTTGCACTTTTGGAGGAGGAGTAAAGAGGTTCTTCAAGTATGGGTACTTCACTGGCACAGATGGTAAACTACGTAATTTGAGAGTGGTCAAAGAAAATATTTATAGTGTTCGCAAAGGTATATTTAAGAAATTAAACGCATGAATTACTTTACCGCTTAGCATATTACCTTGATCATTCAAGTTTTCTCTTGATTGCCAGTTTCTTGCACTAGTTACTGATTTGTATAGAAGATATATCAGATCAATACAAAGGTTGACCTAAGTTATAATAAATTATGATACTCCACTATACTATGAAAGAAGGATATAAGGATATATTAGTTCCTCACTGGCTTGTATCTTCCAAAAAAAAAAAAAAAAGAACCAATTAAGAAAACAGATGAAATCCATGATAAAAAAGAAGATCCATAGATTTCAACGAAAGGTTGTGGAGAAGACAGCAGGCAGGGCAGCACATGATGTTTAAACAGAGGTAGACCAATTGAATATAGGTATACAATATCATCATTGCCAAAGAATATATATGTTGCTCTCATTGGCATATAGCGTGGTTTTATGCCATTCAAAGCAATAGGCTAAACATATTCCTTCTAGATGTTTTTGTCTACTTAAGCCTGTCTAAACTTTGTTGTGTTCAAGTGTAAAGATAGATCATTATCTGGCTACTTTTCTTAGAGCAGAAGATAAACTCGCCAGAAAATACCTGAATTTGAAACCCTTCCAACATGCCAAATCTGACAAAAAAATATACCACCTTTGGAATGAACAGCATCCACAATCGGTTTCCATGCTTCCACTTGCTCTTTTGTCCATATGCCTGGTGTGTGTGATAACCTTAAATTAAACCAAAAAAAAAAAAATCACATTTAATAAAACTTCCTAGCATACGGTGGTAAACAATAAGAATGATAAAAGTGTGCAAATTACCCTTGAGCAGTGTCAGAAACACCAGTAGCTTCAGCTATCAGAAGACCCCCCTTGGAAGTTCTCTGAGAGTAATATAAGATTGCATGGGGCTGGGGAACATTGTTGTAGGATCTCTGTCTTGTCAGTGGTGCCAAAACAACTCTGGCATAGCAAAAGACCAATTTGAATTGGTAATTGATACTCAAGGTACTTAGAAATATAACAAATTCCAGTACACCAAGCTTAGATGCAAATGATTTTTCATAGTAAACAAGTAAGGAGGAGGGAGCGAATGAATTATAATTATCTAATAACTAGGCTCTTCCTTGCTAAGTTGTAGAACAAAATTCCAAAGTTGGGATTTCCAACTTGGATTTACATCATGACCATTAACAAAGCTCAACTGGGATTTCTGACAAAGACTTGACTTGATCCTTGTGAAATTATCGCAGAAAAGTTGAAAGCAAACAAATAAAAGAGAATCAAGAAAGTAGTAGCAAGTCAGTACCTATGGGATATATTGAAATTCCCCATCTTGTAAGGAGTAAGAAGAGGAATAATGGGAGCTTCAGCAGCCATTTTTGCACGCTAACTAGTATCGTTTTTCTCGGCAAAATTGTTGGTTTTTTTTTGTTTTTTTTCCCTCCGATGCTCTGAAAATCAACCTACGACTCCATTGGGTATAAATAGAATTGAAATTGACATAAAAAAAGATCAGAATAGACGGCCCCGCCATCTCCTACTGAAAACTATAGGAGGTAGCCAATCAGTACTTGCTTTCTGACCCTTCTAGATTTTCACAGTTTTCAATGTCTGATGACGTGAGGGATTACGTTGTCTTCCGCTGAGGCATTCATTGGCTATTCCGCACAAGTGATTGGCGACCGCTTATAAACGTTGACCCATTATCGCCTTCGAATTATTCATAGCTTTTATTTTGTCGGTGGCTAGGAGACGGAGCCAAAGGAAGAGCGTCTACATTCCATTAACCTCTCTATATTTAGGTTTTTTAATTTATAAAAAAAAAATCAGCAATTAAGTTTTTTAATTTAAAATTACATGAAATTCTTATGAGTTAAAAAAAAACGTTTTAGTTTCTCCTTTTTTCTATATCCTCTTGTTTTAGGTTTTTAAATTTTTAATAACTATTCATAAATTATCTTTCTATAGAAAAATGCTAAACTCCAGTTTAACAGACTACATATTTTTTAATAAAATCTTTCATAAAAAGATACATTAATATATAAGGATATTTAAATTATTATTCAAAATGAAAATTTTCAAAAGTTTGAATTAAATGACTTTGTAATTATTTTGTTTTGAAAAATAATTTAAATGCTCTTACGTTTATTAACCTTTTTATAAGAGATATGACTTTTTATATCGATTATAAAATGCCCAGGATGCTAAACTCCTTATAAGTACTCCCTTTTATATATATTTAAAATAATCACAAAATATAATATTTAATTTAAATACTAAATTAATTATTTCATTTTAAAATTACTTAATTTTAATTAAAAAATTATATCACTTTCAATTTGTGATTTTCTTGTATTCTTTTATCATGTGGCTTTAGCCACCTTCGATACTGATAATCTTGCCCTCAATAATTTATACAAGGAACCTAGTTAATTAAATATTTTAATTAATTGATGCATCATTAAAATATTATAGATTGATAGCTCCTTGCGATTGCATGCCATTATTATTGTACTAAATTAGAAAGCTTTTCACACATTCGTGTGTAATCATTATTATTTAAAATTGGTTATACCAAAGAGGGTTGAAGCATAGACTTGATTCAATTAAGATTGTAGACTTGTTGCCAGGATGAGTAAACTTTCATGTTTCTTCAATGATTTATTTTTTATATATTTAAAATATATAATATAAAAAGAGTTGAGCGATTTAAATACTTAGTTATTTAATATATAAAAATTTCTTTTTGTTACCTCTTCTAACAGAAAATTTTGGAACAAACCAATGGACGGAAGTAGTTATATATAACTCATAATTAAGCCACCAATTCTATTTTTTTCTTATAAAAATTATTTTATTGCCTAGCGAATATGTATCCAGACTTAGATAACTAATTACTTTATTTGTAAATAAAGGAAGTTATGGTGTCTTCAACATTGTTCAATAGAGAATACCAAAAAGCAAAAATAGTAAGAAAGTGAAAGAATAAAGTAATTTTTAATATTTGAAACCTATAATTGATAATATAAGAAGTTAAAAAATATAGAAAACGTAATGACTACATTGTTCCCCAGCCAAGCCTAGTTTTAACTACATACATCAAAAGCTTAAATTAACCTTTACTCAAAAATAAAAGCTAAAATTAATAAATCAACTTAACAAATGGTACTCTAGTCAAATCAAATTAAACAAGTTGAGCTTCAAATCTGTAATAACCTTAAAATTTTACGAAAATTCTAATTAAAAAAAAATTAAAATAAAAGAGAGAATTTTGACAATAGAGATAAGAACCGTAGAAAATATGAATATTTATTACATGGATTAAAAAATTACAAAAGAAATATGAGAATTTATGTTTTAGCGCGCTATAAGCAAATATATTTTTATTTATGTAGAAATGATTATGATTTGTTAAAAGTAAGTGAACTTTTAAGTAAAAGAAGTATTGCATTGCTTAAAATAATTATACCGGCCTCCATTGAATTTTTATGGTATTTTTAGAAATATTCTTTCTTTTAATATGAATAAAGATATTTGTTTTGAAATTTGTTTTATTATGATGTTTATCAAGAAAAATCATGATTTAAGAGTTTAATTAAAGATTTACGAGAATGGAAATTTTTAGGAATTTTTTAGATATTTTAAGATGAAAAACAGAATTTATATGAATTTTTATAAAACAAAATCTAATTATTAATTATTTAATAATTATAAAAAAAAATAAAAATTTTTTTTTTCAGAAAACGTAAGATGAGAAACGGGGGCGACGAATTTGAAGAAGAAAACGGAAAAATACATAGTGCTGCATAGTGAGTGAATAGTGACTTCAAATCTTTTCTCTCGATTTGGAGTACCAATTGGCTTCCGGTATCAAAACTGAAAATGTTATTGGATTCAGGACGAAGAGTACTTCAATTTTGACCGATCAATTTTTCAAATCGACCGTTGAATCGCCGTAGATCTGAAGTAGAAAATCTCGGTAAAAGGTAAGTTCTGAAAAACCTTACTTAGAGACTTCTAATTAGAAATCTGACTCCGTAGATGGATTCAGAAACTAGATAAATATTAGGATATGAATTCATTTTGTTGATTTGATAAAAAAAATTTGTGACGGTGAATAGTGTTTTTCATAGTTAAATAGTGGCGGTGAATAGTATTTTCTGGCGTGAATAGTATTTTCCGGTGGTGAACAATAATCAAGCTCATTTAAGGTTTTTGGCCCCTCCGGATACGTTTTTGAAACTTATTTGGTCAAATTCAGACCAGAAACGAGAATTTTAAGGCTGTCCAATATGGAGCCCTTACCTGTGAGTAGATTATTCTTCCTATGACTTGCCTATACTCTTCTTGATACTTGAATATGTATATGATTATGTTTATGAGATATACACACTGTGATATGTTTCTGAAATGCATTAAAATGATCTGATATGCTTACATTTTGAAATACAGTTCAAAAAGAGTATAGTTTTGAAAATGGATTTATGAACTCATGGTGTATATGATTTCACATGTTTTTCTCATTAAATGATAAAGTGAATATTTATACACGTGACATTGATTTATAGAGATATATGATTGCCTAGAGAAAGGGCATATATATGTGATAAACCCTGAATGGGTAATTTATAACAGATGAATTTTGTAATACATTGAACATGTGATTTTTACATGTATTTCGCATTACATATCAAAGAAAGTATGTTATACATGTGACATTGATTTTACAGTGATATGTTTGCCTCGGATATGGGCATGTATACATGTTTCCCCTGAATAGGAAGTTTTGACATATGAATATATTGAGACTCAAAGTCTGTATTATATTGAGAATTTTATACTGGATTATATGACATATGTGCATATGGTATTTTTTGTGGAGGAATCCTATTGGAAACACTGTTTGCTAACAGCAGGTGATGTTAACCTTGGTGCGCACCTTGATTGCCTCAGCTAGCAGGGGAGGTGGTGCTAGCCTCGTGTGAGGGCCAACACACAGGAGATTATATGTGAAGGAGAGCGGAATGTCTCCTATATATGGGCGAGATGCCAGTTATATGAGATGTTATTTTACCTTCCCTTACTGTGTGCTTGGGAAAGACCCATACAGAGTCCCTTCGCGTGTCCTCTTGAATGGTAGTAGGGAAAACCTCAGCGGGATGCTGAGTTTAGGCAAATCCTATACCACCAAAGTACGGAAGGGGTCAAACTCTGGTATGGTGGTTCTGATATGGGATCCTCCGAATATTTTATGAGAAATGTTTTGATGCATAGCATAATTTGATTAATGATTTTACAGTATTGAATATGATTTTGAACTTGACATGAGCATTGTGTATACAGTACCGCATACGGTTTGAAAGACCTGATTATGATTTTTTTTAACAGAGAAGTGGATGTACTTTTGAAATGTATTTTTTGATAACATAAATTTTATTATATGAGTACATCTATATGTTGACCTAAGAGGTCATAGGAGGTATTATCTGCTTACTGAGTTGTAAAACTCACTACACGATGTAGATCTATTTTTCAGATAAAGACATAGAGTTTGGTCCAACAGCCACGTGATCGACTAGAGGTCGTACTTCAGTGGTGAGCCTACATTGTTTCTAGACTCTCAATGTTTTATATTTGTAAAATATTTGTACTCTAGGGTTGCTCTGAACGTCACAGGCAGGATCCTTGCTTCTACTGTTACTTTGGTGTTTATAGACGTAAACTGTATATTGTATATGTGTATGGGAACTTATATGTATTGATTTATATGATTAAGAATGACATTATGTACATTTATAGAAAATATATGTATATGGTATATAGATTTCACGTGCCCTAAAATTAGGGTCGTGACAAGTTGGTATCAGAGCATTATGTTTCCCTGTGACAATCAGAGCAAAAGATTCTTTAGTAGAACCTTTAGTATCGATATGAGCCAGAAATATTTATACTTTTGGTGCTGCTGAGGGATTCTATAAGGTTTCAAATTCCTTTCTATTCCAAGTTGTTAAAGTTTATAGTATAAGATAGATTGAATATTATGACATCTTAAGAGGTATCTATGGATCAATTACAGCTTGAAAATAAAAGAGATATGCGTCTTAAAGAATTTAAAGAATTGAAACAGATACCAAATATGATGGTTTCTGAATGTGACATCCGTTGTACCTGGTTGTCTAGATATGGTAGACTGAGATGTGATATTGAGAATGGATTTGTTGGCATTAAGTCATGTCATTTTGAAATATCATTATAAGGTGATTAAATTCAATTATTGAAGAATTTTCTTTCTTGATACAAGGGGATCGTAATGAGATACCCAGTAATCTAATTTATGCTTTAACAGTCCATAAGTGACTACAAAAAGGTGCCAAGGATAGTTGGAAGTGGTGAGAGATGTTGATATAAAGTATACCACTGTAAATTAAGTTCTAGTGGTTAGAAAATTTTCTGATGTAATTCTTGAAGAATTGTCAAGATTACCTTGAAACTTAAAATATAATTTGGTATTAATTTACTTCCTGGAACCCAACCAGTGTCTATACCTCTATATAGAATGACACCGACTGAACTCAAGGAATTGAAGGATCAGTTGAGACACTTATTAGACTAGGGATTTATATACCCTAGTACTATTACTTGAAGTGCTTCAGTTCTATCTATAAAAAAGAAAGATGGATCACTATGATTATGCGTAGATTATAGACAATTGAATAAAGTGACAATATGAAATAAATACTCATTACCTCATATAGATGATATGTTTGACCAGCTACAAGGTGCTCAACATTTAAAAAAAAAATTTGAATTGATTTGATATTTGGATCTCATCAAATGAGGATAAGGGAAGAGGATATTCAAAAAAAAAAAATTTCTTTTAGGACTCGTTATGGTATTATGAGTTCTTGGTGATGTCGTTTAGTTTGACAAATGCCCAGTTGCATTCATGGACTTGATAAAAAAGAGAGTATTGAAGCCATCTCAGGATTAATTTATTATTATAATTATTGATAATATACTAGAATATTTCAAGAGTGCAGAGGATCATAAGCAATACTTAAAGATAGTATTACAAACTCCAAGGGAATATCAGCTATATGCTAAGTTCTCAAAATATGAATTTTGACTTAGTAATAGTACTTTCTTAAGGTATGTGGCTAGCAAGATGGTATCCAAGATAACCCTAAGAAAGTAAAAGTGGTACGGCAATGTCCACATCTTGCTACAGTTATAGATGAAGATCCAAATCCAATTTGCGCTTTCTGCTGTGATCTGTTGTCCATTCTATTTAAGCTGTGATTGGATCAGGTACATGAACATATGCTTGTAAAGCATCAATCAACTCCTCAGCATCTGAAGCTGAGATGAGAATTCGTCGTGCTGAGTGTGGGATAAACCTTTGTTCCACAGCATGATCAAGGAAAGATAACAGACCATCAAAGAAGTGATTAACATTTAACAAACCTATCGGTTTGTGATGCATATTTAGTTATGCCCAAGAGACTATCTGAAAAATTTCTTCTAAAGTACCAAAACCCGATAAGGCAATGAAGGCATCAGCATTGCTCATCATTCTAGCCATGTGCTCATGCATGGATGCAACCTTAAACTCTTCTCCAATTGTCTTTCCTACGATGTTAGATGCAGCTAGAGCTGTAGGAATAATACCTAGAACTTGGCATCCTCCTACATATACAGCTGTAGACACACATCCCATTAACCCACGGTTACCTCCACCATAGACTAGATGAATTTTTCTCTTGGTCAGCACCATACCTAAGTTTTGTGCTGCTTTCACATATTCTCCGTCCTTTTCAGGACTGGAACCACAAAAGACACAGATATTTCGAAACTGACGGAATGCGGTTCCCTCCATAATTTCTATCACCTTAACTCTGAGTATGAAGATAAAGATACTAATGTAAGCATTTATAGAACTCAGAGAAGGGCATATTTATAATAGCTATGTGAATAGGCCGAACATAAAAATAACAACTATGTGAGTGATTGATAAATATCAACTAAATTGAAGATAAAATTTTTAAAAAATGACGGCAATCATGTATATATACAGCAGTTATGACTGTGACCCATATTAAACACATAAAGAAAAAAAAAGATTGAAAAATGCAAACCAGTTAATTGTTGAAGAGGGACAATCAAAAAATTTATCTTATTTTTCTCAATATTCTTACCAGTCGACTATTAGTTTATAAGTCGACTAGCTATTTTGAGAAATTTTAATTTGAACTAGTTATTTTACAGTTGATTGATTACATCTATTCTGAAGTAATCAACTGCATCCTACCAGTTAACTATGTGCTATTGTTTTTCACAGACTTTATAAGCTCAGAGATATCTCTTTTTCATATGATATGCTTCCGCTGAATAACAATATTTTTGTATTAAATATTGGCACATATATTCAAAATTTGCGGCCATCGATTTTTGTCGAAATCGTAGATAGATTTTGTTTATAGATTTTCAAGAATTACAGCCACCGATTTTAATGCTTTTCAATGTTTGTCCAAATTTTTGACTTTCTATTTTAGCACCATTCTCTATTGTGCTTTTCGTCTGTTTCACTGCATTTTCCCTCATTAACGGTTGGCATTAAATGTAAGGTTGTTTTCCCTCATTTCAAGGAAATATAATTTCTAATATTTGGAACTTAGTTATTATGGTGTTCAACTGATTAGTAGATTAAAGTAATAGAGATTTTGAAAAGAATAGATGGATGATAATCTAATGGTGTTTTGACGAATATAATCAAAGAAATTAACGGTGTTGAAGTTTTTGAGGAGTAAAGTATGGAAAGTAAGATTTAAGTTAATCTCGAAATTTTTTTTTTTAATTTGGAAACATGGAGAATATTTTGAGAATCATCTTCGAGAATAATATAAGTGATTAAGATATTTGTGTTAAGGATTTATACCTTACTAAATTGAGACTCATATTGAGATTGGAAATTCACGTATAAATAAGTGTTGAGAAAAGAGATTTCAGAAGAAGCCATAGATTGTAAATATGGATAAACCGAGGTAATAAAGATATACTGAGATATAAAAAAAATGGTACTAGTATAATGGTAAAAAGAAGATACAAGTAAAAATTTTCATTGGCGGGTATGTTGGCAAGTACGAATTGAATGTATTATCTCAAGAGAGATATTCAGGAAGTCTAAGGATCTTTATTAAATTATAGTATGACTGATACTAAAATTAAATAATGTGTTTATACATTAGAAGTTATGCTTTATGTATCTTTATCTTATTGCGGTGGAAGTTGGGAGAAATTAATTGTCTTTAGTTGAACTTGCTCATAGTAGTAATTATCATGCCAATATACAATGGCATCATTTGAAGTTTTACATGAACATCATAGGTTTCTTAATATGTGAGTGAATTGAGAAAAGTTAAACTTTGGAAATCTAATTTGGAATAACATGCAATAGATAAAATATAACTTATCTAAATTAATGATGCTAGCTTGGAGAGCATGCTTCAAGCATATGTTTTTGAGATTGGTAGGAGATTTCTTAGCAGAATTTGTCTATAATAAAATGATATTAGAAGATTTAAACCTTATGTAAGAGGTGTTACAAATGTTCTGTTAAATGACTCAGTGGAGTTATATTTATTATAAGATGTCATTGATAAAGTGAAATTGATTAGAAAAAGAATGCTGTAAACTCAATACAAGTCAAAAGTTTACAAGGACTATGAATGTTGAGCATTAGGAATTTTCAGTCTCACCAATGAAAGAGGTAATGAGATTTGGAAAGAAAGGGAAATTACCCTCTCGGTATATAGAATTATTTGAATTCTTGATAGGATCGGTTCAGTGGCTTATTGTTTGATTTTACCACTTGCATTGTATAATGTTTACCCTGTTTTTCATGTGTCTATACTACGAAAATATTTACCGGATTCTACACATGTTATACAGTGTCCATAGATTCAGTTACAGAAAGATTTAACCTAAGAGAAACAACTAGTAGCAATAGTGGACAGACAAGTAAAGAAGTTACGGTTAAAAGAAATACCTATAGTAAAGGTGATATGGAAAAATCACTCTTTTGAGGAAACTACTTGGGAAAGAGAGGAGGATATACGCGCTAGATATCTATATTTATTTGAACAATGAGATTAATATTTATCTGCAACTATGGTGATGAAATTCGAGGACCAAATTTCTTTAAGGGGGGAAGAATGTAATAACCGTTAAATTTCATGAAAATTCCAATTAAAGGAAATTTAGAATAAAAGAGAGAATTTTGACAATAGAGACAAGAACCGTAGAAAATATGAATATTTATTACATGGATTAAAGAATTACAAAAGAAATATGAGAATTTATGTTTTGGCGCGCTATAAGCAAATATATTTTTATTTATGTAGAAATGATTATGATTTGATAAAAATAAGTGAACTTTTAAGTAAAAGAAGTATTGCGTTGCTTCAAATAATTATACCGGCCTCCATTGAATTTTTATGGTATTTTTAGAAATATTCTTTCTTTTAATATGAATAAAGATATTTGTTTTGAAATTTGTTTTATTATGATGTTTATCAAGATAAATCGTGATTTAAGAGTTTAATTAAAAATTTACGATAATGGAAATTTTTAGAAATTTTTGGGATATTTTAAGATGAAAAACATAATTTATATAAATTTTTATAAAACAAAATCTAATTATTAATTATTTAATAATTATACAAAAAATAAAATATTTTTTTTTTCAGAAAACATAAGATGAGAAACGGGGGCGACGAATTTGAAGAAGAAGAAAACGGAAAAATGAATAATGCTGCATAGTGAGTGAATAGTGACTTCAAATCTTTTCTCTCGATTTGGAGTACCAATTGGCTTCCGGTATCAAAACTGAAAATGTTATTGGATTCAGGACGAATAGTACTTCAATTTTGACCGATCAGTTTTTCGAATCGACCGTTGAATCGCCGTAGATCTGAAGTAGAAAATCTCGGTAAAAGGTAAGTTCTGAAAAACCTTACTTAGAGACTTCTAATTAGAAATCTGACTTCGTAGATGGATTCAGAAACTAGAAAAACATTAGGATATGAATTCATTTTATTGATTTGATAAAAAAAATTTGTGACGATGAATAGTGTTTTTCAGAGATAAATAGTGGCAGTGAATAATATTTTCTGGCGTGAATAGTGTTATCCGGTGATGAACAGTAACCGAGCTCATTTAAGGTTTTTGAACCCTCCGGACACGTTTTTGAAGCTTATTTGGTCAAATTCAGATCAGAAATAAGGATTTTAGGGCTGTCCAATCTGGAGCCCTTACCTGTGAGTAGATGATTCTTCCTATGACTTTCCTATACTCTTCTTGATACTTGAATATGTATATGATTATGTTTATGAGATATACACACTGTGATATGTTTCTGAAATGCATTAAAATGATCTGATATGCTTACATTTTGAAATACAGTTCAAGAAGAGTATAGTTTTAAAAATGGATTTATGAACTCATGGTGTATATGATTTAACATGTTTTTCTCATTAAATGATAAAGTGAATATTTATACACGTGACATTGATTTATAGAGATATATGATTGCCTAGAGAAATGGCATATATATGTGATAAACCCTGAATGGGTAATTTATAACAGATGAATTTTGTAATACATTGAACATGTGATTTTTACATGTATTTCGCATTACATATCAAAGAAAGTATGTTATACATGTGACATTGATTTTACAGTGATATGTTTGCCTCGGATATGGGCATGTATACATGTTTCCCCTGAATGGGAAGTTTTGACATATGAATATATTGAGACTCAAAGTCTGTATTATATTGAGAATTTTATACTGGATTATATGACATATGTGCATATGGGATTTTTTGTGGAGGAATCCTATTGGAAACACTGTTTGCTAACAGCAGGTGATGTTAGCCTTGGTGCGCACCTTGATTGCCTTAGCTAGCAGGGGAGGTGGTGCTAGCCTCGTGTGAGGGCCAACATACAGGAGATTATATGTGAAGGAGAGCGGAATGCCTCCTATATTGAGTCTGTATTATATTGAGAATTTTATACTGGATTATATGACATATGTGCATATGGTATTTTCTGTGGAGGAATCCTATTGGAAACACTGTTTGCTAACAACAGGTGATGTTAGCATTGGTGCGCACCTTGATTGCCTCAGCTAGCAGGGGAGGTGGTGCTAGCCTCGTGTGAGGGCCAACACACGGGAGATTATATGTGAAGGAGAGCAGAATGCCTCCTATATATGGGCGAGATGCCAGTTATATGAGATGTTATTTTGCCTTCCCTTGCTGTGTGCTTGGGAAAGACCCATACAGAGTCCCTTCGCGTGTCCTCTTGAATGGTAGTAGGGCAAACCTCAGCGGGATGCTGAGTTTAGGCAAATCCTATACCACCAAAGTACGAAAGGGGTCAAACTCTGGTTTGGTGGTTCTGATATGGGATCCTCCGAATATTTTATGAGAAATGTTTTGATGCATACCATAATTTGATTAATGATTTTACAGTATTGAATATGATTTTGAACTTGACATGAGCATTGTGTATATAGTACCGCATACGGTTTGAAAGACCTGATTATGATTTTTTTTAACAGAGAAAATTTGAAAATGCGGGTCCCATGTGGATGTACTTTTGAAATGTATTTTTTGATAACATAAATTTTATTATATGAGTACATCTATATGTTGACCGAAGAGGTCATAGGAGGTATTATCTGCTCACTGAGTTGTAAAACTCACTATACGATGTGGATCTATTTTTCAGATAAAGACATAGAGTTTGGTCCAACAGCCACGTGATCGACTAGAGGTCGTACTTCAGTGGTGAACCTACATTGTTTCTAGGCTCTCAATGTTTTATATTTGTAAAATATTTGTACTCTAGAGTTGCTCTGAACGTCACAGGCAGGATCCTTGCTTCTACTGTTACTCTGGTGTTTATAAACGTAAACTGTATATTGTATATGTGTATGGGAACTTATATGTATTGATTTATATGATTAAGAATGGCATTACGTACATTTATGGAAAATATATGTATATGGTATATGGATTTCATGTGCCCTAAAATTAGGGTCCTGACAAAATCAATCATAGTTGAGAAAGAATATTCGGTTTGATTTGTTAAGGTTTGTTTGAATAGAACTAAAAAGAGTCTAGTGCAAGTCTTGCTGAAGTAGATCCCTCAAGGTAGATAAATGACATTATATTGATGAATTGAATGACCTTAAAGTTGAGTAGTGGAAGCAACCTAAATTTAGGACTGAAACCCAACTTTTTTCGAAGGTATCTCCTTATGAGAGCATATATAGTGAGTTTTCTTTTCATTGGTGTCCACTAATCCTTACATGCAACTCAATCGACAATTTGATATCGTGCTTTCAAACTTAGATAATTTTGGTTCTTTTCATTTTCTTCCATTTTTATTATTCTTCATCTCATTTTTTTACTACTTTATGCTGGCAATGATCTGTGATACGGACAAATCTTCTAGCATGTGATTTCCACCAACCATGCATGAACCAACTTACTTCTCCAATGCATGAGCCATTATTCTTGATTCTAAACCACCTAACTACCATTTTTTACAAGCTTCCATTTTTACAATTTTGTTTACATTGTAATACAACTTATTTTTAACTGATTAACAACTGTTAGCAACTTTCAATTGGCCTCTAGGATTAGTATAAATAGGGTCAAATTGGAGATAAATGACATTATATAGATGAATTGAATGACCTTAAATTTGAGTAGTGGAAGCAACCTAAATTTAGGACTGTAACCTAACTTTTTTCGAAGGTATCTCCCTATGAGAGCATATATAGTGAGAGTTTTCTTTTCATTGGTGTCCATTAATCTTTGCATGTAACTCAATCGGCAACTTGATCTTCTGCTTTCAAACTTAGATCATTCTGGTTCTTTTCATTTTCTTCGATTTTTACTATTCTTCACCTCATTTTTTTACTGCTTTATGCTGGCAATAATTTTTGATACTGACAAATCCTCTAGCATGTGATTTCCACCAACTATGTATGAACCAACTTACTTCTCCAATGCATGAGCCATTATTCTTGATTTTAAACCACCTAACTACCATTTTTTACAAACTTTCATTTTTACAATTTTGTTTACATTGTAGTATAGTTTATTTTTAACTCATTAACAGCTGTTAGCAACTTCCAATTAGCCTATAGGGTTAGTATAAATAGGGCCAATCTCTTCAAATTTTAAGAGTTTCTCTGTAGGCTTCTAAGCCATTTTGGTATCAGAGCAAGTTCCTTAATTCGATGTTAAGTTTAGGTGAGATAAACGACAAAAGTTATGAGTTTTCCATTAGTGATCTTGTGGATGAGCCATGATCACCCCCTGAAAACCACATTTAGAGTCTTTTTTTTGCAAAACTAACACTGCTATGTACTTAGGAGGTCGAAAAAACCTTGAATTGGAGTTTTTCATCACCGACGAAAAGTTCACTCGACCACCGTTTGCCGCCGCCAGAACTTCCTGAACCACTATCTACCTTGTCAGAAATCTAGAGGTTGAAGACAATTACATTATCGCCACATTAGAGATACATGTCATCCTTCACCCACTCCTATTGTGCTACATGTACGAAGAGCCACGTCAACAACCACCAAGTTAGCTGCCATTTCACGCCATGTGATCCATTCACATGCTACCATGTGTCATAAAGCCACGTCATCGGCCCAGACACTAGAAGTTTCTGAAATTACATTTGTTCCCTTAACTTTTTGAAATTTCTTTGGTTCCCTAAAATTTTAAATATTTCAATTTTACCCCAGAACTCATAAAAATTACAATTTTTCCAATTTTTTTTTGAAACCATCGGATTTTAGTATCCTCTATGGTTGCATTATCATCTGATCTTCCATATCAGAAAATAATTATTCTTGTTATTGGAAAGAAATTGTGGTATTGTAAAAGTGCATGTCTAATGAAAGGTTTAGTTAGGAAAGACTTGGTATTTAAGTGTGTTCATTGATGACCTATCTCTCTTATGAACTTACCTAGTGTGCTATTTAAAAACTATGGTTATTATTCCAGTTCCTAGGTACTTGAACAATTTTAACTCATAAAATGCCTTAAAGAAGATAGCATTTGCATGAAATTGAAATGGTAGAATTGAGGAGACAAATCCAACAGTTACTATAGATACACAACAAGCCTTGTTGGAAGCACAACACATACGATTAAATAATGACGAATCAAGTAGTGATTCATCATCATTTAAAAGTCGTCGTCCACAAAGACAATAATTTAGAAACGATAACATCAAGGTTGAAATTCCAAATTTTGAAGGGAAGTTCCAACTAGATGAGTTCATTGATTGACTTTAAACTATTGAGCAAGTATTTGAGTACCAAGAGATACTAGAAGAAAAGAAGGTAAAGATCATTGCTGTGAAGTTAAAGAAGCACACTTCCATACAGTGAGATAACCTAAAAAAGCATGAGCATGAAAGGAAAAACAAGATCAAGACATGGGAGAAAATGCATCGAGAACTAATGCGTAAGTTCTTACCTTCTCACTATTATGAAGACAATTTTATTCAACTGTAAAATCTTCGTCAGATGAACTTGTCTGTAGAAGAAAATTCTTCATATGTCTGCAAAATACTAGTAGATCAACCTAATACTTCAAGCAACCTATTAAGAATACTAAAGAGAACCAAGCTAGAGCACCTAAATGCTTTAAGTGTCAAGGTTTTGGACATATAGCCTCAAAGTGTGCAGTTCGAAGAACCATAACCATCATCAAAGGATAAGCTTATGAAGTGTTTGAAGAGGAAAAAGTCCAAGAAGAACCAGATGGAGAAGAAGAGATTGAACCTGTATATAATGAAGAACATGTTCCTATAGGCCATGGAGAATTATTAGTAGTCAGGTGAAGTCTACACACAACAATAGCCAAAGAAGAACCATGGCTAAGGCACAATATTTTTCATACTCGATGCATTGCACAAGGAAAAGTTTGTGATGTTTTCATTGATAGTGGAAGTTGTGAAAATGTGGTATCAAACTACATGGTGGAGAAATTAGAGTTGCCAACACAAAATCATCCACATCCATACAAATTGCAATGGCTTAAAAAAGGAGTTGAAGTGGGAGTTACTAAACGCTACCTTGTGACCTTTTCCATTGGTTAAAAGTACCAAGATAAGGTATGGTGTGATGTTATTCCTATGGATACATGTCACCTTCTCCTTGGAAAATCCAAGCAATATGATTGTCACGCCTTATATGATGGTTATGCGAACACCTATTCCTTTGTCAAAGATGGAATAAAAGTCAAATTAACACCCTTACCACCAAAAGAACTTGACGAAGACAAGAAGGAATCTAGGCTACTGGTGTCTTTAGTTACAAAGGAACAATTTAAGGTGACAACAGAGGAGGCCTAGGCTATGAGCTTTGTTCTACTGTTAGTATCAAATGAAGAAACTGTTTTTCTAGTAGAAATTGAACAACTGCTCACCGAATTTTTGGATATTGTACCAGAAGAAATTCTACAAGAACTACCACCAATGTGAGACATCTAGCATGCTATTGAACTTATTCTTGGAGCTATCATTCCCAATAAACTAACTTGCGAATTAAGTCCACAAGAGCATGTTAAAATCCAAAGACAAATTGAAGAATTATTGAAGAAAGGGTTGATACAGGAAAGTTGTCGCACCCCTATTTTTAAGGGCACATGAAACATATACTTTACGAACAGATTTTTACTATAATAGGTATAATACAAGTGTTCATTATGGAAACAGATACAAATAGGTTCTCTCATGTAAACACAATATACAAACCAAGTTTATAAATATCAGAGTAACAACAGAAGTAAATATCATACTTGTGGCATTCAAAGTATACTCTAGAGTACAAGTATATTATAAATCAAAATCTACGAGCCCTAAAAATAAAATAGATTTACCAAAAAAATGTCGCCTAACTGATCACCTATCTGAAGAGAAATGATCAAACTCTATATTCTTATTTGAAAAATGTGAAAATATCGTGTAGTGAGTTTGACAACTCAATGAGTAAATAATACCTCCTATGACCTCTTAGGTCAACTTATGGATGTACTCATATTTTAAAATTTGTCACAGAAAATATAGTTCGAAAGTACATCTATATAGAACCCACATTTTAAATATTCTCAAAACAAAAGATATTCAAATATCCAAAACTACATACTATATTGTATGATCATTAAACAAATATTGTTATACATCAAAATATTTCATATGAAAATATTAGGAGGATCCCATATTAGAACCACCATATCAAAGTTCAAGGCCTTTCGTACTTTGGTGGTGTAGGATTTACCTATACTCAAAATTTCAACTAAAGTTTGTCCTACCATCATTCAAGAGGACACACGAAGGAAATTTAATATGGGCAATTTTTCAAGCACATAGCAAGGGATGGAAAATCACATATCATATAGTCGGCATCTCACCTAGATAGGAGGCATCTAGCTCACCTTCACATATCATATCCCGTGTGTTGGCCGTTACACGAGACTAGCATTACCCTTGCTAGCTAAGGTGTTAAGGTACACTAAGACTAACATCACATGCTTTTAGCAAATAGTATTTTTAATAGGATTCTTTTACAGAAATCATATTTGCACATATGCCATATCGTTCAAAATAGAAGTTTTAGTATAAATTTAGAATTTTCAGTCTCAATACAATTCCTTTGTTAGAAACTTCATACTAAGGGTAATCACATATACATGCCCTTTTTCTAGGTAATCTTATAGCTTTACATATCAATGCCACATGCACAATATATTTTCTTTACCATATGATGAGAAATACATTTAAAATCACATATTCAATGAGTTCAAAAATTCATTCTCAAAACCATACTCTTCTTGAATTAAATGCCATATTATAAACAAATCAGGTAATTTAATCTATTTCAGAGACATATAAAAGTATAAATAACTTATAAATATAATCAATTATACATTTAAAGTTCAAGAATAGCACAGGGTAAGTCATAGAAAAAATTATCTACTCACGGGGTAAGGCTCCAGGTTAGACATCCCTAAAATACACTTTTTCAATCCAAATTTGACCATAGACCTCAAAATTGAGTTCAAAGGGTTCAAAAACTTAAGAAATGACTCTAAAATCGTAAAATTTAGCATGCGAGAGTTTAGTCAATACTGATCAACTGATGTGATACTATTCACGGTTAGAAATACTATTTACTGTCGAAATTACTATTCATACTGATCGGATTTACTGTTCATGACACATAAAAAACTGTCAGATGGCTGAAAATTTTTATATCCTAAGGTTTATCTATTTCTTGAATTCATCTGCGGTGTTAAATTTTCAATTTGAGATCTTTAAATAAAAGTTTCAAGACTTACATTTTTCTAAGATTTTTTACTTCCGATCTGCGGTTGATTTGAAAAATTATTCGTTCAATATCGTAGTACTCTTCGTCCTGAATCTAGTGGTACCCTTAATTTTGAGATCGGATGCTTGGAAGTACTCATATATAGAGAGAAAAATTGAAGAGAGAAAATATTATTCATACTATTCATTCGCCTCGTTTACAAATTTTTTTTTATACTAATGGAGGGACCATTATGCAATTATTCAATTTTTGAAGGAGGTCCTTGCAAATTTTATTATTTACATTTTGACCCTTAGACTTTTAAGAAATTACACTTTGACCCTAAGAATATTAATAAGTTTTTATTTTTATACCTAAAACCTTTCAATTATATCCTTACTCCTTTATTTCTTTTAATAATCGATACACAAATGAAAATTACTAAATTTTAGGGGTCTTACAAAAGTGTTAGCCCTTGTGTTGTTTATGCAATTTTAGTACCCAAGAAGGATGGAAGTTGGAGAATGTGTAAGTACCTAAGAAAGATGAAAGTTAGAGAATGTGTATTGATAGTCAAGCTATCAACAAGATTATTATTAAGTATCGATTTTCAATACCAAGACTCGATAATAAGCTAGATCAGCTGCATGGTGCCACCATCTTTTCCAAGATT
This sequence comes from Gleditsia sinensis, assembly GCA_037074535.1. NCBI lineage: Eukaryota > Viridiplantae > Streptophyta > Magnoliopsida > Fabales > Fabaceae > Gleditsia > Gleditsia sinensis. The sequence goes on along the minus strand of CM073466.1, from coordinate 19,007,360 downwards.
GATCTTCGTAGAGAATACCATTAGATTAGGCTTAGGCCAGGAGACGAATGGAAAACTACTTTTAAAAGTAGAGATGGCTTATATGAGTGGATTATGATGCCTTTTGGGTTATCCAATGCTCTTAGCACATTCATGCGCTTGATGAATCAAGTAGTTCCACCCTTCATTGGTAAATTTGTAGTCATCCACTTCAATGATATTTTGATCTACAACAAAGGCTAAGAGGAACACTTAGAGCACCTTCGACAAGTGTTACAAACTCTTCGTGAATGAAAACTCTGCTAATCTAAAGAAATGTTCCTTCTTAACCAGTGAAGTTACCTTTTTGGATTATATCATCATTGCTAAAGGTGTTCGAGTTGACGCAAGCAAGGTCGAAGCCATCAACAGTTGGCTTATCCTAAAGTTTATCCATCACGTGATGAGTTTTCACGGATCAGCTTAATTTTATAAAAAGGTTCATAAAAAATTTGAGCTTCGTTGCTACCCTACTCATAAATTGCATAAATGGGAGACAAGTTCCAATGTATAGAGAAAGCACAGAAAAGCTTTGAGGAGCTAAAGAAACATTTGACTAAAGCATATGTGCTAGCCCTTCCAAATTTTGACCAAGTGTTTGAAGTCAACGGTGATGCTTCCAACACTGGAATTGGTGCTGTTTTAAGTTAAGAAGGTCTTCTTATAGCCTTCTTTAGTGAAAATCTCAATAATGATAAACTTAAGTACTCTACTTATGACAAGGAGTTCTATGCCATTGTTTGTGCCTTACAACATTAGAGTTATTACCTGTTAAATAAGCAATTTATTCTCTATTCTATTCATGAAGCCCTCAAGCACTTAAATTCTCAACAGAAGATCAATTGTAGACATGCTGCTTGGAATGAGTTTCTATAACCTTATCCATTCTTACTTAAGTACAAGGTAGCGGTTCAAAATAATATTATTGATGCTCTCAGCAAGCGTTATACTTTACTTTCTTCTCTATAGATGAAAGTCGTTGGCTTTGAGACTATCAAAAAGCTATACCAAGATGATCTTAATTTCCAAATGTTTTGGAATGCCACCAAATCAACATCCTCCTAAGACAATTATAGGCATGAGGGATTTTTATTCAAAGAAAAGGCTTTATACATTTCTCAGTGCTCATTACGGGAAGTCATTATTTGGGAAGCCCACGACGGAGAATTAACAGGTCATTTTGGATGAGATAAAACTATGGCTTTAATAAAAGAGATTTTTTTTTGGGCAAGACTTGAAAGAGATATTAACAGACATATTCAAAGATGTAGAATCTACCACTTGGAAAAGACCAAAAGCCAAAACACATGGTTATATATGCTACTTCCTATTCTAGAAGCATATTGAAAAAATGTTAGCATGGACTTTGTCCTTGGACTACCTCGAAATCAGCATAAGAAAGATTCCATAATGGTAGTGATAGACATGTTTTCAAAGACGACCCACTTTATTCCATGCCAGAAGACCAATGATGTTGTCCAAGTTGCATACTTGTATTTCAAGGAAATTGTTTGTCTTTAGGGGATCCCGAAAACTATCACTTCTGATCGAGATGTCAAGTTCTTAAGTCACTTTTGGAGAACCTTGTGGAAGAAGATGGGTACTAAGTTTCAATTAAGTATTGCTAGTCATCCTTAAACAAATAGATAAACTGAAGCAATTAATAGGGTTTTGAGAAACCTATTTTGGAGCTTTGTTAGTAAAAATTTGAAACAGTGGGATCTTGTCCTTGCATAAGTTGAACTTGCTTACAACAATTCAACTAATCAAGCTACTGGAAAATGCCCATTTGAGGTGGTATATGGCATTCCTCCGTATAGTCCATTAGACTTAACCCCTTCATCTAATAAACAATAGTATAGTGTAGATGTAGAAAACATAATGAAAGAAATTAAGAGGCTACATGAATTAGTCCAAGAAAGGATTAGGAAACATAATTCAAGATATAAAGCTCAGCGTGACAGACACCAAAGACAACAGATTTTTAAAGTGGGAGATTTGGTCTAGATACATTTACGAAAAGAACGATTTCCAAATCAACCAAATGCCAAGTTGTCCTCTAAAGCTGATGGTCCATTCAAAGTTGTACAAAAAATCAACGACAATGTTTATAAGATAGAATTGCCAAGACCCTATGGTGTCTCTGCAACCTTAATATTGCTGGTCTTTCACCATAATTGGATGATAAAATAGAACTTAACTCGAGGACGAGTTTTGTCCAATTTAGGGAGGATGATATAGACAAATCCTCTAGCATTTGATTTTCACCAACCATGCATGAACCAACTTACTTCTCCAATGCATAAGCCATTATTCTTGACTTTAAACCACCTAACCACCTTTTTTCACAAGCTTCCATTTTTAAAATTTTTGTTTACATTGTAATACAATTTATTTCTAACTCATTAATAGCTGTTAGTAACTTCAAATTGGCCTCTAGGATTAGTATAAATAGGGACAATCTCTTCATGTGTAAGCACCATTGAATGAATTGATTTTTAGAGTATTTTGAGAGTTTCTCGCTAAGCTTCTGAGCCAATCTGCATGCAAACTATATGAATCTAGAACCTTCTTGAAACCTTTTTTTTTTCAAATAGTGTGTTCTAGTAACCCTTTCAAGTTGTAATCTTGCTCTACTTTGTTTCCTTTTGTTGACCTTGAGCCACGATATAACCCTCGTGAGATGGGTTATGTGGACAGTAGTGATCCAAAGAAAGATGTAAATAGATGAAACGTTTGATTTAGAATTTGTAGAAAGATCTTGTTTGGCCCCCTACTACCCCCTCACAAAGGTCCTAGTCTCCATCCAAACATAAACTTGCACAATAGTATAGTTTTCTAGGATGACTACCTTGTTGGGTTTTTAGTGAAATACATAGATTTTTCAATGTATCGAATACAAGCCCTCAATAACCCTACATAGTGAGTCCAAAGCCATGTTTTAGCAGTGGGAAAGGAAGCAATGGTGGAGCCACATACAATCGAGGGGCACAACCCTCAAGCTAATTATGTTTAACTTACTCTTAAATTTATAGTATATCATTATTTTATTATACTACAATATATCCACTTAAAATTTAAAACAAATGATAGGGAGTATTTTTTTCTCACATATCTCACCCTTTTGACTTCTACCATTCTATTCTATCTTTTTTTCACATGGAGAACATATACAGAAGATTTATTTATTTCATTCTCTTTATTGTCATGCTTCAATTCTAATTTTAGTTTATCAATACTTGAGTTTCTGTCCGTTATAAATACTAAGCATTTGCTTATATAGATAGATTTATTTTAAATGCATAATTTTTTCTATGCTATATTTGATTTTAGAGTATACATTTTTTCATTTAATTATATTACTATTTACTAAATTCTTTAAAGTGACATATTTGTTTTTTTTAATCTAAAATATGGATAAAATTCTCAAAAGAAAATCAATTTCTAAGTAACACATTTTCTTTGATGCACAAAATTGTTCAAAACAACATTGAACTGAAATTAACTTATAAGATCTTTTAGTAGATCTTAAAATTTTTTTATACTCCCTAACTTTAGGGGTATAGCAACCAAATATGGGTATAAGCGAACAACAAGTTAGAACCATATGTATTTGGGTTTAGATGTGGGGGAGGGTCTTATTGTAATACCAGAATTTGCATGTAGCTCAAGAGATAGTAAGGATTTTAAGGGAAGTTAGGGAGATTGATAGGGAAGAAAAGCATAGAAGAAATATTAGATTTTTTAGAGCAAAAGTTAAAGTAGACCCAAACAAACCACTGATAATGGTTATTATGCTTCAGTTGGATATTAGAGAACTCAAATGGATTCAATATACATATGAAATAATGTTCAAATTTTGTCAGAAATGTGGTCACATTGGACACACCTTTCCTGACTATAATTAGCACGAAGATCACACCTAACAAGTGTTGGTGCAATAAAGAATAGAGGTTATTAACAAAGTAGCAATTTTATATGTTGTTGACACTAGAAACATTCATTTTGCTCAAGAAGCTTGAACTTTATCAATTAGCAACCGTTAGTGGATTGGTAATTTGATTTACTAGATATAAGACCAGCCTTGGAACTATAACTAAAACCAAAACTAGGCAATTAGATTGGTATTTCAATCTTATTTTAATTTACTATTGATTTCTTATCGAAAGAATTGTTGGTGCAATAGTTAGAGCAATCACCAGTGCGTTCCCCAAGCAAAAAGCCTCATGTGAATAGGAAGTATAAGAGATAGAAGTAAAGGAACAATAGGTGGATGAAGAACATATGGATCAAGGGGAAATAGTTGTGGTGGCATTTGTATCTTCCCTCCACCACATGTTCTATAGGAATAACTAAACAAAGACAATTGGTGACTGAGGTGTTAGATGGATCCAATTGCATGATGGAAAAATGTGTATTATGAATAGAATGTTAGTGGAGGAAGAAGAAATGGTGGAGGGAAATGATGGAAGCTCTAGCTCAATGATGAGCACATTGGCTTTGAATTCTACATAGACTTATAAGTTTCAATAGGAACATCAACACCTCAAGTATTAAAGTATGGGATTATATCAAAAAATAAGAATAGAGATTAGAGACAAGAGGCAGAATTTGAGTTGAATGAAGATTTATTAAATTGTTTAGTAGCCCCACCATAACTGGATTATATAGGCTTATCCAATATGCCTAACTATCTACATATTTGATTAAGTTCTAAAACCACACTTGAGGAAATTCTGAATGCTTTGGTTAAGGGCTCACGTATTCTCTAACACCTTAAGATTCAAGGATTTTATAGAAAATTCTTGTGGGTAACTTGGAAGAAAATTAAAAATCTAGGCTAGGAAAACAAAATAAGCCATAATCTAGATACAACAATGGCTTAGGGAGAGAAAAGATTAAATGAGTAAATGCAATTAAATACAGCTAAGAAAAGACTTAGAGCAAGCCTAAATAATAATAGGAAGAGGAGAAAATAGAATATTTCACAACTATTCTTAGAGAGAAGTAAGGGGTTTTAGGCTAGTGGAGCAACAAACTAATGTTTAGTATCACATAGGACTCAAAGCATGCACAAATAAAACGATCACAAGACTTGAGCAAGAAATTAATAAAGAAAAGGATATACCTATAAAGAAAATGAAGATATAATGAGATACAATAGAAAGGAAGCAATAAAATAGGATTATGAAGAATAGTTTTGATGAAGAACTAAGGACTTCGATTGCCAAGTTGGAATTAGGGTTCCAAGTTGCTGTCCTTAAATAGCCTCCTCTAAACCATAAGGGTAGTAAGTTGGAACTATCAAAGCCTTTGTTACTCCTCAAAAGTTCCAAGGCTAAAGCAGTTGAACTGGGAACACTAATAAAATATTTTGTTCTTGTCTAGAACAATATGTACATGTGAAAAACTACTAAGCTAAGAAGTAATTGATCCTTTGATAGAGTAGAAGTAGTTAACAACGTAGGCAGAAAATGGGACTAGCTTTGTTTTAGGATGAGCATATTGAAGTACAGGTTATTGACAAATCTCCAAATTGGTTTCATGTGAATATGCAAGATTAAAAGGGCAAAAAATTCTTTCTATTAGCTATATATGGTTGTCCCTAGCAACACAATAGACATTTGATCTAGGATTTCTTTATTGGAAATTAAGGATCACCTAACTAGCCCATGGTTATGTATTAATGATTTTAACCAAATAATTAGCTAAAGGGACAAGATAGGAAGAAGTTAAGATACTATAAGGGCATCCTGCTTCAAAGTAGTAATCAATGATTGTGGTCCGTTAGACATACCTATAAAGGATGGATAGTTTAACTGGTCAAATATAAGGCAAGGTGAAAAGTTAGTGCTAAAAAGATTGAACATAAGCTTATGTAACTGCCAATGGCTACAAATGTTTGAATTATCCTAGATTGAAGTTTTGGCAAAGGCTCTTATTGACCATGCCCCTATCTTTTTGGATATTGTTAAGAATGATAGCTATAGATATAAAAGCTTTCCCTTTTGTAAAATTGTTGTTAATGAAGCTTGCTTTATCTTAGTTTTGGGCTCTTCTACTCATAAGTTCACACAAAAAATTAGAAATGTTCAAAATCAACTCAGATAGGGGAACAAAACAGATTTTGGTTGTGTTCTAATCAAAATGAAAGAACTTGAACATAAACTACTGGCAATTCTAGATAATTTGCTATGGACACAAGACTTCCAAAATGAAAGGTTAGTAAGACTAGAGTTGAAGCAATATTTACAATATGAAGAAATTATGTACAAAGCTAGACAATAATGACAATTGAATTCACCATCCTAATTTTGAATTTACCACAAAACCTAAGGAAATATTGAATGGTTGTGTCAAAATTTTTGGTGATCTTTACAATAATTCTTCAACTACGGATTCCAATGAAACATATGTATATCTACATAAATTGGGCATTTTTAATCTTTAACCATCTTAGTTGCAAGTCATTGAAAATCCTTTTACTATCTTTGAAATTAAGGTTGCCATATTCCAAATAGTACCAAATAAAGTTAAATGGTCTAGGGAAACTTTACCAAGTGTTTTGGCCAATAATCAAGGAAGACCTAGTAAGTATGATTTCTTCCTCTCTTTTTTATCTGAGAGGAAATTTGTAATGACCTCAGTTTTATATATATATTGAACAATTGTAGCTTATCTCTCTTGAAGTCATTACTTTTTATCTTGACAGTACTTTGCTATTAGGAATTAACAAATAGAATCCTATATTTTACAATAGCTATACATCCAAAACTATGGAGGTCTTCATTAATATTGGGCTATTATTTTACATTAGAGATTGTCATATTTATATTAGTAACTCTAGATACTATTTATATTTTAAAAAGCAAGAGGGTGTCCAGTTACCTTCTAAAAAGACCTAGTCACTATGTTAGTTTATTATCAGTTTTATGTAAGAAAACACATGAAGTTAGATGTCAGTGTACATCCCCTCAGGTTCAATGGGTGGAGGAGGTGGCATGTACACAAGTAATTCCTCCAAATCAACCATTGTCAGATCTTGCACAATGAGGATGTAACCTAAGTATGGTAATTCTACCTAATGTATATCAATCAATAGGGTCAAGAGAACAATTAGCATTTTATCTTTTTTTTTTATCTGAATACAACATGAACAATAGTGAGAACTAGGATTCCTAGTAGGTTTAACAATAATCACAAATAATAAACATAATGTATGTCATGTTATATTCAGCTATATGAAATACATAATTTAGCTAGCCATGTGGATCAAATACATGTCTAATGAATATATCATAATACAATCAGGGCATACGTATGTAAATAAAATGCATTAATATTATACTTGGATGTGTCAAAAATATCACATAGACATCATATGTCAACATCTTATTGTAACTCAAGTTAAACATTTGCATGAAATGAGTTGAAAACCACATTTTATCATATATGTGAATAGGGCATCCCCTATTTGGCACTTATACGGAAGCCATATGACCTATCTCATTTTCCATTTCCTTCTTTCTTTTCCTTTCTCATAAACAGTCAGATATGATATCATATTCACATCCAACACTTAGCAATACAAATTTTCCAAGTAGATTTTGATACTGATATCATGCATACTAGGTAATAAGCTCGGTGGTTTTTAACTCATTTCTACATATATATCAGTAAAAAAAATCAAATGCCATTTGGAAAACACATTGTTCTTTTTTATCATACATATACATCTGTGCCATCCCACTATGCCATATGCATTGAACAAAGAAAATTGTTACAATGGAATGATAGCCATTTTGGAACTTCAATTTATTTTTAGGTTAGTGTTTATTAGCCTAACTAATATAATTTAATTTTCTTTAAAATTATATTCGGCCAAACTCCCTTTTACAAAATTTTTCCTTCTTTGATTCTTCATTTATAATAATAATAGTTATTCTTATTAGCTTTTAATTCATTAATATCATTTTTCTTATTACTAGGTATTATTAAACTTAGTTAAATCAAATTCCCCTCTTCCATATTAATTTTGGCCTAGCCCTCAAGCTTTACTATCTCCTTCTTTTTTAATCTTAGCACAATATAATACTAATTGCACTTACTCACTTTTTAATTTATCTATCCTTATCTCAATATTACTTAGTATGTCGCTTTGACCTACTTTAGTTATCTCAAGGTTGCTTCGTACGATGCTTAATAAAAATTAATTTTCCACTTACGTTCCCTTATGGCTAAGCTTCCTTTTTGATATCACAATTCCTCTTTTCTATTTAATTTATCTTAGTTCTAATTATTAACATCAAATTAGCATACTTTCTTTTGCAAGTGAATTATGGTTTAGCCTAAACTTTGCATTTACATTATAATATATTTCCACCCTTTACTTGTTCTATAAGTAATGAATTTTAGGTCAAAACTTTCCTCTCCTTTTACCTTCTTTTGCCTCGATCTAGCAGGAGGAATGTTCTTCCCAAGAGCTCTCAACTGTCGATTCATTGGCGAGAGCTCTGAGAACTAAAGAGCACTCGAGTTGCGTTTAATAACTTGGGTTGAGTGTTTGCTCGACCTAAGTCTTCACTCGTGGATCAACTAGGTCGAACTCACACTTTAAACTCTCTTATGAGGAGTTGCGGTTCGAGGTGCCAAGCCTTAAAGTGATAATAGAGGAGCAGGACATCGAGTAGCAATGACAAGAGGTTAAACGAGCAGCTCATGAGGCCGAGCGAAAGGCACATGACACTGACATAGCAATGCGACAACGACAAATAAAGGCAGCTATGAATTTTCTTCTTTAAAACTTTCAGGGTCAAGTGCCGCTTGAGATTGTACTCTTTCACAATCTAGTTCCTAGGGTAATTTCGTAACATATCAATTGAATTTTATAAACAATTGTTTATATAATTTAATCTCAAAACACTTACATAATTGTTTTTTAGGTCCCTAATGATCATACTAGTGGACACTAGTCTCCTCAAGAACCTTAGGGTCTGGGAACATAATTTTATTGCATATTGTATATTTTTCAGTAATTCTTATAGGTTATATATATTGTAATTTTGATTTTTCAGTAAATATCATTTTTTGTTACAAAATCGTAGTCTTAATATATTTGATTTTTATCTGAATATTTTTTAATATTTAAAATGAAAATAATTTTTTTTTAAAAAAAGTGAACATCACAAAATAATTTATAGGCATGATTGTAAAAGTATCAAAAAATATATCAAATTAATTAGTCTACTAAAAAATAGGAATACAAATTTAGAAGAGTGTAAATTAAATGTGATTAAAAAATTTAAAAAATAGAAAATGTTTTAACAACGGTTAAACATGACCGTCGTTAAGTAACAGTTGATGAGTGAGTTTTTAACCATGAATTGGATATTTTTATATTAATTTTTTTTCATATTTAAACACTTATTTTTTATACTGATCTTTAGTTCTATACATCTTTTACATATGGAGAAAATAATAAAAAAATTGACTTAATTTGAGGAATCAAAGTTAAATTGCAGTTCTTTGGGAATAATGTCTATAAATCAAGCAGATAAAATAAATTCATTGAAAATAACTGAGTAAGGAGCACTATCTTTTTGACTCCTAAGATGCATCCTAATGGATATATGCATCAATTCAATCTTGATTTATGACCATATTCTTAAAAGAACTTAAATATAAAGATTCAAGGAACATCCAATGTTGAAAATTTATTTGTTATTTGCATTTCAACCTGATCTTACTCTAGTATTTGAGTCATAACTCATAAATTAAATATTAAATATGTATAAAATTTGGCAGGTGAATAGTTAACACAATTTTTTATAACTTTTATGTTCATGTGATTAGCAAAGTCAAACACTAAAAGGGCAAAATTTAGGCTAGAATAAAATATGTTTGTTGTTGCAGTCCAACCCAACTTTGTTGTAGTATTTTGGTCGTATCTCATAAAATATATAGTCAATATGTACGAAATTTGGCAGGTGGAGCTGACACAATTTTCTACAACTTTTATTTTTACATGGGCATCAAATTTCGTGGTTATCAAAGAAGAATATCATGATTACTTTCGGTGCACGTAATGCAATACAACCTATCAACTTTAGTGCAACTTTCTTTCTCACATACCACCTAGTTGTATCTATAAATAGAGAGATCTTCTAAACTAGAAGAGAGGTTGGAGGAAGGCTTGAAAGAGCTCAATGTTGCGAGCATATTTTTGGGTTCTTAGTATTGTAATGTTCTTTTTTCTTTACATACTTTGTTATCCTTTCATAATATCATTCTGGTTGTTCATATTCAATTTTGCTTACTTAGAATATGGAGAACTAATTTCCTTATAATAAGGTAAAATGTGAAACTCTTGATATGAGAATAATAATTTATCTAACTCTTAATTTTAATATTTATATTTGATGTTATATTTACCTTCTTTTTTTTTTTCTTTTTTTATGTTATTTGTTAATGGTAGGCTTTGCCACTTATTATTTGTTATTTTCTTTCTTAGGAAATGGCTTTGCCACCTTTCTCTTTTGTTATTTTCTTTCTTAGGGGATGACTTTGCTGCCTCTCTCTTTTATTTTATTTTTTCTTAGGGGATGGGTTTGCCGCATACTTTATGTTATTATTATGGTTGGCTTTGCTACATATTTTATTTTATTAAGTTAATTAATTTTTTACCTTTCTCATTTTTTTACATATTTTAATTTTGTACAATGTGAATCTTGATATATTATAAACAATCTTTGGCACAATAAATGTTTGAACCAATTTTGATTTATTGTAGACAATATGATGATTGGCACAATGAATGCTTGAATATATTTTACAATGATATATTAATTGTGTAAAAGGAGGTAAATATAATTAATGTATAAACAAAAGTGAGTGTAAATGAATATATTTTTCAATTGGAACATTATTCATGTGAAGATTCCAATTGAGTGATAAAAAAAATTATTTTTATTCATACCAGGAGTGGATCCCCTAACCTTAGCATTCATTTTTACTTTGAATATATTTTAATTTAATTTGAGTACATCAATTTTTTGCATACTTAGTTTAATGTTCTTCTCATAACAAATATTTCGACAACTAAATTAAAGTTATCTATTTTTGGTCCAAATTAGAGTTTTGTTTCAATTGGCAATTTTCGTGGGATCGACTTACATACCATTAAACTTGTACTCTAACAGATTTGTGGCATGTGAGTTTTAATTAAAACAACAAGTTTTTGGCGCAGTTACCGGAGATTGCGATGGAAAAGCTAATCAGATCTAGGTAAGTATAATTCTTCCACTAGTTATAATTTAGAATATTTTGTTTTCTCTTTGTATAGAAAATTTTCTTTGTGAAAATTTATTTATTAAAATTTGGTATGGTAATTTGGGTGTGTAAAATTCGTTGATTATGACAAGAAGGTTAAAAATGCCTATGGAGTATGGATTTTAAGTGAAACTGTTGTGACTCTTTCACACTTTCTTGAAAATCTACTAGTTGAATACTACCCATTATTATTAATATAAAAAAAAGATTAAAAAAACAACAACAACGATTTTAACGATGGTTATTGTAATCGTCGTTATGCTATGGGATAACGACAATATACTAATTGTCGTTATCTTATGGTATAACGACGATAAGCTAACCATCGTTATACTCATTACAATAGTTATGAAACCATTGTTATTCCTTGTAATAACGTCGTTATGACATATCATAATGACGGTTAGTTTGTGTAATAACAACAGTGTACAAACTGTTGTTATGACTAGTCCTAACGATGACTTTCTTATATTTGACTAAAACCATTGCTGTCTTGATAGTTCCACGACAGTTTTATGAACCGTTGTCATGGGTTTTAGCGACGGTTAGAACAATTGCTAAAGCCATTAGAAAAATGTCATTAAGACATTTTTTCCTTGCAGTGAGTATTACAAATATTGATTTAATCAAAAGTTACAGCTTTTACAAATTATTTCACAGCTAGAATTGAGTCATTATCTATAGATATGGAGGAAGTAATCTCTGTTTTTCCAAACGATGCAATGGAACTCCACACAACAAGATCATGGGATTTCATGGGGTTTATAAATTGTATGTAAATCCTTTTCTGATGGACACAATGTGATTATTGGAATGATGGATACAGGTCATTAGATAGAACAACATTACAATTTTTACATGTTCAAAGCTAATTCTATTACACGTACTTTTGGAATGAACCTATGGAGCATTTTTCAATCGTAAATGCAGGAATCTGGCCAGAATTAGAAAGCTTTAATGATGAAGGACTTGGCCCCCCACCAAAGAAATGGAAAGGAAATTGTCAGACTACCTTTAACTTCAGTTACAACAAGTGAGAATATTTTCCTCTATTTTTTTTCTAATATTTTTAAAAGGAGATCTTGATATCAAATATAAAATAAAGCTGATGAAACTGTTATAATGTTTTGATGGTAAGATCATTGGAGCTCGATATCATAACAGCCTTAGTGTAACTACAAGGGCTATTATAGGACATGGCACTCACACTGTTTTCATTGCAGCTGGCAGCGAGGTTGTAGTAGCCACAATTACTTTGGCCTCGCTAAGGGACTACAAGGGGTGGAGCACGTAATGCAAGATTTACTGTTTATAAAGTCTGTTCAGATTACAATTGCTATTTAGCAGATATCCTTGCTGCTTTTGATGATGCAATTGCTGATTGGGTCTATATTATGTTAATTTCCATTGGCGGATACGTAAACAGCTACTATTTGGATGACCCTGTAGCAATTGGATCTTTTCAGGCCATAAAAAATGGAATTTTGACTATAGCGTTTACTGGTAATTATGGACCACAACAAGGAGGATTGGTTAATTTCGCACATTGGTTAGCAACTGTTGTAGCTACCAGTATTGACAGGGAATTTGTTTCAAATTTGGTTCTTGGAAATGGGATGTAATCGCAGTGAGTATTTCTTGATTCTTACACACAATCTACCTGTGTTCCTCAGATCATTCTAGCTAGAGTGTAAATATATTTTTGTTGTTGCCATTTTTCCTGAAATGACGAACCAAAGGCGAATGCTATCGATACTTACAACTTGGACAAAACATCACGTTCTTTGATTTAGGGAGGAAATGCTACAAACTATTCAGCCAATTATTTTGCCAGTTCCTCAAGTTAATGCTATACCCAGGCTCCTTAAATTCAGAGGAAGTTAGAGGGAAAATTGTTTTGTGTGAAGTCAGCTCTGGGGGCTTTGAAATTCAGAAAGCAGGTGGGTTGGGTATCATATTCCTTAACCGACCATACAAAAATTATGCAAAGTCTTACCCCTTACCAACAGCGAGCATCGATGATGAAGAGTTCTCTAGAGTCTTACAATACATCCAATCCTCCAAGTAAATAAATCATCATCCTCTTTCTCCACTTAATTTAGCACAATCCTTTATTCATCATTTGCAGTTTGCAGCTCAAAAAAACGACAACAACAACGATAATTTGACTTGCTTTTCAGCAAATCAAAGGTAACCATAATGTTTAGTGAGACTAGAAAGGACACCCAAGGGCCTTATGCTGCAAGTTTCTCAGGTAGAGGTCCCAACTTAATTAGTCCCGATCATTCTCAATGTATATACTTTTTCTCAATAAATATGACTTATTTTACTACATTTTAGTATGAATATATGTTTGTGCATATGTTTTCTTACAAGTTTAGCTGTTGGATTGATCAGCTTGATCTTAGTGCACCTAATGTAAATATTGTGGGTGCTTGGTCTCCTGTTGCACCACCCATATATAGTGAGGTGGAGGTTGCAACGAGAGTCAGGTACAATGTAGTTTTTGGAACTTCAGCATCTTGTCCGCATGTTACTGGGGCAGCAGTTTATGTAAAAGACACTCACCCAAATTGGTCTCCTGCAGCTATCAAGCTATACTCATGACCACAAGTACAGAGAATATTGTGCTATGAACTCCTTTATAGCAGCATTTCCTAACCAAGTTTTTTTTTTCTCTTCTAATCATATTTTATTTTTCTTGATTTCAATGTAGCATATGTTATGGATCCAGAAAAGCATGAAAATGAGAATGAATTTGCTTATGGGTCTAGCCTCGTTAATCCTGTGAAAGCAGTGGATCCTGGGCTAGTTGTCAATGCTTCTGAGGCACATTATAGTCTGCCACCAGGGCTACAACACCAGTACGTTGAGACTAATTTCTAATGACAATAGTGTTTGTAAGAGAGGCAAACCAGGAAGGGAATAAGATCTAAATTACCCCTCATTGACAATTGCAGTAGAAGATAGGCATGAGATCATCACCAATTTTATTAGGACTGTTACTAATGTTGGTCCAGCTAACTCAACCTATGAAGCTATAATTGATGTGCCAAACTTTCTCAAAGTAACAACGGATCCATCCACTCTTGCCTTTTTTATTGTTGGTGAAGAAAAAATCTTCATTGTTGAAGCTAGGGGACCAAAGATATCTCAGGTGCCAATTATGTCAAGTTCCATAACTTGGAAACATGAATGTAGAGCGTTCGAACCCCACTTGTAATTTGTACAATGCTGCCATGGGTATTTCAGAACAAACCCATTCCCAATTATTCTCTAATCCATAAATAGAGGAGAACATTCCAAGAAATAAAACAAAATAGCCTTATATATGTTAAACAAGCGTAGAAACAATGCCAAATATGGAATATTTCCAGATAGGATTGTGGCACGTCTTACCGTGATGTATTCAACAATACGATAATATATTTTTTCCTTTTAATTATCTTTCGCTACATATGCAATATTTTTGTTAAGATTTGAATCTTAAAGAGGTGTTTGATTCATAGAATGTTTTATTTTTACGAAATTTATATTTCTGAGAATCTTATTCTTAAGAACGAGATATATAAAAAAATTGAAAAATTGTATTTGATTATCATTTCACTAATTTCCTAAAAATAATTTACTCTATTCTCACTAAATTTGTATTCCCATATTTAGTTAACATGAAATATTTTTAAAAATATAATTATTTATAAAAATATTTAAAAAAAAAGAATAAATAAAGAAAGGACGGCAATTAAATCATTTTACATAATAAAATTTTTTCATTTTCATGGAAAAGTTTTATTCCCATTCTCTTAAGTGGGAAATTTTTTTTCTTTTTTTTTTTTATAAATTTTCATAATTGAGAATCTTTTATATTCAGGAATGAAATTTTATTCTGGATACCAAATATAAATTTTTTTTTATTCCCATATCATTTTTCCAAAAATCTTAAAATATATACCAAACACTACCTAAGAAAAACCAGCATAGATTCTGCTTTGGGAATCTACTCCAAAACATACTTTTACTCAATATTTTAAAAATCCAATTGATACTTGTGTCAATAAAAAGATTAATTCACAATCAATTGATTAAATTACAGTTTGAATTGATAGTAAAGTACATAATATATATTTTAGTTAGTCATATTATTAAACAAAATATATAATTTAATAAATAAGTAATTGCTAAAAAAAATTAAATAATACATATTAATATATTTGATTCACCATTAACAATTATATTAAAAATAGAACAAGTTCATATCGTTAGGGAAATTGCTACCGAACATTGTGACCATCAAATGGTGACAATGCTTTTTTTTTAAAAAAAATAAAAATTGTTACTTTGTGACCACTTATAGCAGTAACAAAGTTTCACCACTTGTTTTTGTGAATTTTTTAATTATTGTGCAAAGTTTCACAGCTTGATTTTTTATTTTTTAAATTATGATTAAGGTTGTGATCGCTTAACTACCCTCCTCCCGAACAAAATTTTCCCTCCACCTTCTTCCCCAGGTAGCTCCTCCATTGTTTTCTCCTTCCTCCTCTGTTGTCTCTCGATGTGCCATTGTCCGTGGTCCCTCGGGATCTTTGTGGTCCTAGTTTGTGGTTCCTAAAACCAATTTTAAGGTAATATAATTATATTATTTTGATAGTGATATTATTTTTAGTAATATTATGTTTAGTGTTGCCTAATGATATGTTTTTAGTTTATCTTATTTTAGTTTTACCTGGACTTTTTCATTTTACAAGTTAGCATTATCAAAAAATATATAAGATGTTGAAATTCTTTAGTAATCTTGTTTATTTAAATTAACGCGTGTATTAATTTTTATTATAATTTTTTTGGATAACATAAATGGTATGAGTATATTATTTTTTTGTTGTTGTTTACCGTATTTAGGTGAAATAAACTGTATTGTGTATCTTTTATAAATAAATGCACACTTTGATGATTTTGCTATAATAAATGTTGTATTTTTAATTTTTTATATAAATTTATGTATCTATCTATTAACATGAGTTACTTTAATTATTGATTGTGGAATGTCTGGTATAGATAATGCATGAATATTATATTTGTATGCTTCAAAATTAGTTGTAGTTCATATAGTGTTTTTTTATATAAACAGCAAGTTATGAATTAGTTTTGGGGGATTAATTTGTACATAAAAAATAATTAAATTGAATACTGATTATTTGTATAATTAGTTGTTTCATGTTTGAATTATGTACGTATCCATAGAGAGGACTCGGATTATGTTTGAAAATAAATTAGTTGAAGCTTATATTAAAAATATATATTAAATAAAAATATGTTATATAATTTTTTAGGTAATTTATAAGAATTGCTCTTTATTATTAAATGTGTGACTTGTTATTAGATGTCAGATCAGAGTCAGTGTGCATCAACCACCAAAGGGAGAGGTTGCGGTCAGCCTTCCATCACAAAAGGTGGCAGCACAGCTACACAGCTATTTCCATGAGCTGCAGGAGGCAACAATGCTGCACCATTAGACAATTTTCCCATTCCCCGAAGAAAACTTCCTCGATTTTCAGTCTATCATGGTTCATGGATCGGGTTCTCAATCCTCAGAGTCAACCACAAAACATCAGAGACAGCTTCGTTGATGGGAAGCCACAATGGTTCAAAGCCAATCACAAAGCTGGTGGTTGTCCCTATCAACATAGTAGTGTAACTATTTATATAATTTTAAGTATATTATTTAATTCTAGCATGATTTCTATTAGAAGTTAGTAATAATGTCCCCATTGATGACTCTTCCTTGCACTTCAGGATTAAAGACTTGACGTTGCTTGGCTCTTGGAATTTCAAACAACTTACAAATGTGCTGTCAGGGCGAGTTTTAAAGTATTTTTATGCTGCTCTCCCTCCTAATCTGCTGGTTGGACTTTATTTTTTGGTGTGGAGACCTGAGGCCATTTGAGCATTTAGTACTAGAGTGCTTACTTTCTTATGAAAGGAGAGCATCCTAAAGTTCAAATGAATGCATGGAGTAAGATCTAGAACTGGGTAATTAAAACATTTCTTTCGTTGGTCATACATGAAGGCCCGCTCCGTCCTAATTGAGAAGTAGATGGTATGGCAATAGCCCATTTTGTCAAGGGTCTAGGTGTGAAAAAGAAGACGCAATTCATGTCCTCCGGGACTGTCCCTATGCTAGAATGGCTGAGCGTAGTTTGAACCCCCCCCCCCCCCCCCCCGGGAAAGGTTGAGAAATTATTTTTTCTCTTACCTAAGAATGGAGATGGTTTTCCATGGCCCTTGAGATGGGTACTTTATGCTAGTCCCTCTGGGGTGGGAGGAATAGAGCCAATTTTGGCATTGGATTTTGAAAGGCCACAATACCCTTGTCTTGCTACGGAGGGCTTCTTGAAGTCCTTCATGCGAACCTCTCAAGCAAAAATTGATAATCTCCAGGATAGATGTGAAGTTTGTGTGGAGATTAGATGGAGTAGTCCAGAGGATGGTTGGACTAAACTACGATGGTGCTTCGAGAAGTCATCCTGGGAATGCTGGTAGTGGGGATCTTCATAGACTATACTTTGGAAATTGGCAGCTTGGTTATAGTAGGCACCTTGGTGTTTACTTATCCTTCACTGCTGAATTGTGGGACATATTAGACGTGTTAAGGTTAGCTTGGAAGGAGGATTATAGGATATTAATCATTGAAAGTGATTCTAGGGAATCCAATGTGGTGGCTAACTGGTTGGCAAACTGGGGTGCTGATCAAGAGGTTCAGCTCCAGTTTTGGCAGACTCCTCCTCCTGGAATTTGTAATTTGCTTTTTCTTTTTCTTATGTTTCAAGGGCCCCTTTTTCCCCGAGTAGTTAGCTTGTAGATTTTCTTTCTATTATGCCTTTGGCCGTATCTTGCTACCAAAAAAGAAGAAGAAAACAATAGTTACATTTTCTTTCACTCGAAATCTATAATTTTAAAGAGAAAAGTATCGGCAAAGGTGAAACAGCCTAAACAGCGTAGGGCTCCTCAGTAAATTCAGTTAATCACACCATAACAAGTGTATATAAGCTAAGACACTAAGCACAAGACATGAATCTCAAGGTGTAAACAAGTTTTAATGATGAATTCTTAAGGAATCAATATAGTGCATAGATAAAGTATTATAGTCTCGGTGTCTTCGCTCCATTGCCTTCAGAGGTCTTCATATTGTCTTTGGAGGCTTTTTGACTGTTGAAATTGGTTCTTGTAGCTTGTACAAGCCATTGTTAACTTTTTAAAAATTCTGTCAGTAGGTCAGGTTTTTAGTTAACTGAAAAGCCCTTTTTTCAGTTAACCCAAACATAATTCTTCTCTTTTCGTCTTGAACTTCTCTATATTTATTTTCCCCGTCATTTAATGTATATCCAAGTGAAAATAATTTAGTTTGTACATTAGGAACCTTGACTGTTGTTGAGATATTCCCTTTCCATAAATAGCTCTAAGCTAAGTCAACAACAATTGATTCTTGCTTTATATCCTTGTCTTTATGATAGAAGTAGCTTTTTCTGGTTTCCTAATATGAGTTTTGGCCGTTGAAACTCCTAGAATTTATCCATTGTGAATTTCAGTTCATTAAAGTCTTAAATGTGCACCTTATATACTTTCCATCTTTGACATTTGAAGACCTAACTACTTGGGATATATTTGAATTTGCTCCCTTGATTTATTTCATTATGATTGATTCTCTTTAATTTGCTTGATTGAACTCTTCAAGAGTTTCTTTTGATAGCTCAGTGAGCTCACCTTTAATGAAAGTTGAATAGTTGTCGAAAAGGACAGTTCAAATTAATTACTGGATTTAATAGATTAATAAGATACACCAGAATATTTGCCTTGATTTAGTTATTATATCAAATATAAGGCCGGCACTAGTGGCACTTCTAATTGCCTATTCATAATCTTTCTTAACTTAACTAGTACACTTATAGATTAGTCTATGAATTTATTAACCTCTTAAATTTTAATTATTAATTTTATATTATTATATAATTTAATCTTTGAATTTATCAAACGTACAACACTTTAGTCTTTTCGTTATCTTACACTTAATACTTTAAACCCTAAAACACAAGCTCCAGACTCTAAATCCCAAATTTCAAGCTATAAAACACAAACTCCAAAATGTCAAGTCTCAAAATTCAAGAAACCTAAATCCTAAAGCTTGAAAGCACAAATCCTGAAACACCAAACACCATATCTCAAAACTCCAAAGACCAAACATTAAACCCTTAAACCCAAAATTGCAAATCGAAATCCTTAAAACTCCAAAACCTAAAGCCCTAAATTCTAAACTCTAAACTTCAAAACCGTAAACTCCAAACCACAAATCTTAACCTGAAAAATTCTAAAACCTTAACCCCTAAATATCAACACCTCAAAACAAATCCAAAACCCTAAACCTCAAATTCTAAAATCCTAAACTCTAAGTCCTATACCATAAATTTCAAAACTTGAAGCCTTACATCCTAAATCCTAAACCCTAAACCTCAAAACCAAAAATCATAAAACCTCAAACCCATACTCCAAAACTCTAGAACCTAAAACCTCCAAATTCCAAATCCTTAAACAGCAAAGCCTAAACCTCAAAGCTTTAATTCCGAAAACCTTAAACCTTAAACATTAAATCTCACACTAAATCCTCAAAACTCCAAGCTCCAAAACCTCAAGTTCGAAACTCCAAACCCCAAACCTCAAACTCTAAGCCTAAAATCATAAAACTCTAAAATCTAAACTCTAAAACTTTAAATTTGAAACCCCAAACCCCAAACCACAAAACCATAAAAGTTTAAACCCAAAACCAAAAACACTAAATCAAAAATCTCAAAATTGTAAATTTCAAACTATAGAATTGTACATGTCAAAACCTCAAAATACAAAGCCCTAAACTATAAAATTTAGACCCTAAACTCCAAAACCTAAAACACTAAAACCTAATTCTTTAAACCTACACCCTAACATGTATTTTTTTTAATATACACATTAATTTTTAGGATTCAGGTTTAGGGTTTAGATTTGAGATTTTTAGTTTAGGGTTAAGAGATTTGGGATTTATGGTTTTTGCATTTGGAGTTTGAGTTTTAGAGTTTAGGGTTTTGGTTTTTGAGGATTAGGATTTGGATTTTTGCAGTTTGGGTTTCATGATTTAATGTTTAGAGTTTACGGTTTAAAGCTTTAGTTTTTGGGATTTTGTGATTTTGAGGTTGGGGTTTAAGGTTTTGATGTTATGTCACCACAAGAAATTGACTTTAGTGGCGACTATGGGTAGTCGTAATTGAAAAACACTTTTAGTGAGACTTTTTTGAGTTGCCCTTAAAAGTTCATTTTCAATGGCGCCAACTCAACAAAGTCGCCATTGAAAGATGAACTTTTCCATGACAACTTTGCTGTGTTGCCAATGAAAATGAACTTTTAGTGGAGACTTACAGCAAGTCGCCAATAAAAGTGAAATTTTTTTTTAGAAGGACTTTCAATGGCGACCATAGGTTGCCACTGAAAATTAGAAGTTCACTTTTTCTATCCCTTTTCCTCTTTCTCACATTTTAACACATTTGACTAAATTTTATTTTTAGTGAAACAATATAAACTTTTAGTTATAAGAAAAGAAAATGTGTTAAATATTAACTGATAAAATAAATTTAAATTTGTTTAACATAAGTTGATTTTTTGTTAAATATTTAATTGATAAAGTAAAATTTTAAAAATCAAGTTAAAAATGTATATATCTTTGAAAATTCAAAAAGTCTATTTACTTAAAAGTAAATGATAATTTTTTTTATTGTTATTAAAATAAATTAAAGACAAATCTAAAAAAAGAAAAAAAATCAAAATACACTAACATGTCTCCAAAAATCTTCAAGTCTAAAAATATGGTTTAAATAATTCTCACAACTATTATATATCTAAATAAAATTATCCAAAAGAAAAAAAAGCTATTAAGAAATTTTAGAATTAAAATAAATAAAAATTGAAAAAAAAGTAAAGCAAAGGCCTCTATTTTGCCCATCTTATTTTTTTGGATGTAGGCCATAAGGGCTAAAACAAACTAAATGGGTCGAAAGATGTGCCCATCTAAATACTTAACCCCTCACTTGGATGTAGGGTTTAGGCCAAGGCCTAAAACAAATTGAATGGGCAGAAAGTAGTGCCCATCTCAACACTTATCCCTTCTCGGATACACACAGCAGAGGCATTATGTAGCTCAACCCCACCCCATAGACGTGAACCCTTCCCTGTTCCTCAACCCTATGAAGAAGCCCCCTGAAGTTCATTTTTCCGCGAATGAAACCCTTTCCCCAAATTGTTTCTCACCAAAAATACCACCTATTGAAGAATTTCATATTAAGCATTATGCAACTCAACCTTACCCCACACAGTGAACCCATTCCTATTCCTTAACCTTGCGAAGAAGCCCCCTGAAATTCATTTCCCGCAAATGAAACCCTTTTGCCAAATTTTTCCTCACCAAAAATCACCACCTATTGAAGAATTTCATATCACCATCACCGAAGTCACAATGGTTGCAAGTCAATAGTACCAGCCTCTACAACGAAACATAGAAGAGAAAGCTTTCGAGGTGAACTAAATCTTCCTACAAATTACTCTGTTGTGGGCTTGTCTTTGTCAATCCTCCAACGCTGTGTTTGTTTCTAGGAGTGTTTATCTTCATCGTAGGTTGGTTTTCGAAATTTCGCTTGGTTCTGTAAAACTAACTTAATGGTTTTTAATATATGTCCAAATGTGGTTTGACTCTATCTCGAATAACACTGTTTGGGTGTGGGTATGTGAAGCATTTTTTGGGATTTAGAGATGCTTGGTTGTGAATTATTTTCGGGGATTTAGTATGCTTGGTTGGTTGGAATAGGCATTAGCTCAGAGGCACTGTCAATTAGTCCTAGAAAGGGATTTAGAGGAATTCTCATAAACCATGTTGGAATAGGAATTAGCTAAGGGGATTTAGATATTTTTGGGGATATAGATATGCTATTTGAACCCAAATGAAGCTAGTCATTTCTGTTGATTGAATTCTCATAAACCATGTTGAAGTAATGAACTTATTTTACTGCTTTACGATGAGAAAGAGTATGATGCTTTGATGAACATGTGTTCTAAAAAACTTTTGCTTTCCTTCACTTAACTATAATTGAGGAAGAAAAATTCTAAATCAATAATTTGTTCACAAACAACCAATCCAATAGATGGTGGGTCCATCAAACCAATGTATACAAACCTTTTTTTAGTAATATTCTTGAAGAAAAAAAAGTAACCAAGGCTTCTCCAAAAAGGCCAGATAAATTATATCTTAGAAAACCAATCTTTTAGAAAACCAATGCATACAGTAGCATAACCATAAATACGATACCACAGTGGCAAGGGGTCTATCAAACCAATGCATACAAACCTTTTTTAACATGTCAATTATATCTTAGAAAACCAATCTAACCCTAAATATGATACCACCCTCAACCTTTTTACACTAAGCCATATGTTAACTCTTTAATTTCTTTGTACAAGTCAAATTGAAAAATACATATAGAATACTGGTGTAAATTCCAAAAAGATACAAGTAGACTATATTTACTTGTGATTAATGTACAGTTCATGGGGTTGGTGGAAAGTGAATAAATGGACAATTGCCATTCTGACTCAATATCTTTGTGGTTTGAATTATTTAACCTAAACATGTAGATTTCTTACCTACGTTATTGCATTTAAATCTTGCAGCAATTCTAGGGTAATTCTCTACAATTAATGTGTTTGTCCATTTTTTTTAAATGCACATCCTTTTGTTAATCTGTAAGAGTATCTGTTTAGGGAATTAAATTAGATTTAGTTGACCGATAAGACTACTTTGGATCTGCCATAATGCCTAAACAATGGAAGAATTATGATTTAGGGAATCTTGGTGATTACAGGTGTTGCTTGGTTTGGTTTAGTCAAATTTTTGCAAACTAGGAAACCAAACCAAGGTTAGGCAATTGGTTTTTTTTTGGGATTGTTTGGTTTTGTTTAGGCAGTCCAGGCCCAAAAAATTTGGCTTTTTTGGTCTTAATATGAAGCTAGCTCTGATGCAATATAATATAGCCCAAAAATTAAGGGTAAAAAATATAATAGATCAATACTAGTGTTTTAAAAAAATTTCTTCTGAACCATATCCCAATACATAAATTATAGAACAACCCTATATCTGGGAATGACAACATTTCTTTTCTTTATTAACTTCAAAAGCTACCTTTTTTGTTGAGGGCTGCAGCTCATCGTATATTTAAAGCCATCCAAGGAAGCTCATTCATGTCCAAACTCAAGGAAATGGAAACTTGTTCATGCTATATCCAAAGTTACATAAAAACTCCATAGTGTTTAAAACAACCCTATATGTATAAACTCCATAATAACAATTAAACTCATTAATGTCACGTCCGTACTTTACGAACGCGAATACCGTTACTATCCGAAAATCTTTTCATTACACATGTACAAATGATCTCACGATAACACATATTCAAATATTATTCAAGGTTCACAAGTTTACAAAAACCAATAATTATACATGCCAAATCTATATACATCAAGTTTACAGCGGAAACAAGGATCCTGCCTGTGACTTTCAGAGCAACACTAGAGTACAAATATATTACAATATCATACACTGAGAGCCTAGAAACAAGTTAGGCTCACCACTGAGGCACGACACCTAGTCGGTCAAGTAGCTGCGGGACCAAATTCTGGGTCTTTATCTGAAAAATATGTCAACCACGTGTAGTGAGTTTTACAACTCAGTGAGCAGATAACACCTCCTATGACTTCTCAGGTCAACATAAGGATGTACTCATATTGTAAAACTTATCATATCAAAATATACCGTTCAGAAGTACATTCTTATGGGACCCGCATTTTCAAATATTCTCTGTTCAAAAATCATAATCAAGTCTTTCAAACTGTATGCGATACTGTATAAACAATGCTCATATCAAGTTCAAAATCATATTCAATACTGTAAAATTATTAATCAAATTATGCTATGCATCAAAACATTTCTGTTAAAATATTCGGAGGATCCCATATCAGAACCACCACATCAGAGTTTGACCCCTTCCGTACTTTGGTGGTATAGGATTTGCCTAAACTCAGCATCCCGCTGAGGTTTGCCCTACTACCATTCAAGAGGACACGCGAAGGGACTCTGTATGGGTCTTTCCCAAGCACACAGCAAGGGAAGGCAAAATAACATCTCATAACTGGCATCTCGCCCATATATAGGAGGCATTCCGCTCTCCTTCACATATAATCTCCCGTGTGTTGGCCCTCACACGAGGCTAGCACCACCCCCTGCTAGCTGAGGCAATCAAGGTGCGCACCAAGGCTAACATCACCTGCTGTTAGCAGACAGTGTTTCCAATAGGATTCCTCCACAGAAAAATAACATATGCACATATGCCATATAATCCAGTATAAATTCTCATTATAATACAGACTTTCAGTCTCAAAATACTCATATGTCAAAACTTCCCATTCAGGGGAAACATGTATACATGCCCATATCCAAGGCAAACATATCACTATAAAATCAATGTCACATGTATAACATATTTTCTTTGCCATGTCATGCGAAATACGTGTAAAAATCACATGCTTAATGTGTTTCAAAACTTATTGCAAAATCAAACTCTTCTTGAACTACATATCATATATTAAATATTTCAGACATTTCCAAACCATTTCAAGAACATATGGAAGTATAAATAACATGTAATCATACTCATTTATCAATGTAAAGTTCAAGAAGAGTAAAAACAAGCCATAGAAAGAATCATCTACTCACCTCTTTGAAGCACAAAGTTGGACACCCTTAAAATCCTATTTTCTGATCCGAATTCAGTGAAATAAACCCCAAACTCGAGTCCGGAACGTCCGAAAACCTTGAAAACGACTCCGGATTTGCGAAATTTGGCCTCTGGGAGCTCGGTCAACGCAGGTCAACGCGAGGAGGTTCGGATGCCACGCGCTACACGCGCCGCCCGAGGAGCTGCGCGTGGGCGTCACTCTCCGAGGGAGATTAGGCGCGTGGGGGCGCGTGCGGTGGTGGATCGGCCTGAAATTTGAGATCCAAAGGTTTCGGTGCCTTCTGGATCGATCTACGGTGTCAGTTTTTGCGTTTGAGAACTAAAAGTAGGAGTTTCGGAGGTTACCTTTTTGGCCGTTTTTCCCTTCAATTTTCCGACCAATTTCCGGCCAATTCTCCAGAAACCAATCGGATGGATTCGAAGAACTCTTCGTCCTGAGTCCGTTGGTGGTGGTCGTGTCGAAATCCGAGGTCCGTAGGCGAAGAAATCTTAGAGAGAAGTTATAGGATTTTCGGGGAGAGTTTTTCTGAAGAGAGATGGAGAAATCTGCGAATGATTGCTTCCGGAGTGATTGAGGCCCTTAAAATATCTCGGGGAACCTTTCTGCAAAATTTCACTCTTAGCGGGAGGTCCTTGCAAATTTTTCTTATTTATATTTTAACCCCGAAACTTTTAAGAAATTGCATTTTTGTCCCGAAATGTAAATTCTTAACATTTCTTTTATAATTCTTTAATCCATGTAAATAATAACTTATTTTCACCGAGTCCTAATTCCATTTTTGAAATCCTTTGTTTTACTTCCAAATTTTCCTTAATTAAAATCTCCATTTTCCAAAATTATCTCTTTTATTCTAAATTCCTTTAGTTGAACTTTCTCGTTAACTTTACGGCTATTACAATTAAAATCTCAATACAAAAATTATGAATAATTGTGTTGGAGTTAATATAAATAGATATTATGTAATGTGATTATTAGGATTTATTATAGCTAGCTATTATATTCCTTGATTTGGGCGATATAAATGGGACTTTACTTAGAGGTCAAATATCTCTATAATTGTAGGGAATCACAGTAGAATTGTTGTTACAATAACTTGTAATAATAGCTTCTATAAAAACTACTCCTTCTACTACCTAAACTAGGAATTAAAAGGGAAATAAAAAAAGGAAAAAGTATTTTTTTTTCTTGCTTTACTCCTTTAGACAAGGTAACATCCATTTTTCGATGGTGATGAATATTATCCATAACTTTATATCACCATTTTGACTTTAGTAATAATTAAGGATGAGTCACCCAACTCAACCCCAAGAAATGGGTGCCTTCACATGAAGGCAATAAAGTAATAAGTGTAGGCATGTGACTTTGGAATTAATTATTGTACTAGTATAAATAGTGATTTATGGTTTTCTAGTCTAGCTAATTCAACTGTAGTGACATCGGTACTTCAATTTATAATATTTTTCATATAAAGAAAAAGAAAATGGCTAACAAATCTGTAAATAAGTGAATGTTTGCAAGGGGAGTGGTTCATATATGTAATCTACTATGGTAATCAAAGTAATTTGATGTGAAGATTTATTTGTTTGCACACTAAATCCAACCATGAACATAGTAGATAAACCATCGTATTTAGGTTAGCACTTAAGGGCCTCCACAACAAGTTTTCATCCTTGAACATTAAGAATTCATTTATGCTCTCTTGATGTAACTTGTTCTTTCTGGAACTTTTGTCAATGTGTGCTCAATTCTACTACTTTTGTCAACATGATCCTATTCTATTCTAGCAACATCCATACACTTTATCTTGTCCAAGTACATTGCTTACTCTCTTTTTCAATTGCTCACTCTCACTCCAATCAATTCTGTAAGAAACATTATAGAGAAAAGTTGGCTGAATATTAGAAATGGAGTTTATTCAAGGTATATACAAGGGGTGGATAATTTCCTTCATTGGGCATACAATGAGTTAAGGGCAGGTAGCAAACTCAAGTGCCTGTGTAAAAAATGTAGAAACACACTATTCAAAGTGAGACACAAAGTATGGTTTAACTTATTGAAGAATGATTTTTGGCAGTCTTACAATGTTTGGGATCTTCATAGAGAATCTTTAGGGGCGACTTCATATCTCCCTCATGAGGGCAATGTTGAAGAGGATGACATAACTAGAATGATACAAGATGCATATAGAGTTACTAACACAGAGGATATGAATACTTGTGTGGAGAATAGGAAAGAGCCAAATTTACAAGAAATGAATTTTTACCAACTTCTCGAAGATGCCGAAACAAGTCTATATCCAAATTGTGAGAAGCTGTCAAAGTTGTCATTTATTATTAGGATATTTAAATCTGAAGTGTCTTAATCACTGAAGTGATAAATCTATAGGCATGTTGTTAGACTTATTTAAAGAAATATTACTAGAGGGGGCCCAAGTACTAAGTTCTTACTATGAAGCCAAGAGAGTAATTCAAAATTTAGGGTTGGACTACAAAAGGATAAATGTATGTAAAAATGACTGCATTCTATATGAGAAAGAATTTGCTAATGCACAATCGTGCCCTCAGTATAAGTTGTCGAGATGGAAATTAAATGGGCAGAAAAGCAAGAAAGAAGCACACAAAGTGTTGCGATATTTTCCAATAAAGCCTAGATTGCAAAGATTGTACATGGCAAGACACATTGCTAAAGATATGAGGTGGCATAAGGAGGAACGTGTTGATGAGGATGTATTAAGGCATCAAACTGACTCCATTGCTTGGAAATCCTTTGATGAGGAACATCCTGAATTCTTAGTTGATGCTAGAAATGTTAGGATGGGTTTAGCAAGCAACGACTTCCAACAATATGGAAACATGAATGCTAACCATAGTATCTGGTCAGTTGTTCTTATACCATACAACTTATCCCCTTGAAAATGTATGAAACAACTATACTTTATGATAAAACTTTTTATTCCAGGCCCTAAGTCTCCGGAAGATGATATAGATGTATATTTGGAGCCAATGATTGAGGAGTTAAAGAATTATGGGAAGTAAGGGCAGAGACATATGATGCTTATTCTTACTCAAATTTCAATTTGCGGGCCTCTATCATGTAGATAATAAATGATTTTTCTGCATATAGCAATCTTTCAGGATGGTCAACAAAAGAAAAATTAGCATGTTCCTGTTGCCACAAACATACCCATTTTGTGTCACTGAGAAGCAAATTATGTTATATGGGTTATCGTCGCTTCTTGTCGACCAATCATCCATGGTGTCGAAATAGAAAGGCATTTGATAATAAAGTAGAGAATAATGCTGCACCTACCTGCTTGATTGGTGAATAAGCACTTGAACAATTAGAACTCTTATCAAAGGTGATATTTGGAAAAGGTCAGAAGCGACTGTGTGGCCAATCTAGTGTTGCTTACAATTGGAAGAAGAAGAGAATTTTTTTTTCCAATTTCCTTATTGGAAAATACATTTGATACGGCATAATCTTAATGTCATGCAAATTGAGAGAAATATCTCGGATAACATTTTGTCTATAGTAATGGGTATAGCTGGAAAGACAAAGGACACAATGAAGAGTCGATACGATTTAGTGGACTTAGAAATAAGGCCAGGCTTGCACCCTATTCATGATGGAAATAATATTTTGCTACCAGCAACATCTTATTTGTTATCGTTACAAGAAAAGTTAAAAGTGTGTAAATTTTTGGCCCAATTGAAAGTTCTCGATGCATTTTCATCAAATATTTCAAGGTGTGTCAATATTGAAGAGAGGAAGATATTTGGATTGAAGTGTCATGAGCATCACATATTATTGTAGGAACTATTTCTAGTTGCAATACGTGGGTTGTTTCCTAAGGAGGTGAGTGATCCTCTAATAGAGTTAGCATAATTTTTCAAAATTCTTTGCTCAAAGTGTTTAACTATGGACGATTTGGATTCCATTGAAAAAAAATTTCCACAACCTTGTTTAAATTAGAAATTGTGTTCCCTTTAGCATTCTTTGATCTTATGGTTCACTTGTCAATTCATTTGGCAAGAGAGGTAAAGATCGCTGGCCCTGTTCTATATCGATGAATGTATCTAATTGAAAGGTAACAATGTGTGACCTATACTTAGGCTTCAATTTCATTTGTTAATATATATTATATTTATTTCAATTCACATTTATAGGTATCTACACACACTAAAATCATATGTCCAAAATAAAGTTCGTCCTGAAAGCTCAATTTCTGAAGGTTACTTAGCATATGAAAGTCTCACGTTTTACTCAAGATATTTAAGCAACATCTCAACAAAGTTTAACAAAACTCAAAGAAATGATTATGGGAATGTGATAGCTTGTGGGAAGTCAATATTTAACTAGAGTGGACAACCAAAAGGTGCTACCAAATTTAGTACTTTATTTAACAAAGAATTTGAGCAAGCCCATCTTTACGTGTTACAAAATTGTGAAAATGCTTGGATGTTCATAGAGTAAGTGCATAATACCTTTCTATTAATTAAATTTTTTCTACATTGAACTCTAATTGATGAAATAAATGTGTTGTAGATAGCATAAAAGTGAGCTTCAAGCACATACATCAAATGTTGATTCGAGGAACATCTCAGAGTTTCCTTAATGGTTTAATTTCCAAGTAAGTGTCCTTTAATTAGGTCTACAATACAATATGTTATAAGCTATGTCATAATCTTTATATGTTGATAATTTTCTATAGGTTCTGAAGTTAGGTTCACAGTAGCAAGGGGACAATGAGCTTGTTAGCTTAACTATGGGACCTCAAAGAGTTGTATGTAGTTATATAAAATTTCTTATAAATGGATTTAGGTTTAATAACGGGATCGTGAATCTCAAAGAAAAACCCAAAATAGTGGAGTTCTAGTGAAGGGAGATGATTTAAATCTTGAGAAGGAATATTATGTTGTCGTTGATGATATTTATAACCTTTCTTATGTGGGAAAAAAGGAAAATATGTCTTTTTAAGTGTCATTGGTGGGATATTGTTCATTTAGGAAGAGGATACCAAATTGACAGATATGAATACAAAAGTGTAAATACTCGTTGCACATTGAATACAGACAAACCATTTGTCATGTCATCTCAAGCAGAACAAGTATTCTATTTGGATGACATAATCAATAAATATTGGTTTGTCATTGTGAAAACAAATCCTTATGACCTTTTTAGCATGCCCTGTCAAGATGATGAGGGTGAATCATTTTCTACTGAATATGCTTACCAACAAAAGGAGATTGAACATAATTTATTTATTCACATTGAGGACTTGAATGATATTTCAATGGCGTTATGTAGGGATGAAGTTCAACCTCAAAGTGTCAGTCATCAGAGTGAAGGCATAAGTGCTAGAGAAGTTAATTTCATCAATGACGATGAGGAAGATGAGACCGTGGATGAAGAGGAATTTTTATCTGGAAACTCTATATGAAACACCATATAGTGTAAACTTTTTACATAGTGCTTACTTTTTTGTTGTCTTAATTCTTTGCATGCACTTATTAATATTTTTACAATCATTTATTTTGTGTTTTTTTAATAAGGAAACAACAGCTCTCAGGTATTGAATTATAGCTTAATTATGAAATGTTGTCATGTATTAAAGCATTATTTTTTTTTTAAGTGTGGAATTGACAATATGCTCTATTTATATGTAACAGGTGGAATTGATGATGGTAGGAAGAGGAAGAGGTGGTGGTGGGTATAGAATGGTCGTACGAGTTCCTTTTAATGAAAGAGCCTCACAATTATCTATACAGCTACACAATGAAGAGACCTAAGCATAGTCCATAACACTAACTTCTCAACGTCCAATTAGTAGTGCAAGTATTAAAACAAAAAATTCAACACGTGTTAATATTAATTATTATGAAGGTAATAACTAGCATCACAACTTCTTGCAGTACATCTAGAAAGGTTAGGGGAAGTTACAAATGCATTACAGTGGATGAAAAGACAAAAAATAGTAAGAAAATTGTAGTTGAGATCCCTGATGATACCCTTTGAGCTGTGGGAGAGAGATCGAGGGACTTATTAAGATTCATCTTCTTTTTTTAAATACTAATTTTATTTCTTTATTTTCTTGATGCTGGTTTTCATCCTATCTAACCTTCTCTTACTAATCAGAGCATAACTCCTTCAATTTAACTCTGATGTAGGTGATATTGGTGTCAATTTTAAGATAAAACTGCCAACAATGGAATACAATTAATCAGTTTTCTCGTGCCCACTAATTGATTCATTCCTAGAGGACCTTAAACTACTTTCGTGATTAAAATATCCCTAATTAACTATTAGGTTTCGGTATCAATCTTCACCTTTCAGTCCATCAATTTATATCCTAAGACGTGATAAAATGTTGGCCAAACATTCATCAACTCATATAATCAATTCATAATAGCTAATCCTAATTAACAATTGATAAAACAATTAGCGTTCCAATGGTTCAATGTGCAGAGTGTATCATCACATCATAAGTGGGTTTACCAAAACCCTAGATCACAACTACTCAAGCATAATAGAAACAAGAATTAAAACCAAGTTCATTAAACAAATCATAAGAGTTCAATACAATTGAAGAGAAAGAAGTAAAAGTAGAGATGGAAAGATAAAACCTGGATTGCTGAATGTAGAGATGAAATACAATGCTGAATCATTGTGAAATCTAACCTAGAACATGAATTGAACCATTAATCCTACTCTAAAATGCGTTCTCCTACCTTCACCTGCGTTTTCCCCTCAATATATAAGACTTTGGGAGGCCAAAACCCTAAAAAATACGGTGTTCGCAAACCCGCAGCACGGCCGTGTCTCAGGACACGGCCTGACCGTGCATCGGGCTGGTTTCTGGGAGAATGCTACACATCTTGCCCAGAGCACGGCCTGGCCGTGCTGTATGTTGCCATACTCAGAATTTGCTGATTTTTGGTGGACTTGCTCCTTGCTTCCTCCTCAACATATTTCATATTCATTTGGCACTTCTCATAAGTGTTTTCCCTTGCTTCTTGGCCTCTTTTGCTCACCTACAAGTATAAAAACAACCAAAGCAATATACAAAGCAAAACATAACCAAAAGCAGGGAAATAACCACAAGTTTACTATGAATTAGGGGATAAAATATAGTCATTAAGTACTCAAAATACCCTTTTATCAACAAACACTTTACAAACCCAATTAGATATATACATATTATAAATATAAACACAAAAAATGGTGCATAGAGCATGATTTAAAAGAGATATTACATATTAAAGATCACAGTCATATCTAACACATAATATTAGATAAGCACAGTTACTTGAATTGTATATGATAGTATATATGGGATTGCACACACAAGATAGCATATTTGCATCATATATAAGACTATAGCAAGGACTATAAGGCTAACATATTCCAAATAGCAAATCCATTGAGAGCACCATCTGAGGAAGAAAAAATATGGACTACACCATTGGACGAGCTGATGATACAATTAATTATTTTCGAAAAAAAAGTAGGGAGTGAATTGGTAGAAATGAGCTATGACCTTTATCAATTAAATGCAAAGAATTCAAGTATTCATGCTCATATTACTTGGCACAATTGACAAATAGACTAGTGGGATTCCTACACTGGCATTAAGGATGCTCCTTAAAACAATATTTATCCCAAGTAGAATTTAGTGAATTTCTTGATACCACCTAAAATCTTATATTTTTGACTTAAAAATTCATCAAAACCCTTATTCAAAATGACCTAAAATATATGTTCAAATCAATTTGTAGCATGTCAATTTGGATAAATATAACACAATTATACTTCTATAAGTCATGGTATGTCATGTCTTTGTAGATAGAGAATCCAATCTGATTATAGTTTAAAATGAAGATGGGAATGTTTTTTGTTCATTCAACTTTATATCCCAAGGTGTAGCAAGCTCCTAAATTCATATATGGGATCAATTTTTTTAAATAAAACACTATAGGCAAAATTTTACAAAATTTACTTACCTTAGAATTCCTCTGTCAAATTTTTCAACAAAAAACAAAGATTTTGATAGGATATAATCATCATATTCTTCATGCTAAATCCAAATATAACATTCTTATCACAAATAGGTGGTTAGATTTACTTAAGAAGATGAAGAAGAGAATGAAAAGTACCTATAGAAGGACAGAACAATGAAAAAATGGTAGAAAATTCAGCTATTTGCTTGATATAAAGTTGAAGGGCATTTTTGTCATTTTAGTAAAACTTTTACATTTTCACATGTGTTGTGACAGTGATCTTTCTGGACTTCAGAACTGACATAACCTACATCCAACATCATGACGGTGCAAATATGTCATTGCAACATTGAACTCTAGGTAATTTTGGAACAGTAACTTCTGTTGTCATCATTGCACTAACAACTATCTGGCATTTTGACAGTGGCCATTTTGGAATTCCTATAGCATCTAGAATTTATCTTCAAAACCTTTTCACCTACATTCCCAATCAAGTCTTTATTTTATGAATTTTCTTTAAGAATCCACAACATAAATAAAATATAAGCATTTAAAATTTTAGGGGCATTGCAATTTGTTGAAAAACTCGTGTTTCACTTAGTTTCTAGCCTATGTGCTTTGATAGGAGTTAAAACATTGTGCTTGAGTCAAAGCATCCCAACCTATATTCTAGCTACTTCTTCTCTTGTGTCATTGTTGGTAAGAAAGTGAAACCAACCTCATAAGCATTCTAAGTGAGGGTGTGAAAACCTTGATGTTCTAAGGGATCATGATAAATCTTATTGTGACCATTGATTGTGAGTTAGAAAACAATCATTTATGTTTAATTAGTGGATTCCTCGAGATTTAAGGGGACTATATGTAGGCCATTGTTAAACTGAACCAAGACAAATTATTGTACTCTTTCTCTTCTCCTTTGTCTATTTTATTCTATGCTTTTATATCTATTTTTGCTTGTTTAGAAATTGCATATGTTTTTCTCTATCGCTAAGAATTTTGTTTTGCATTGTATTAAATTATTATAAAACTTTCTTTCCATTGATAGCTTTAGTTTGATAAGCTGTTGGAAAATGGATTTATTCTATGTATATTTTTAGTTATTGGTTCAATTCCTTTCTTGGTGAAAAAACTATTGTTGTTATTTTTTATCATATTTATCTTTCTAACTAATATTCTAAATATTACTTGATTATTTAACTCTCTGTTTTATCTATAGGTTCATTTTTTCATAATTTATATTTTACAAGATATTTTTTATTGTGCCACCTAATTCACGTTCTTTCCTCTTTGGTGGTATTTTTGAATACCACTTTCTTTACTCTTTCAAGAAGTCTGTTTTCAACTTCATTAGCTTTCAAATAAATCTTAAAAAATGAATTACTTCAATTTCTGGATAGATGGTATTTGTCAATACTCATTACCTTCCCTAGGAGCTTTTTAAATTCATTCCTTTTTACAATCCTTACTAGATATGGTACGGTCCATATTAAGGCACAAACTATATTGCATATACTATTTAATGATAGTTTCGACTTTTGGGCACATAAATATTGGTCAGTTGGTTAACTCCTTACAAACTAACTGATTGACAGTTATAGATTCTACTTTTAGATCCACAAGCGTGAATCAGTTAGTTGGTCAGTCAATCCCTGACTGATCGACTGATAGCACAAACCCAACTAAATCTAGTTGCACCAATAATTCTCATAAGATCCATATCAAGAATTAATGATTTAGGGGCCTTTAACTTTGGAAGTAAATAGTATTACCCTTGACAATCCATTTTTAAGTAGGATCTTTATTCTCTCATGTTAGCTCTCTAATGCAGACTCTCTGCTTTTATTCCTCCTATTGAGCCTTGATACACACAAATTAGATATTCGTTTAATTGCAAATGTATACTATCGTAGCCAGATAATAAAAATACAATCTCTATAGGCGAGTATAGAGTGTCAATCCCATGAGAATTGATGTTATTAATTGTTACACTAAATTTATCTTTATCTTAATTCAATAATTCAAATATTAAATTGACTAAGACTGAGGAATAATAAGACTACAAAATTTGAAAGAAAGAGTAACTTAAAATTGATTGAGATTTTAAGAATTCCAATTTCACTGTAATTAATTCCCTTTGCATTTATATATCTCTTTAATCTAGAAATTATAATCCTAATTGCCAATCAAGATACCCTAAATTATCCACTATCCTCTCTAGAGGTCTAACAAAAATACTTTTCGGATTTTAAGCCACCATATCTCCATACAAATTATAACAAACAAAGATTCATTAACAATCATAGTTCTTAGTTAAAAATTACGCAAACTATATATGCAAATATATCTCTATCTTACATTGAATCTATGATTACCTACACAATGAACTAGAAACGTAGATCTCCTCTCAATCTCATTATGATTAACATATCATCTAAGTGGTGATCAAGCAATTAGAAGCATTAAGAACAGTGTAAAAAAATTAATTTAAGAAAAATAATTCATTGATTGAATTGAATAGAAAATACAAATATTCATAATTTGGGTATATTGTAGCCCTAGAAATACACTAGAACATAAAAGAAAACATAAAATAAGAAGAACAAGAAATATTTGATGAAGATGAAGTTGAAGTTATCACCTAGAAAGAACCTAAGTTCCTCTCCTAAATTTATAGGTCCAATGGTCCATTTAAAGGTATCAAAATGTCTTTCACTTTAACTTAAACTCTTTTCAAATAAAATATCTTTCAATCCTACTTAAACTTTATCTTATTTTTTATTATTGTTTTATTTTTCCAAAGTTGTATTATCATCTTTGGATTGAGACACAAATATCTAGCTTCTTGATGCCAAATCTCTCAAAACTTTAAACATAAAAGTTGTAGATATCTTTCTTAACTTTCTTTAGCCACTTGAATCATCTTAATTGGAGTTCAAATGAGAGAAATATATTCAAACTAGTGAAGCAACATTGAAGCTATCCAAAATCTATTACCCTTGTTCCTTTTTCTTTATTTTCTTCAATTATCCCTCAATTCTTCATCTTCTTTCTATATTCAAATTAAACACATAATCACACATAAATATAAAATAAATTACTCGAAAACTCACAAAATTCTAAATTAAAAATAATTAATTTATGAGTATGAGACATACTCATCAAACACTTTTAAACTTAACTTTTTGCTTGTCCTCAAGAAAAACAATAAAACTAGAAAAAAAAATCAAAATAATGCATTGAATACCAAATTGTTTTAACTTACTAATTTTTTTCCTAAGAGATTTAGAAATCTGTAACTCAAGAAAAATTTCAAAAATTATAATCATGTATAAACTCAATTTAAATGTAATTTATTTTCACCATTTTGAATTCTAAGTGTGTGTGTGTGAATAACCTTGTGATACTTAACCTCTTTTACTTATATAAGTTTTTGCAACTCATTATTGTAATGGTAGATCTTTAGATAATTAAAGTTTAGGAGCATAATAGACTTACTTTTTATGTCATTCTCCACTAAAGTAGTTTAGGCACCACACTTAGGATCATTAGGGCTTCTATAAGCTTGTAATATAGTTTTGGGTCTAGGGTAAGATAATGGATATTAAATTAGACTTAAATTACCCAAACACACATGATCATTCTAAGTCCTTTATTTAAGCTTCTTGAGTTTACCCAAGGATTTTCCCCCAAAACTTATTTTTAGCTCTCTTTTTATTCTATTTTTTCATTTTTTTTCATTTTTTTTCTAAAATGTTTTTCTCCTTTTCTCCTCATTCACTTTTTTTTTCTTTTTTTTTTGCAAATATTTTTTTAGCTTCCTTCATCTTTTCATTCCAAGTTTCGTCTTTCCACCTTTTAACAATATAGCTCTTAATAAAAAAATTTCAATAATAATAATGCATATGTGTAAAAAGGATAAAAATAAGAATATTTTTTTATTTTTTTTCTCAGTTAATAATATAAGTATCAATGAAAAGAATCAATTATGTTCAAAATAAAGAGACTAAGGATATAATAATTTATAGGTAGTTTGAAAGGTTCAAATGATTCAAAAATTGCCTA
The DNA here is from genome assembly GCA_037074535.1 of Gleditsia sinensis. NCBI lineage: Eukaryota > Viridiplantae > Streptophyta > Magnoliopsida > Fabales > Fabaceae > Gleditsia > Gleditsia sinensis. The sequence continues at coordinate 18,970,098 of CM073466.1, read as the reverse complement.
AATCATCTCCTACATAAGGTGTTAACTTATGATTTTGTCTCAAACGACAATCAAATAAGTTCTAGAGTTCTTATGAGATTAATATATATTATTTGAATCATATAATCCTTCTCTAAGTTTTAAATAAGTTAAATACCTAAGGTTAGGTGCTAAAAAGGTTTCAAGATTCTCAAATAAAAGATAAATGACAAGAGAATTAAATTCACACATAAATATAAATGACAAGAGAATTAAGTTATAGCCTTTTAATGTTATCTACTTCAACAAGTCACTCAAAAAACAAAATTGAAACATGCAATCACAAAAATCACACTTGTTAGAACGCAATAAATAGTTCATTCATTGAGAAAAGCTAGAATATTTATTCATAAAAATACCCCTACCTTTAAGGTTTACATTGTTCTAATTGTAAAAATTAAGAAAAAAATAAGTATAAAGGAATTTCTTGAATTTTTTGGCTTATGGTAGTTTCTCTCCACAGGAAAAGGTTGGCCAAATCCTTTAGTTCTTCTTATCATGTTGGTGTTGCAATGATGAAAATAGCATTGTGACATTGAGCTAAGTAGAAAATTTTTTACTCTAATTTTTTCTTCTTTTTAGTAGTTGGTTTACTTCACAGTAAGCGCTTTAACAACCAATTTTTTTAATCTATGGGATTAGTACAACTTTCTCTTTATAAAGCTTTGCATTCTCAAAAGCATCTGCAAGAAATATATAACGAAGATATTCAAGTGATAGCTTTATACTTGGAGGAAAATTACTTGATGCTTACTATAACTCTTCCTCTATTTTGGCTGCTAGTGTTTCTACATAAATTTTAGGATCTAGCTCATCTTTTTGCCTTACCCAACTATGCTTCATTATGTTCTACTTCTAAAGTGTTTGTATAGTGAAGAGATTCTTCACTAGCTACAGGTAAATCATCTTCACAACCTTCTTATTTATTTATATTAAATACTTGAACTAAGGTAATGATACCTTGCTTTAGGAGATTAGTAAGTGCATTCTCTAGATAAACCTTTTTTCAATAATTTTTCACAACTCCTTCCTAAGGGCAAGTGCTAATCTCCTATTTTTCAAGCTCAGTTAGCTCTATGTCACTTTAAGGGTTTATATTGTGCACTTAATCTTCTAGTTCTTCCTCAGTATTACTAGGTAGAAAACATTGGGATCTGTTAATGATGAGTTTAGTAAGCTTACCAGTTTGAGGCTTTAAATTTCTGATGGTGGCTCCTCAGCTTTAGTTAGGAATATCTATTTTTGCTATAAATTGCTTAGTGTCCTTTAGGAATCTCTCGGTACTTTCTTGAAATTTGTGGTACTTTTTTCAAGTTAGACAAGAGCTTCTTGTAAAGAAGCCTTGGTTAGTTGAGGTTAATATTGATACTAATGAGTATTTTTTTTTGCCACATACTTATAGAGTTTGTTTATATTCACTTTAAGTTGGGCAAGAATATCTTCTAAGGGAACTTTAAGTGGCTGAGATCAAAATTGATTATCTTGCCATGAGAAACTTAGATGATTGTGTCAACTTTGATAGTAACTGTTAGAATAAAACTTCTTTGGCATGTAATAATTTCAAACATTGGTATGCCTTATTTGGAGTGGAGCATATGGATTATGTAATAGCCGTAAATTTAATAAAGTCCAAAGTAAAGAAAATTTTGAATCATAGAGAGAATTTTGAAAATGGAGATAAGAGCCAATGGAAATAAATTTATTTATTACATGAATTAAAGAATTATAAAAGGAATATGAGAAGTTACGTTTTGACACGTAATTTTATTTTTAAATGATAGTATTTTGCTATAAATAAATATATTTTTATTTATGTAGAAATGATTATGATTTGTTAAAAGTAAGTGAACTTTTAAATAAAAGAAGTATTGTGTTGCTTAAAATAATTATACCGGCCTCTAATGAATTTTTATGGTATTTTTAGAAATATTCTTTCTTTTAATATGAATAAAGATATTTGTTTTGAAATTTATTTTATAACGATTTTTATAAAGAAAAATTATGATTTAGGAGTTTAACTAAAGATTTATGAGAATGGAAATTTTTAGAAATTTTTGGGATATTTTATAATGAAAAACGTAATTTACATGAATTTATATAAAAGAAAATTCTATTATTAATTATTTAATACATATTATTATATTAAAAAAAAGAGCAGAAACCATAAAACGAAACCGGGGGCGACTGCGTATCGAATTCGAAGAAAAATAAAAAAAATGAATAGTAATGAATAGTAACATCCAACATTTTCTTTCGATTTGGAGTACTAATTGGCTTCTGATTTTAAAACTGAAAGTGTTATTGGATTCAGGACAAAAAGTACTTCAGTTTTGATCGATCAGTTTTTCAAATCAACCGTTGAATCGCCGTAGATCTGAAGTAGAAAATCTCAGTAAAAGGTAAGTTCTGAAAAATCTTACTTAGAAATTTCTAATTAGAAATCTGACTCTGTAGATGGATTCAGAAACTAGATAAACATTAGGATATGAAATTGTTTCGTTGATTCGGTAAAATTTTTGTGACGGTGAATAGTATTTTCCGGCGATAAATAGTAATTTTCGGCATGAATAGTGACATTTAGGGTTTATCTAATTCTCATGTTATGTCTATGTTTTCTAGGTTGTTGACCCATCACGAGGTGAAATTCTCGTTGTTGGACTCCTAGTACGGTGAGTGGATTTTCTTACTATAGCGCATGTTTTACGAATTCGGTTTATAACTCTCTCGTATGATTTTTAACTAGTTGGAATGCATGCTAAATTGTTTTACCGCTTTGAAAACCAATATGTTCCAACCATGTTAGAAATTATAAATTTCAATCCTTGTTGAACCCTAGGTATGCAGAACAAGCATCTAAACTGATAATTCTCCATTGAGCTAAATTTATAGAAATGTGAACTTAGTCATAGAAATGAACTAAGTTAGTCATGAAATGATTTGATGCATGACGAACATCTATGCGACGTCTACGGACGATCTATGTTTAAAGGGAAAGTTTATGATGATAAAGGTCTCCATGGGAATCCATAGATGAGACATATTTTAGAACGGAGTTTTATGCATGAAAAGAGCTAAATGGAGAATTATAGCTTTATTATAATGTTATTGAAATGTTTTATCTTAAACTATTTGAATAGCATATCTTCAAATGTTTTCTATTGGAGGAACCATTTTAGATCACTGTTAGCTAGCCGCAGGTAGTGCTAGCCCTGGTGCATCATGGTCATGTTAAAGCTTCGGCCTAGGATATTGTGACAGGCTTATGACCGCCTAAGTCACAGAATTTAGGGTAGACTTATGTCTATGCCTACAGTGATTGTCACACCCTTGCTATGTGCTTGGGGAATTTAAGGTGGACTTATGTCTACGCCTACAGTGATTGCCACACCCTTGCTATGTGCTTGGTGAAAATGATAGATCTGTTAGGAAAGAACTCCAATAGACTAGTGCTTTTTTTTTTAAAGATTAAATATTTCTAAACAATCTCATTCATCATTGTGATTGCATAAATAACTTCATTTATTACTTACCATGCATAATTGATTTGCTTTACGATTACTAATTTAAATCCTGTTTTATCTTTTGAACATACATTTGAACTATTTAGCTTTTCTTTCAATAAATTATGGTTAAATGCTTAATGTTTCTATTATTATCTTTACACTTTGATTTCAATTATTAAATTCATTGCGAAACACTCGTGTTTGGTTTGCCCTGTTTCTGTTATAGTGTGATTTACCCATTCACTGAGATGTGGTCTAACTCCTCTTCTGTTTCCTCCCCACAGATAGTCAAAGAGACTTTGATCCAGCTACAGCTTTGTAGGAGACTGAATATAGCGTTGGTGAGCCCCAGTTTGGGCAAGGCTCTTTTGTACTGTTTGTCTAGTTTAGTTTATGTTTAGTGTACCTCCATGAATTTACAGGCAAGATCCTCGCTTCTTGTCTATCAACAATGGCCACGAGTTTCTCTTCGTAGGCCAACTTGTCATCTAAAAGGATTTCTTGCGGTTGAATCACATGAGATGGGTCGGGTAGATACTTCCTCAACATCGAGACATGGAAGACTGGATGCACTTCACTCAATCTAGGTAGTAGGGCTAGGCGGTATGCCACTGTTCCTACCCTATCCAGAACTTCAAAGGGTCCAATATACCTCGGGCTTAACTTCCCTTCCTTACCAAACCGCATGATTCCCTTCATGGTTGAAACTCTGAGGAAAACGTGATCGCCTAGAGAAAACTCCTACTCCCGACGCCTATGGTCCACCTAAGCCTTCTGATGACTTTGTGCAGTTAAAAGCCGTTCCCTTATTAGCTTGACGTTTTCTATGGCATCTTGCACCAAGTCTCGCCCTAGCAGCTTGGCTTCTCCAACTTCAAACCATCAAACGGGTGATCGGCATCTTCTCCCATAAAGAGCTTTAAAAGGTGCCATCTGAATACTGGCTTGATAACTGTTGTTGTATGCAAACTCAATTAATGCCAGGTATCCTTCCCAACTGCCACCAAAGTACAAAATTCATGCTCTAAGCATATTCTCTAGAATTTGAATCGTGCGTTCTGACTGGCCATCTGTTTGGGGATGAAAAGCGATGCTTAGATCCAACCTCGTCCCCAAAGCTTCTTGAAAACTTTCCAAAACCTTGCCGTAAACTGTGGACCTCGATCAGATATGATGGATACAAGGACTCCATGTAATCTGACGATCTCACTCAGATACAGGCTTGCATACTGAGCCGCATTAAAGGTAGTCTTCACTGGTAAGAAGTGGGATGACTTGGTCATTCGATCCACTATCACCCATACTGAGTCATAACCCTTAGGGGTCCTTGGTAACCCTGTAACGAAGTCCATAGTGATCTTTTCCCACTTCCACTCCGGTATCTCAATCTGTTGGTGCAAACCGGCAGGCTTCTGGTGTTCAGCTTTCACTTGCTAACAAACCAAGCACTGAGCCACAAAGTCTGCTACATCTTTCTTCATCCCATTCCACCAATACAAGTCCTTGAGGTCACTGTACATCTTAGTTGTTCCTGGGTGGATAGTATAGGCTGATTGATGTGCCTCCTCCAAAATCTGCTTCCTCAAGCTATCCACATCGGGTACACACAAGCGCTTCCCACATCTTAACACTCTTTCAACATCCACGCTGAATTCAGAAGTCTGATTATTCCTAGCTTCATCCTTGAGCTTACACAACTTAGCATCCTTGTCCTGATCTGCCTTAATATGCTCAACCAGCGGAGAGTGTAGTTGCATGTGGGCTAACAACACACCTGACTCCTTCACTTCAAAGCGCATCCCCTCACCTTTTAGCTGATGAATATCCCTTACCAACGGCCTCTGGAGTAAGGTGATATGGGTTATAATCCCAATTGATTTTCTGCTTAGGGCATCTGCTACCACATTGGCCTTACCTAGGTGGTACAAGATGGTGCAGTCATAGTCTTTCACCAATTCCATCCACCTCCTCTGTCTCAAGTTATGATCCCTTTGTTGAAAGATGTACTTGAGGCTCTTGTGGTCCATGTAAATCTCACAGGGTTCACCATAGAGATAGTGCCTCCAAATCTTCAAGGTAAAGACCACTGTCGCCATCTCCAGATCATGTGTAGGATAGTTCTGTTCTTGCTTCCTGAGCTGCCTAGATGCATAGGCTACCACATGACCATTCTGCATTAACACACAACCCAAGCTCACCCTTGAGGCGTCACAGTACACTGAGTATCCTTTAGTGCCCATTGGGATAGTTAGAACTGGGGCTGTGGTTAGACACTTCTTCAAAATCTGGATACTTTCTTCGCATGCATCTGACCACTAAAACTTAACTCCCTTCCTAGTTATTCGGGTCAAAGGAGCAGCAATCCTGGATAAATCCTTGATGAACCTCCGGTAATACCCTGCTAAACCCAAGAAACTTCGGATCTCCGTCACACTAGCGGGGTGAGGCCACTGCTGTACTGCCTCTACCTTCTCGGGGTCTACTTGAATGCCGTCCTTCGTGACTACATGCCCCAGAAACATAATGTTATCCAATCAGAACTCACACTTAGAGAGCTTGACATACAACTGCTGATCCCTCAAGACCTGCAGAATGACCCGTAGGTGCTGTTCATGCTCCTCATGGTCTTTAGAATAAACCAAGATGTCATCAATGAACACAATGACAAACCGATCCAAGAATGGCTTGAACACCCTGTTCATCAAATCCATAAAAGCAGCTGGTGCGTTAGTTAGTCCAAAAGACATAACCAAAAACTCATAATGACCATAACGGGTCCTAAAAGCTGTCTTGGAAATATCCTCCTTCCTGATCTTCAACTGATGGTACCCTGACTTCAGATCAATCTTGTAGAAACATTTCGCTCCTTGAAGTTGATCGAACAAATCATCAATCCTGGGTAAAGGGGGGAAGAATGTAATAACTGTAAAAATTTAACAAAAAATCTAATTAAAGGAAATTTAGAATAAAAGAGAGAATTTTGAAAATGGAGATAAGAACCGGTGAAAATAAGTTTATTTATTACATGGATTAAAGAATTACAAAAAAAAATATGAGAATTTATGTTTTGGCGCGTACTTTTTATTTTTTAAATGATAGTATTTTGCTAAAAGCAAATATATTTTTATTGGTGTAGAAATGATTATGATTTGTTAAAAGTAAGTGGACTTTTAAGTAAAATACTGTTTCGCTTAAAATAATCATATTGGCTTCAAATGAATTTTTGTTGTATTTTTAGAAATATTCTTTCTTTTAATACGAATAAAGATATTCATTTCGAGATTTATTTTATAACGATTTTTATCAAGAAAAAATTATGATTTAAGAGTTTAACTAAAGGTTTATGAGAAAGGAAATTTTTAGAAATTTTTGGGATATTTTATGATGAAAAACGGAATTTATATGAATTTTTATAAACAAAAACCGGGGGCGACTGGGTATCGAATTCGAAGAAAAATCAGAAAAAATGAATAGTAATGAATAGTGTATGAATAGTAACATCCAACATTTTTCTTATGATTTGGAGTACAGATTGACTTCTGATTTCAAAACTGAAAGTATTATTGGATTCAGGACGAAAAGTACTTCAGTTTTGACCGATCAGTTTTTCAAATCAACCGTTGAATCGCCGTAGATCTGAAGTAGAAAATCTCGGTAAAAGGTAAGTTCTGAAAAACCTTATTTAGAAATTTCTAATTAGAAATCTGACTCCGTAGATGGATTCAAAAACTAGATAAACATTAGGATATGAAATTGTTTTGTTGATTTGGTAAAATTTTTGTGACGGTGAATAGTATTTTTCGGTGGTGAATAGTGACAGTGAATAGTAATTTCCTGCATGAAAAGTGACGTTTAGGGTTTATCGAATTCTCATGTTATGTATGATTTTTAACTAGCTGGAATGTATGCTAAATTGTTTTACCGCTTTGAAAACCAATATGTTCCAACCATGTTAGAAATTATAAATTTCAATCTTAGTTGAACCCTAGGTATGCAGGACAAGCATCTAGGTTGATAATTCTCCATTGAGCTAGATTTATAGAAATGCAAACTTAGTCATAGAAATGAACTAAAATAGCCATGAAATGATTTGATGCATGGCGAACATCTATGCGACGTCTACGGACAATCTTTGTTTAAAGGAAAAGTTTATGTTGATAAAGGTCTCCATGGGAATCTATGGATGAGACATATTTTAAAACGAAGTTTTATGCATGAAAAGAGTTAGATGGAGAATTATAGCTTTATTATAATGTTATTGAAATGTTTTACTTTAAACTCTTTGAATAGCATATCTTCAAATGTTTTCTATTAGAGGAACCCTTTTAGATCACTGTTAGTTAGCTGCAGGTAGTGCTAGTCCTGGTGCACCATGGTCATGTTAAGGCTTCGGCCTAGGATATTATGACAGGCTTATGACCGCCTAAGTCACAGAATTTAGGGTGGACTTATGTCTACGCCTACAGTGATTGCCACACCCTTGCTATGTGCTTGGTGAAAATGATAGATCTGTTAGGAAAGAACTCCAATAGACTAGTGCTTTTTTTTTAAAGATTAAATATTTCTAAACAATCTCATTCATCATTGTGATTGCATAAATAACTTCATTTATTACTTACCATGCATAATTGATTTGCTTTACGATTACTAATTTAAATCCTGTTTTATCTTTTGAACATACATTTGAACTATTTAGCTTTTCTTTCAATAAATTATGGTTAAATGCTTAATGTTTCTATTATTATCTTTACACTTTGATTTCAATTATTAAATTCATTGCGAAACACTCGTGCTTGGTTTGCCCTGTTTCTGTTATAGTGTGATTTACCCATTCACTGAGATGTGGTCTAACACCTCTTCTGTTTCCTCGCCACAGATAGTCAAAGAGACTTTGATCCAGCTACAACTTCGTAGGAGGCTGAATATTGCATTGGTGAGCCCCAGTTTGGGCAAGGCTCTTTTGTACTATTTGTCTAGTTTAGTTTATTTCTAGTGTACCTCCATGAATTTACAGGTAGGATCATCGCTTCTTGCGTATTTTGATGTGTTGTTTGGAAAACGGTTTTATGTTTTACAACAATGTTTGTATTATGAGGCCATAGGCCAAGTTGAATCACGAATGTTGGATTCATGATATATATATATATATATATAGTATTTGCTTATATTGGCATGGTTAAGTGACAGTTGGGCTATTTCTGTTTTATAGCGAGATGCCACCAAGAACGAGATCAAAGGTTAGGCCTCAGAGTATCCGAGATGCCAAGTGTCAAGAATTTGTAGAGTTGAAGCAGACTCCCGGTATGTCAGTCACGGAGTATGATTACCGCGTCACACAACTGTTGCCGTATGCACCGCACATGGTCCCTACTGAAAGGGTCATGATCAAGAAGTTTATCCAGGGGTTGATGCCAGCATTGTTTAAATCAGTGGTACCCCAGATGAAGCAATTCCCCAACTATGCAGAGGCTGTGGACTGTGCAAGAATGATGGAGACTAGGCATTTGGCCGATGTCGAGAATGCCAAGCTGAGAAAGAGGGATAGGGACGGGAGCTCCAAAGGAGGGCAAAATTCTCATTCTCAAGGACCATCATTTCAGGGCCAGCAACGCCCAACACCACAAAAGGTTGGGAACCCCTACCAGAGATCAGATGCGAGTGGTAGGCTAGGTCCTAGCCAAGGGAACACCAGGTATACAGGTCAACCAAGACCAAGGGCCATTCAGCAAAACATGCCACAATGCCCTACTTGTGGCAACAATCACTTTAGGCAGTGCCACAAGGAGGTGGGTGTTTGCTATTAGTGCAACTAACCTGGACACATGAAGAGGGAGTGTCCCTAGTTGTATGGCTCAAGCCAAGGGTCAACTCGACCGGCTTTGCTATCAACCCCAGTGGAAGCTCAGCCTGTGAGGACTATACCGGGCCAAGCAAGTAGCAAAAATACTGGTAGAGGGATGATGGTCCGAGGTCAAAGCCAAGCAGGCTGAGGTCAACCGAGGATTTTTGCTCTCACCAGACAGGATGCACAGGCTTCAAATGTGGTCATGATAGGTACTCTTTCGGTTTGCCTATCTGAAGCATATGTTTTGTTTGACCCCAGGTCTACATATTCCTATGTTTCCCCTAGTTTTGCTAAGAACTTGGGTAAAGATCCGATTCAGATGGATGCCTCTTTCTTTGTAACCACCCCGGTCGATGATTGTTTGCTAGTAAAACATGTGTGCAAGTCATGTAAAGTGTCAGTGGGTGATAGGGAGACATCTACTGATTTGATCATCCTGGACATGATTGACTTTGATGTAATCCTAGGAATGGATTGGTTGGCATCATGCTATGCTACCTTGGATTGCTATAGGAAGGCAATCAAGTTCAACTTTCCAAGTGAAGTTCCTTTCTGGTTCTAGTGTGACCGAAGTAAAGCTCCAAGTAACCTGATTTTAGTCTTGGTTGCTCAGAGGATGTTGAAGAAGGGATGCCAGGGATACTTGGCGTATGTTAGAGATGTGGATGGGAAGGTACCCGATATAGACAAGATGGCAGTGGTAAGAGAATTCCTGGATGTCTTTCCAGAGGAGTTGTCAGGATTACCTCCTGAACGGGAGATAAAGTTTGGTATCAACCTTATTCCAGAGGCTCGACCAATTTCTATACTGCCTTACAGGATGACACCCACAGAGCTTAAAGAGCTAAAGAGTCAGTTGTAAGATTTGTTGGATAAGGGCTTCATCAGGGCGAGCACTTCTCCATGGGGTGCTCCGGTCCTTTTTGTGAAGAAGAAAGACGAGTCTTTGCATCTTTGCATTGACTATGGGCAACTGAATAAGTTAACGTTGCGCAACAACTACCCTTTACCTAGGATTGATGATTTGTTCGATCAACTTCAAGGAGTGAAATGTTTCTCCAAGATTGATCTGAGGTCAGGGTACCATCAGTTGAAGATCAGGAAGGAGGATATTTCCAAGACAGCTTTTAGGACCCGTTATGGTCATTATGAGTTTAGCCCATTGATCCATGTATACAATTCATTCTAGAATAACTCAAATGTATAAAGACATAAAAGAAATTATTGGTGGGATGGTATGAAGGAAGATATAATTGACTATGTTTCTCGATGTTTAACTTGTTAGCAGGTAAAAGTAGAATATCAAAGGCCTGCAGGATTACAATAGCAGATAGAGATACTTGAATAGAAATAGGAAATAATAACTATAGATTTTGATATAAGGCTACCATGAACACAATATAAAAAGAAAAAAAAGAAGTTTGACTTAATATGGATTATCATTGATAGGTTGATTAAACCAACACAGTGAAAATCATATATAACATAGCTCAGTATGCAAAATTGTATTCAAATAAGATAATGAGATTTCATGAGGTACTGATATCAATTATTTCTAATCAAGGACCACAATTCACATATTGTTTTTGGAGAGAGTTTTAGACGAATGAATAGCTGCTAAGACAATATACAAATGATACTATTTGATGTTTTACATGAAATATCGTCGGTTTCCTAATAGGTGAGTTGGTAAATGACTATTCTCGTATGTTGAGATTGTGACTTGGGTGATGTTTGATATTTGGATAATATGTCATTAAAATATAGGAATGTGTGAGAAGTGAATTGAGATAGGTAAGTTGTAGACATGTTAAGAATGGTGAAAGTAAGATTTGTTAGGATTGCTTGAGGATTGGCTAGTGATGAAAAGCATCATAAGATGAAGATTTGAGCATATTGAGTTTAATTGAGGATAGATAAAACAAAATTAGAAAATTAGCGATTTCAATTTGTTGAAAGTGGTTAATGGAGGAAATTTTTGAGGAAGTTGGGCATTAAACTATTCATAATTTAAAATAGTGAGTTTAGACACCGAACTGTATAATAAATTTTTAAATGAAAGAAATAGATGTTTGATGGTCTTAGGGTGGTTTGAGGAATGTAATCAAGTGAATTAGTGGTGTTGAAGTTCTTGAGGAATAAAATATGGGAAATAGAATTTAAATTCATCTTTGGTCTATTAACTTGGAAATTTATGTATGAATAATTGTTGGAAAAAAATCTTCTTGAAATGATTGGGTGAATTAAACAGGATTGATATGAGCTAGAATGAGGCATTTCTAGATATGATAGAAAGGCTTGAAATTTTTTATAATGAATTCATTGATATTAATAAGAGGGTATAAAGTTACTGTGATAAGGTAAGTTGGAATTGTTAGACATGTACCAATGGTACATAAACGTTATAAAAGGTTTAGTAGATTTATTGCTATGTATATTTAACATATTGACTAATGGATTTATGATATAAAAAAATAGATGATAGATTAAGGTGATGATATTCATGGGATGATGTTGACAAGTGAGAATTAAAGATGACTTGATAGAAGTCTGGAATAAGAAAAGATAGTTATCCAATACGGATGTGAATATGTTCTTCTATGTGTATGGTTCTTAATATCGACTTATAGATATATGCATGCAAGCTTAAGGATATAAAGGAATGAGATATATAATGGTTTAAGAGTTCCTTATTTGTATATACATAATTTGTTGAGTACTTTGTATGAAGTGAAATTGATTAGAAAAGAAAAAAAAAAGCAACTCAATACCGGTCAAAAGTTTATAAGGATCATGAATGTTGAGCACTAGAAAGTATCAGTTGGTGACCACATATTCTTAAAGGACTCACCAATGAAAAGGTAATGAGATTTGGAAAGAAAGGAAAGTTACACCATCGGTATATAGAACCATTTGAAATCTTTGATAGGATCGATTCAGTAACTTATCATTGGACTTTACCTCCTGAATTGGGTAATGTTCATCCAGCCTTTCATGTGTCTATGCTATGAAAATATTTACCGGATCCTACACAAGTTATACAGTGTCCACAGATTCAGTTACAGGAAAATTTAACCTATAAGGAACAACCAGTAGCAATAGTGGACAGACAAGTAAAGAAGTTATGGTCAAAAGAAAATACCTACAGTGAAGGTGACATGGAAAATTACTCTTATGAGGAAATTATTTGGGAAAGAGAGTAGGATATACACGCTAGATATCCGCATGTATTTGAACAATGAGGTTAGTATTTATCTACAACTATGGTGATAAAATTCGGGGACCGAATTTCTTTAAGGAGGGAAGAATGTAATAACCGTAAAATCTAACGAAAGTTTCCGATTAAAGGAAATATGAGAATTTACGTTTTGGCGTGTAATTTTTATTTTGGAATGGATATATTTTTATTTTTTAAAAAACAATTATGTTTTACTAAAAGTAAGTAGAATTTTAAGTAAAATAAGTATTGTGTTGCTTCGAATAATTATACTGGCCTCTAATGAATATTTGTCATATTTTTAAAAATATTCTTTCTTTTATTATGTATAAAGATATTTATTTTATAATTTGTTTTATTGAGATTTTTATCAAGAAAAATTATAATTTAAGAGTTCAACTAAAGGTTTATGAGAAAGGAAATTTTTAGAAATTTTTGGGATATTTTATGATGAAAAACAGAATTTATATGAATTTTTATAAAAGAAAATCTTATTATTAATTATTTAATAATTATTATTATATTTAAAAAAATTGAAAAACGAAAACCGGGGGCGACGATATCAAATTCGAGAAAACGAAGAAGATTCATAGTGAATAAATAGTGATCTACAACTTTATCTTTCGATTTAAAGTACTTATTGGTTTCCGATCTCAAAACTGAAGGTGTTATTGGATTCAAGACTAAGAGTACCTCAGTTTTGACCGATCAGTTTTTCAAATCAACCGTTGAATCGCCGTAGATCTGAAATAGAAAATCTCGGTAAAAGGTAAGTTCTGAAAATCTTACTTAGAGACTTCTAATTAGAAATCTGACTCCGTAGATGGATTCAGAAACTAGATAAACATTAAGATATGAATTTATTTCGTTGATTCGATAAAATTTTTGTGACGGTAAATAGTGATTTACGGCGATAAATAGTGATTCTGACTGTGAACAGTATTTTCCGGCGATGAACAGTACCCCTTGCTTTGACCTGCATTGACTGAGCTCCTAGAGGCCAAATTTAGCAAATCCGGAGTCATTTTCAAGGTTTTTGGACCTTCCGAACTTGATTTTGGAGTTTGTTTTACCGAATTCAGACCAGAAACGAGGATTTTAGGGCTGTCCAATCTGGAGCCCTTACCTGTGAGTAGATGATTCTTCCTATAGCCTGTTTTTACTCTTCTTGAACTTTACATGGATAAATGAGTATGATTACATGTTATTTATATTTTCATAGGTGAAATGATATCTAGTTCAAGAAGAGTATGATTTTTGAAATATGTTTTGAAATGCTTTGAATACGTTATTTCTAAATGCATTTCTCATTATATGACAATGGCAATATGTTATGCATGTGACATTGATTTTAAATTGATATGTTTGCCTAAGATATGGGCATAATTATATGATTCCCCTGATTGGGAAGTTTTGACAGATAAATATACTGAGACTGAAAAGTCTATTTTATATTGAGAATTTTATACTGAATTATATGGTATATGTGCATATGGTATTTTCTGTGGAGAAATCTTATTGGAAACACTATCTGCTAACAGTAGGTGATGTTAGCCCTGGTGCGCACCTTGATTGCCTCAACTAGCAGGGGAGGTGGTGCTAGCCTCGTGTGAGGGTCAACACACGGGAGATTATATGTGAAGGAGAGCGGAATGCCTCCTATATATGGGCGAAATGCCAGTTATATATGCCACATCCAATATAAGAAAATACTGTGTGTGTGTATATATATATATATATATATATATATATATATATATATATATATATCATGAATCCAACATTCGTGATTCAACTTGGCTCATGACCTCATAATACAAACATCGTTGTAAAACATAAAACCGTTTTCCAAACAACACATCAAAATACGCAAGAAGCGAGGATCCTGCCTGTAAATTCATGGAGGTACACTAGACATAAACTAAACTAGACAAACAGTATAAAAGAGCCTTTTCCAAACTAGAGCTCACCAACGCTATATTCAGTCTCCTACGAAGCTATAGCTGGATCAAAGTCTATTTGACTATTTGTGGGGAGGAAACAGAAGAGGGGTGAGATCACATCTCAGTGAATGGGTAAATCACACTATAACAGAAACATGGCAAACCAAGCATGAGTGTTTCGCAATGAGTTTAATAATTGAAATCAAAGTGTAAAGATAATAATAGAAACATTAAGCATTTAACAATAATTTATTGAAAGAAAAGCTAAACAGTTCAAATGTATGTTCAAAAGATAAAACAGGATTTAAATCAGTAATAGTAAAGCAAATCAACTATGCATGGTAAGTAGTAAATGTAGTTATTTATGCAATCACAATGATGAATGAAATTGTTTAGAAATATTTAATCTTTAAGAAAAAATGCATTAGTCTATTCGAGTTCTTTCCTAAGAGATCTATCATCTTCCCCAAGCACATAGCAAGGGTGTGGCAATCACTGTAAGCGTAGATATAAGTCCACCCTAAATTCCCCAAGCACATAGCAAGGGTGTGGCAATCACTGTAGGCGTAGACATAAGTCCACCCTAAATTCTGTGACTTAGGCGGTCATAAGCCCGTCACAATATCCTAGGCCGAAGCCTTAACATGACCATGGTGCACCAGGGCTAGCACTACCTGCGGCTAGCTAACAGTGATCTAAAAGGGTTCCTCCAATAGAAAACATTTAAAGATATGTTATTCAAAGAGTTTAAAGTAAAACATTTCAATAACATTATAATAAAGCTATAATTCTCCATCTAACTCTTTTCATGCATAAAACTCTGTTCTAAAATATGTCTCATCCATGGATTCCAATGGAGACCTTTATCAACATAAACTTTTCCTTTAAACAAAGATCGCCCATAGACGTCGCATAGATGTTCGCCATGGATCAAATCATTTCATGGCTATTTTAGTTCATTTCTATGACTAAGTTTGCATTTCTATAAATCTAGCTCAATGGAGAATTATCAACCTAGATGCTTGCCCTGCATACCTAGGGTTCAACTAGGATTGAAATTTATAATTTGTAACATGGTTGGAACATATCGGTTTTTAAAGTGGTAAAACAATTTAGCATACATTCCAACTAGTTAAAAATCATACGAGAGAGTTATAAACCGAATTCGTAAAACATGCGCTATAGTAAGAAAAACCCACTCACCGTACTAGGAGTCCAACAACGAAAATTTCACCTCGTGGTGGCTCAACAACCTAGAAAACAAAGACATAACATGAGAATTCGATAAACTCTAAACATCACTATTCATGCCAGAAATTACTATTCACCGCCGGAAAAATACTATTCACCGTCACAAATTTTTTACCGAATTAACGAAACAATTTCATATCCTAATGTTTATCTAGTTTTTGAATACATCTACGGAGTCAGATTTCTAATTAGAAATTTTTAAGTAAGGTTTTTCAGAACTTACCTTTTACCGAGATTTTCTACTTCAGATCTACGGAGACTAGGCATTTGGCTGATGTCGAGAATGCCAAGCTGAGAAAGAGGGATAGGGACGGGAGCTCCAAAGGAGGGCAAAGTTCTCATTCCCAAGGACTACGATTTCAGGGCCAACAGCGCCCAGCACCACAGAATGTTGGGAACCCCAAGTAGAGATCAGATGCAAGTGGTAGGCTAGGTCCTAGCCATGGGAACACCAGGTATACAGGTCAACCAAGACCAAGGTCCATTCAACAGAACAGGCCACAATGCCCTACTTGTGGTAACCATCACTTTGGGCAGTGCCGCAGGGAGGTGGGTGTTTGCTATCAGTGCAACCAACCTGGACACATGAAGAGGGAGTGTCCCCAGTTGTATGGCTCAAGTCAAGGGTCAACTCGACAAGCTTTGCTATCAAACCCAGTGGCAGCTCAGCCTCTGAGGACTATATCGGGTCAAGCAAGTAGCAGAGGTACTGGTAGAGGGATGATGGGCCGAGGTCAAAGCCAAGCAGGCCGAGGTCAACTGAGGATTTTTTGTTCTCACCAGGCAGGATGCACAGGCTTCAAATGCGGTCATGACAGGTACTCTTTTGGTTTGCCTACATGAAGCATATTTTTTGTTTGACCCCGAGTCTACATATTCCTATGTTTTCCCTAGTTTTGCTAAGAGCTTGGATAAAGATCCGATTCGGATGGATGCCCCTTTCTTTGTAACCACCCTGGTCGGTGATAATTTGCCAATAGAGCATGTATGCAAGTCATGTAAAGTGTTAGTGGGTGATAGGGAGACATCTACTGATTTGATCATCCTGGACATGATCGACTTTGATGTAATCCTAGGAATAGATTGGTTGGCATCATGCTATGCTCCCTTGGATTGCTATGGGAAGGCAATCAAGTTCAACTTTCTAAGTGAAGTTCCTTTCGGTTCCAGTGTGACCGAAGTAAAGCTCCAAGTAACCTGATTTCAGTCTTGGTTGCTCAGAGGATGTTGAAGAATGGATGCCAGGGATACTTGGCGTATGTTAGAGATGTGGATGGAAAGGTACCCGATATAAACAAGATGGAAGTGGTAAGAGAATTCCTGGATGTCTTTCCAGAGGAGTTGCCAGGATTACCTCCTGACCGGGAGATAGAGTTTGGTATCGACCATATTCGAGAGGCTCGACCAATTTTTATACCGCCTTACAGGATGGCACCCACAGAGCTTAAGGAGCTAAAGAGTCAGTTGCAGGATTTTTTGGATAAGGGCTTCATCAGGCTGAGCACTTCTCCATAGGTTGCTCCGGTCCTATTTGTGAAGAAGAAAAACGGGTCTTTGCATCTTTGCAATGACTATCGGCAACTGAATAAGCTAACGGTGTGCAACAACTACCCTTTACCCAGAATTGATGATCTGTTCGATCAACTTCAAAGAGCGAAATATTTCTCCAAGATTGATCTGAGGTCAGGGTACCATCAGTTGAAGATCAGGAAGGAGGATATTTCCAAGACAGCTTTTAGGACTCGTTATGGTCATTATGAGTTTTTGGTTATGTCTTTTGGACTAACTAACGCACCAGCTGCGTTTATGGATTTGATGAACATGGTGTTCAAGCCATTTTTGGATCCGTTTGTCATTGTGTTCATTGATGACATATTGGTTTATTCTAAAGACCATGAGGAGCATGAACAGCACCTACAGGTCATTCTGCAGATCTTGAGGGATCAACAGTTGTATGCCAAGCTCTCTAAGTGTGAGTTCTGGTTGGACAACATTATGTTTCTAGGGCATGTAGTCACGAAGGACGGCATTCAAGTAGACCCCGAGAAGGTAGAGGCAGTACAACAGTGGCCTCTCCCCGCTAGTGTGATGGAGATCCAAAGTTTCTTGGGTCTAGCAGGGTATTACCGGAGGTTCATCAAGGATTTCTCCAGGATTGCTGCTCTTTTGACCCGAATAACTAGGAAGGGAGTTAAGTTTGAGTGGTCGGATGCATGCGAAGAAAGTTTCCAGATCTTGAAGAAGTGTCTAACCACAGCCCCAGTTCTAACTATCCCAACGGGCACTGGAGGATACTCAGTGTACTGTGACACCTCAAGGGTGGGCTTGGGTTGTGTGTTAATGCAGAATGGTCATGTTGTAGCCTATGCATATAGGCAGCTCAGGAAGCACGAACAGAACTATCTTACACATGATTTGGAGATGGCGGCAGTGGTCTTTGCCTTGAAGATTTGGAGGCACTATCTCTATGGTGAACCCTGTGAGATTTACACGGACCACAAGAGCCTCAAGTACATCTTTCAACAAAGGGATCTTAATTTGAGACAGAGGAGGTGGATGGAGTTGGTAAAGGACTATAACTGTACCATCTTGTACCACTCAGGCAAGGCCAATGTGGTAGCAGATGCTCTAAGCAGAAAGTCAATGGGGAGTCTAGCCCATATCACCCTACTCCGGAGGCTGTTGGTAAGGGATATTCATCGGCTAAAAGGTGAGGGGATGCACTTTGAAGTGAAGGAGCCAGGTGTGTTGTTAGCCCACATGCAACTACACTCTCCGCTGGTTGAGCAGATTAAGGCAAATCAGGACAAGGATGCTAAGCTGTGTAAGCTCAAGGATGAAGTTAGGAATAATCAGACTTTTGAATTCAGCGTGGATGCTGAAAGAGTGTTAAGATGTGGAAAGCGCTTGTGTGTACTCGATGTGGATAGCTTGAGGAAGCAGATTTTGGAGGAGGCACATCAATCAGCCTATACTATCCACCCAGGAACAAATAAGATGTACAATGACCTCAAGGACTTGTATTGGTGGAATGGGATGAAGAAGGATGTAGCAGATTTTGTGGCTCGGTGCTTGGTTTTTCAGCAAGTGAAAGCTGAACACCAGAAGCCTGCCGGTTTGCACCAACAGATGGAGATACCGGAGTGGAAGTGGGAAATGATCACTATGGACTTCGTTACAGGGTTACCAAGGACCCCTAAGGGTTATGACTCAGTATGGGTGATAGTGGATCGAATGACCAAGTCATCCCACTTCTTACCAGTGAAGACTACCTTTAATGCGGCTCAGTATGTAAGCCTGTATCTGAGTGAGATCGTCAGATTGCATGGAGTCCCTATATCCATCATATCTGATCGAGGTCCACAGTTTACGGCAAGGTTTTGGAAAGCTTTTCAAGAAGCTTTGGGGACGAGGTTGGATCTAAACACTGCTTTTCATCCCCAAACAGATGGCCAGTGAGAACGCACGATTCAAATTCTAGAGGATATGCTTAGAGCATGTATTTTGGACTTTGGTGGCAGTTGGAAAGGATATCTGTCATTAATTGAGTTTGCATACAACAACAGTTATCAAGCCAGTTTCAGATGGCACCTTTTGAAGCTCTTTATGGGAGAAGATGCCGATCTCCCGTTGGATGGTTTGAAGTTGGAAAAGCCAAGCTGTTAGGGCCAGACTTGGTGCAAGATGCCATAGAGAAGGTCAAGCTGATAAGGGAACGACTTTTAACTGCACAAAGTCATCAGAAGGCTTATGTGGACCATAGGCGTCGGGAGTTGGAGTTTTCTCTAGGCGATCACGTGTTCCTCAGAGTTTCACCCATGAAGGGAATCATGCGGTTTGGTAAGAAAGGGAAGTTAAGCCTGAGGTATATTGGACCCTTTGAAGTTCTAGATAGGGTAGGAACAGTGGCATACCGCCTAGCCCTACCACCTGAATTGAGTGAAGTACATCCAGTCTTCCATGTCTCGATGTTGAGGAAGTATCTACCCGACCCATCTCATGTGATTCAACCGCAAGAAATCCTTTTGGATGACAAGTTGGCCTACGAAGAGAAACCCGTGGCCATTGTTGATAGACAAGTGAAAAAATTGAGGTCTAAGGATATCCCTACAGTGAAGGTGATCTGGCAGAATCATTCCAAAAAGGAACCTATGTGGGAAGTAGAGGACGTCATGAGAGAGAAGTATCCATAGCTGTTCCAAGAGTAGTCTTATGTTTTCATGTTGTTGGTTTTTGTGAAATTCGGAGACCGAATTTCTTTAAGGGGGGAAGAATGTAATAGCTGTAAATTTAATAAAGTCCAAAGTAAAGAAATTTTTGAATAATAGAGAGAATTTTGAAAATGGAGATAAGAGCCAGTAGAAATAAATTTATTTATTACATGAATTAAAGAATTATAAAAGGAATATGAGAAGTTACGTTTTGGCGGGTAATTTTATTTTTAAATGATAGTATTTTGCTATAAATAAATATATTTTTATTTATGTAGAAATGATTATGATTTGTTAAAAGTAAGTGAACTTTTAAATAAAAGAAGTATTGTGTTGCTTAAAATAATTATACCAACCTCTAATGAATTTTTATGGTATTTTTAGAAATATTCTTTCTTTTAATATGAATAAAGATATTTGTTTTGAAATTTATTTTATAATGATTTTTATCAAGAAAAATTATGATTTAAGAGTTTAACTAAAGATTTATGAGAATGGAAATTTTTAAAAAAATTTGGGATATTTTATGATGAAAAATGGAATTTATATAAAATAAAATTCTATTATTAATTATTTAATAATTATTATTATATTAAAAAAAAGAGCATAAACCATAAAACGAAACCGGGGGTGACTGCGTATCGAATTCGAAGAAAAATCGAAAAAAAAAATGAATAGTAATAAATAGTGTATGAATAGTAACATCCAACATTTTCTTTCGATTTGGAGTACCGATTGGCTTCTGATTTCAAAACTGAAAGTGCTATTGGTTTCAGGACGAAAAGTACTTCAGTTTTGACCGATCAGTTTTTCAAATCAACCGTTGAATCGCCGTAGATCTGAAGTAGAAAATCTCGGTAAAAGGTAAGTTCTGAAAAACCTTACTTAGAAATTTTTAATTAGAAATCTGACTCCGTAGATAGATTCAGAAACTAGATAAATATTAGAATATGAAATTGTTTTGTTAATTCGGTAAAATTTTGTGACGGTGAATAATATTTTTCCTGTGGTGAATAGTAATTTCCGGCATGAATAGTAATATTTAGGGTTTATTGAATTCTCATGTTATGTCTTTGTTTTCTAGGTTGTTGAGCCACCACGAGGTGAAATTCTTGTTGTTGGACTCTTAGTACGATGAGTGGGTTTTTCTTACTATAGCGCATGTTTTACGAATTCGGTTTATAACTCTCTCGTATGATTTTTAACTAGTTGGAATGTATGCTAAATTGTTTTACCGCTTTGAAAATCAATATGTTCCAACCATGTTAGAAATTATAAATTTCAATCCTAGTTGAACCCTAGGTATGCAGAGCAAGCATCTAGACTGATAATTCTCCATTAAGCTAGATTTATTGAAATGTGAACTTAGTCATAGAAATGAACTGAGTTAGTCATGAAATGATTTGATGCATGGCAAACATCTATGCGACGTCTACGGACGATCTATGTTTAAAGGAAAAGTTTATGATGATAAATGTCTACATGAGAATCCGTGGATGAGACATATTTTAGAACGGAGTTTTATGCATGAAAAGAGCTAGATGGAGAATTATAGGTTTATTATAATATTATTGAAATGTTTTACTTTAAACTCTTTGAATAGCATATATTCAAATGTTTTCTATTGGAGGAACCCTTTTAGATCACTGTTAGCTAGCCGCAGGTAGTGCTAGCTCTGGTGCACCATGGTCATGTTAAGGTTTCGGCCTATGATATTGTGACGGGATTATGACCGCCTAAGTCACAGAATTTAGGGTGGATTTATGTCTACGCCTACAGTGATTGTCACACCCTTGCTATGTGCTTGAAAAATTTAGGGTGGACTTATGTCTACGCCTACAGTGATTGCCACACTCTTGCTATGTGCTTGGGGAAGATGATAGATCTGTTAGGAAAGAACTCCAATAGACTAGTGCATTTTTTCTTAAAGATTAAATATTTCTAAACAATCTCATTCATCATTGTGATTGCATAAATAACTTCATTTATTACTTACCATGCATAATTGATTTGCTTTACGATTACTGATTTAAATCATGTTTTATCTTTTGAACATACATTTGAACTGTTTAGCTTTTCTTTCAATAAATTATGGTTCAATGCTTAATGTTTCTATTATTATCTTTGCACTTTGATTTCAATTATTAAACTCATTGCGAAACACTCGTGCTTAGTTTGCCCTGTTTCTGTTATAGTGTGATTTACCCATTCACTGAGATGTGATCTCACCCCTCTTCTGTCTCCTCCCCACAGATAGTCAAAGAGACTTTGATCCAGCTACAGCTTCGTAGGAGACTGAATATAGCATTGGTGAGCCCCAGTTTGGGCAAGGCTCTTTTGTACTATTTTTCTAGTTTAGTTTATGTCTAGTGTACCTCCATGAATTTACAGGCAGAATCCTTGCTTCTTGCGTATTTTGATGTATTGTTTGGAAAACGGTTTTATGTTTTACAACAATGTTTGTATTATGAGGCCATAGGCCAAGTTGAATCATGAATGTTGGATTCATGATATATATATATACAGTATTTTCTTATATTGGATGTGGCATATGTGGCCAGTTATATTTATTATGTACTCTGAATTGTGTGCTGAATGTTTGTACATGCTATGTGTTAGGCTTGCAGCTAGGGAGAAACCCTTATGCCGTGCCGGTCATGTGTTCCATCATTTGGGGCCGTGACAGATTATCAACTTGGTATTCATAATTAGAATAGGCTCCATAATTTGTAAGAATAGCATAATATTGAGGTCCCCAATTATTTCAGCTATTCATAATTTCTAAATTTTCTTTGGCAGCCTATTTATTTTCTTGAGATATTACCTCAAAATTCACAGAAAAAAAGCATAATAATTATATAAAAATAAAATTTAACTAGGATTAGGATGACTTAGTAACAATATTAATAAACAAATCAGTTGCCAGCAACAGAGCCAAAAACTTGATACACATGAAATAAATGTTCTTTTAAGTGCAAGCGTACACTGTCGCTATCAAATAATAAAAATGAAACCTTTATAAGTAAGTATAAAGTATTGATCCCACAATAATTGATGTTATTAATTACTACACTGAATTTATCTTTATCCTAATTGAATAATTCAAATATATATTTTGGTACATGGGAATCGAACACACACACCCATCCATCTACCCCACCCTTCCCAGCCACCTAAGAATAATTTGAATATTAAATTGATTAAGAATGAGAAAATAAAATAAGACTACAAAATTTAAAAGTAAGTGTTACTCAAAATTGATTGAGATCATGAGGACTCCAATTTCACTATAATTAATCCTCTTCACATTTATATATCTCTTTATTCTAGAAATTATAATCCTAATTGTCAGTCGAGATATCTTAAATTATTCACTAGCTTTTCTCAAGGTCTAACATTAAACCTTTCGAATATTAACTCATTATATCTTCATGTTAAATATAACAAGCAAAGATTTATTAATATCTATAGTTCTCAATTAAAGATTGCATAGACCATGCAAGTATATCTCTACCTTACATGCAATCTATACGATGAATTAGACACCTAAATCTTCTCTCGTTTCATTATGATTAACATATCATCTAACTAGTGATCAAGCAATTAGAATAATTAAGAACATTATAGAAAACTCAATTTAAGAAAAATAATTCCTTTATTAAATTGAATAGAGAATACACATGTTCATAATTAGGTTACATTGTAACCCTAGAAATATACTAACACATAGAAGAAAATATAAAAAAATATGAAGAAAAAGAAATATACTAACACATAGAAGTACAATTATACATTGTCTTTGTCAAGTAATAAATCCTAAGAGTACAAGTATCATTCCCACGAGAATTGTGCTCATTAATTACTATCTTTATATTAATTCCAACGTTAACTGAATAATTGTTAACTATAATTCAATAGAGTTATTGTATGCTTTTCTCATGCTTATTACTCTTCATTTTGGTTGATTTAGTATTAATTCTCCTTGAATTAATACTGTGTTTGAATCTCCTGTATATAAGAGCACTCATCGTACTTATTGTAAAATTCAATGTGCATTACAGGAAAAAGGGGTTGTAAACTGAATTATGCTGGAGTTTTTTTTAGCTGGATGGTATTGGGTGCATGCTTGAGAGCTGATGCTATATCGTACGACGCAAGTGGGCTTAGAACTTGCCTGCTACAGTAGGTGTTGCCTTTACTACCCAACATGGAAGAAAGAGCACTCGGCTACCACAACAGAGATTGTCTCCACTACTAAATGTCGAGGAAAAGGCACTGGTAGAAGTGCAGGCCAAGAAGGGAATAGTTAAAAGGAGCCACATCATCAGGACCACAGTCCTAGCTTATAAAAGGCTGAGAGGAGAAAAGATACACACATGCACGGATGCAAAGAGAAAAATAGAGATACCCAGAGAACCCCCAAATTTTTTATGGGAACGTGCAGAAGAAGGTGATACTGTTCCATTGGGAACCCATTGGGAAAGGAAAGGAGATGTTGTTGGCTAGGCTAGAAGAAGAAGCAGCTGAACGTAGGAGAAAAAGGATCTTTCCATAGAACTCTTTCTTTCCTTTCGTGCTTCTGTTATTTTTGCTGCCTCTATTTCTACTGTATTTTCCTCCTTGCATTATGGTTGTTTTGATATCATCATTTGTAAATAACTTGGAAATGGTGCTGGGTTAAGCTTCCAACTAGGTTTGCAGAGGGGTTGATGTGAACTTTACACATATTTTCAGTAAATGAATGACTCTGTTTTAGTATTGCTTTTGATATTCAATTGATCATTGCATTTCTTAAATTTTTACTGTTGAATGACACTGAATAGTAGAATGTTGGAATTAACTTTTAACCTGGAAGGGTAAATGGAGGTTAGACTGAGTTGAATATTATGGGTTGGTAAAAAGTCAATACACAATTAACATAGGAATATAGAGTTGTCTCGTATGACCCAATAGTTTTAGAGCATTAAGTGTAGTTCTCTAGGTTGGATTTATATAGGAATGTATAAAACTAACCTCAAGGATGACAGAAATTGGTAGTCTTGGAAGGGACCCATTCAAAATATAAAAATGGTCATTGGAGCAATTGCTATAGCAAAGTCAAAGAAAAACGAGTGTAGGAATTCATGTCAACCTTGAAGCAAACTTAGTTGTCATTATTATCTAATTTTCTTTTATTAACCTAGTGTGTCACAAAATATCATTTTAGAAATCCTTGTTTTGTTTCTTATCTTATTTGTCCCTGAATCCCATTTTTCTTTACTACCAACATTTTTGCTACAGCATTCATTGGTCAATCTACTATATGTGATTTCTAGTTACAATTCCTTGTGGGACGATGCTCACTCATCACTATATTAATTTGTTGCGATACATGCACTTACATGTTACATTGTTTATATCTATGGAATATATATATATATATATATATATATATATATATATATATATATATATATATATATATATATATATATATATATATTCCATAGCAACAAAATTTTGGCACCCTTGCCGTGGAATTGAAAATTCAGGATTTATTTGTAGATTTTGATTGTTTTTGGAAAATTTTAGTCTTAAGGCCTCCTGGTGTTTTGGGTAGGTGAAATCAGTGTATGAACAGGACAAATAGGGAATTACTACCATTAGATCCAGAGATAGAGAGGACTTTTCTACGAAGAAGGATAGAACTATTGGGTCTACATCAAGTAGTAGCAATGGCCAATCCGAGAGGAGTTGACAACATGGATGACTGTGATAGAGTCCTGAATGCCTATGTTCAGCCAAATTTGAATAGGCTAAATCCAAGCATAGTAAGGCCAGAAATTGAAGCTCTTCATTTTGAGCTCAAACCAGTGATGTTCCAAATGCTGCAAACTACTGGACAATTTAGTGGAATGCCTACAGAGGATCATCGCCTCCACCTGAGAGTGTTCATAGAAGTCACTAATGTATTCAAGATAAATGAGGTGACAGATGAAGTTTTGAAGCTTAAGCTGTTCCCATATTCCTTAAGAGACTGAGCAAGAGCATGGCTGAATTCTTTTCCACCTGATTCTATTGCCAATTGGAATGATTTAGCCGATAAGTTTCGGATGAAATATTTTCCACCTACCAAGAATGTAAGGCTGAGAAATGACATCACGTTCTTTCAACAATTGGATGGAGAATCGTTATATGAAACCTGGGAGAGGTACAAATAGCTGCTACGGAGATGCCCTCATCAAGGGATTCCATACTGCATCCAGATGGAGACCTTTTATAATGGTCTCAACGCTCAAACTAGAACCACTGTGGATGTAGCAGCTAACGAAACACTTTTGTCTAAGACATACAATGAAGCTTATGAGTTGCTTGAAAGGATGGCTAGTAACAACTATCAATGGCCTATGGATAGAGTCTCAACTAGAAAAAAGATACTGGTATCTATGAAGTAAGTAAGGTCACTTCTCTCACAGCTCAAATAGCCTTGTTAGTTAACATCTTAAAAAACCAACAGTTGAATCGCCCTCAAAGAGCTAACGTAGTCCAGGAAACTGGAGTATCCTGTGTTATATGCAATGGACCATATTTATTTAATAGTTGTCCTTCAAATTCGGAGTCAGTTTGCTATATGGGGAATATAAATCGCAACAAAAACCCTTATTCAAATACATACAACCTGGGTTGGAGATAGCATCCTAATTTTTCTTGGAGTAACCACAATGCTGGCCAGGGAAGCAATTTTACCCCTCAGATACCACAATTTCCCCCAGGATTTCAATAGCAAAAGCATCAACCTAATGAGATCCCGAGTTTCTTGCAATCGTTGCTTAAAGAATATATGACAAGAAATGATGTTGTGATCTAAAGTCAAGCTGCATTACTAAGGAATCTGGAGACTCAAGTTGGGCAACTGGCTAATGAATAAAAAAATAGACCTCCAGGGACACTTCCAAGTAATACTAAAGTCCCAGGGAGATATGGGAAGGAGCACTACAAGGCTATAGCACTTAAAAATGAAAAAATAGTGGAAGCAATCCAAGCCAAGAGATAGGAGCAAAAGGATCCTACTGTACCTCTAGATAAAAAAGAGAACAAACAGGGATAGGTTGAGAAGGCAAGTAAAGAGGCAAAAACCTCTAGAGCAAATACTGCAGCTTTGCCACAGAAAAATTTCAACAGATCAGACCACCTCCACCATTCCATCAAAGATTTCAAAAGCAGTAACAGGACCAGCAATTTAGGTTTCTGGATGTCCTCAAATAGCTACACATCAACATTCCTTTGGTGGAAGCTTTGGAACAAATGCCAAATTATGTCAAGTTTATGAAGGATGTTTTGACAAAGAAAATGAGATTTTGAGAATTTGAAACAGTTGCTCTAACCAGGGAATGCAGTGCTATGCTGCAAAATAAACTGTCGCCCAAACTTAAAGATCCAGATAGTTTCACCGTTCCATGTTTCATTGGTAACCAGTATTTTGGCAAGGCTTTGTACGATTTGGGTGCAAGCATCAACCTCATGCCTATATCAATATTTAAGAAATTAGGGAGTGGAGAAGCTAGCCCACTACTGTTTCATTATAACTGGAAAACATATCTATAGCATTTTCAGAAGGAAAAATAGAAGATGTCTTGGTTAAGGTGGATAAATTCATTTTCCTAGTGGATTTCATAGTGCTTGATTATGAATCAAATGCAGAAGTACCAATCATTTTGAGATGGTCATTCTTAGCTATTGGCCGAACATTAATCGATGTGCAAAAAGGAGAACTAATTATGAGAATGCAAGATGAGCATATCACATTCAATGTCTTCTGATCTATGAAATTTTCAGGCGAGGGGGAGGAGTGTTCAGTCATTTCTATGATTGACTCTTTACTATCAGAGCAATTTGAGAAAAGCTATAAGGACCCACTACAAGTTGTTTTGCATGACAGCTCAGACTCAGAAGGTGAAGAAGAAGAATGAGATTAAATAGAGGCAACACAGGGTGCTAGAAAGCAGAGATTAGTGATTGAGCCGTTGGACATGTCTTCCCTAGAATTGAGGATACCAAAGGCGTCAGTAGATGAACCACCAACCTTGGAGTTGAAGCCATTATCTTCATATCTAAAATATGCGTACTTAGGTGATGCGGCCACTCTACCAATGATTATTTCAACAATTTTGACAAAGAAGCAAGAGAGCCAATTGGTCATCGTATTGGCAAAGTTTAAAAGTGCTATTGGGTGGACACTTGCTGACATTAAAGGCATCAGTCTCTCATTTTGTATACATAAGATTTTATTAGAGGATAATGAAAAAGGGTCCATTGAAGCCCAATGAAGGCTCAATCCGATAATTAAGGATATGGTGAAGAAATAGATCATTAAGTGGTTAGATGTTGGAATTATCTACCCAATATCAGATAACTCCTGAGTTAGTCCAGTTCAATGTGTTTCTAAAAAAGGGGGCATAACTGTGGTGGAGAATGAAAACAATAAATTAATCCCAACCAAAGTCGTGACTTGGTGGAGAATTTGCATAGACTACAAGAAGTTGAACAAGAGCACCAGAAAGGACTATTTTCCCTTGCCATTCATAGATCAAATGTTAGATAGGCTCGCTAGAAGGGAGTACTATCGCTTCTTGGATGGGTATTCAGGGTACAACCAGATTCTCATAGCACCCGAGGACTAGCACAAGACCACATTCATGTGCCCATATAGGACTTTTACAGTTTGGAGAATGCCATTTTGGATATGCAATGCTTCAGCCACCTTTCAAAGATGCATGACGGCAATTTTCACCGAAATGGTAGAACAGTTTATGAAGAATTTCATGGATGACTTTTCTATTTTTAGAAACTCTTTTGACTTGTGCTTGGGTAATCTAGCTAAAGTTCTCCAAAGGTGCGAGGAGACAAACCCTGTATTGAATTGAGAGAAGTGTCAATTTATGGTGAAAGAAGGAATTGTGTTGGGACGTAAAGTTTCTCAAAATAGGCTAGAAGTTGATAAGGCGAAGGTGGAAATCATTGAGAAGCTACCTCCTCCTACTTCAATGAAAGGTATTAGAAGCTTTCTTGGGCATGCAGGATTTTACAGACGGTTCATTAAAGACATTTCCAAGATTGCTAAGCCCTGTACAGTCTACTCGAGAAAGACTGAACATTTTGCTTTAACTAGGATTGCATGAAAGCATTTCATGAACTTAAGGAGAAGCTAAGTACAACACCTATTATTGTGGCACCGAACTGGGTTTTACCATTTGAACTAATATGTGACACAAGTGATGTAGTTTTGGGAGCTATTCTCAACCAACGAAGGAACAAGGTGTTTCACTCCGTATACTATGCTAGCAAGACACTACAAGGGGATCAACTCAATTACACCGTGTTAGAGAAGGAGCTACTTGCAGTTGTGTTTGCTTTTGAAAAATTCAGATCTTACTTAGTAGGCACCAAGGTGATTGTGTATACTAACTACTCTGCCATTAAACACTTAGTTAAGAAGAAGGATTCAAAACCAAGACTCATCTGATAGATACTTCTTTTACAAGAATTCGATTTAGAAATCAAGGATAAAAAGGGAACTTAAAATCAAGTAGCGGACCATCTTTCTAAACTTGAACAAGATAGAGAAAATATAGAGGAAATCAATGAGAAGTTCCTATATGAGCAACTTTTCTTAATATCCCAAACTCATACGCCATGGTATGCTGATTTCATGAATTACTTGGTGAGTGGACAGCTTCCACCAGATTGTACATCACGGTAGAAAAAGAAATTCATGTATGACATCAATTCTTACCATTGGGATGAACAACATCTCTTTAATCAATGTGTTGAACAAATGATTAGGAGATGCATTCCGAAGGAAGAAATGGAGCTATCCTGCAGCAATGCCATGCCTCACCCTATGGAGGTCACTTTGGAGGAATTTGGACTATAAACAAAGTGCTGCAAGCATGTTTCTACTGGCCTTCGTTATTTAAGGATTCCCACTCTTTTGTAATGCAATGTGATAGGTGCCAAAGAGTAAGGAATATATCCATAAGACATGAAATGCCTCTGAACAACATTTTGGAAGTGGAATTGTTTGATGTATGGGGGATCGATTTCATGGGGCCATTTCCTTCAAGTTTTGGGAATCAATATGACTATGTCTCAAAGTCGGTGGAAGCAAGAGCTTTTCCAACCAATGTTGCAAAGGTGGTGACTAGGTTCCTTAAAAAGAACATTTTCACCAGATGTAGAACTCTGCGAGCAATCATCAGTGATGGAGGATCCCACTTCTATAATAGACAGTTTGAAGCACTGCTGGCCAAGTATGGGGTTAAACATAAGGTGGCAACCCTATACCACCCCAAAACCAGTGGGTAAACTAAAATCTCAAATAGAGAAATCAAGAGAATCCTCGAAAAAACTGTTGGCCCAACTAGAAAAGACTGGTCTTCAAGGTTGAAAGATGCATTGTGGGCTTATTGAACAGCCAATAAAAACACCTTTGGAGATGTCTCCATACAAGTTAGTGTTTGGCAAGGCTTGTTATTTGCCACTGGAGCTAAAGTATCGGGCATACTGGGCAATCAAGAACTTTAACTTGAATTTAGAGGCTACTGGTAAAAAAGAATGCTACAACTAAATGAATTGGATGAATTCCGCAAGCAGTCTTATGAGAATGCTAAGCTCTACAAAGAACGGAAAAAGCAATGGCATGATAAGAAAATACAACTACAAGACTTTGAAGTAGGACAGCAAGTCTTGTTATTCAATTCCAGATTAACTCTGTTCCCTGAAAAGCTCAAGTCTCGTTGGTCTGGTCTTTTCTGCATTAACCAATTTTTCCCATTTGGAGCTATCGAAATGGAAGAAGAGAAATTGGGGAGAACATTAAAGGTAAATGGGCAAAGGATCAAACACTATCTCGGAGGTGAAGTGGAACGCCAGCACACCTTAATTCAATTGCAAGAAGGATGAAAAGGGAATTAGTCGGTCTATTGACTATAAAATAAGCGCTAATGGGAGGCAATCAACACTTTTGCAAATTTTTATTTTATATTTAATAGTTAGTTTGAATTTTGATTTTAATTTTAGTTGTGTTTAAATTTCTAGGCCTAGAGGGGCATCAGACTAGAAGATGTGTGGTAAGAATTTGCCATGAAATTATCACAGCAAAGACAGCTCTGTAGCAACCCATGAAGAAAAAGAATTGCTATGAAATTGCTACAGCATAAAGTAAAGAGTACTTCTCTAGCACACTGATGAATGGAACTGAGGCACGAAGACCACACCAGATGAAGCTGGGCAGGGAAGAAATTAAATGAGCAATCCTGTAAAAAAAAAGAGAGAGAGAAAAAATAAAAGGTACCCTATACATCACGAAGCCCTATTTTTCCTCTGTAAACTTCATAGTGCTCATTCAACTCCTCCAGTCTGTGTAACTGTGCTGAACTCTACACCAAGTTGCCCCTTCGCATTCGCCGTCTAATACTCTCTCTTGCTGAAAGGTTCGTTCTTTACTTCTGCACATCCTTCATTTGCACACCATGCCAAGAGTGAAGACCGTCTCTAAGAAGGCTAGCAAGGCAAAGATATTTACTTAAAAGGAGGCCCAGAAGAGACATGACGAAGAGATAGTTCAGTGGAAGTTCTGTGGAGATAAAGGCTTCACCTTTACAAATGCTAAAGATTTGGGGGTGTCGATGTACGTTGCTGCAGTGGTGAAGCAGAGGGGTTAGAAAGACTTCGTAAAACACCCCAATTTGCTGTGATTCCACTAGTAAGGGAGTTCTACACTAATTTTTTGAAAAATACTGCAGACTGGGTGAGGTTCAGAGAAACCCAGGTGCCAATGGATTCCAATGCTATCAACGCCACCTACCAACCGAATGATGACAAAGATGACTATGAGGGACATTTGGAGTCTCTTGAAGACAAAGACTGGGAGGCAATGCTGAAGAAGGTGTGTATACCAAGCACCTCGTGGGACAAGTCTTCCCAAGGAGCCGTAACCATGAACAAAGCATCCCTACTACTGGCAGCTAAAGTGTGGTATCACTTCCTAAAGACCTGCCTTTTGCCCTCCACCCACGGGCAAACTATAAGTCGAGACTGGGTAGCCATGGTTAATGCCATTCTATCTGGGAGAGCCATTAATGTAGAGAGGGTCATCTCTGAACAAATCAGGGTGTGTACCAACTAAAAGAAGGGGAGCCTACTTTTTTCCTCCTTGATTACCATGTGCTTGGCTAGCAAAGTCCTAATCTCGATCGAGGAAGAGATATTTAGGTTGGGAGGTGCGATTAATTCTACAGCCATAGCACGGATTGTGCAAGAGAAAGGTAAACAAGAACCACCAGTACACACCCAAGAATCCCTACACCCTGAAGGCCAAGCACCCTCAACTTCGAGCCACCACTAGCCTACAGAAGAGAGATTAATTACTCCTACAGCAATAAGCATCCATCCTAAAATAACAAGCCATTTTCATAAAGCATCAGTAGTAGTTATGGCTGTACCAACACTAGAAAGACATTGCCCTACAACATACCCTAGAGAAAAATTTCAAGCAATTTTTCTCGTTCCCTCCATTCCTTACAGACATATTGAACACTCCCTTTGGGCAAGGAAGTGGGGAACCTGAGCTACAGGTTGAACATGAATAAGCACCCCCCAGAGTAGAGAGAAAGAAAAGAGCCCACAAAAGGGTGAAGATGAAGAGGAGTCTTCAGAGGATAAGGAACCAATTGTAAAAAGGATGGTAGCCCAACAGAAAGGAAAAGGCAAGCTCCCAAGCCCAACCAAAAGGAGGAGTAAACTTTAAAGTTCATCAAACTCTTGAGGAAGTCAATGCCATAAGTTTGTTGCAGCAGTCCTGCATTCAACTCAGGGAATTGCTTTCCTTTCTATTTCTTTGTTATTCTATTTTAAGTATTACATGCAATCCTTTGACTTCTGTTGATATTATACAATCTGATAGCAGTGAGGACACTGCTAATTATTAAGTTTGGGGGAAGGGTTAAATGCATATTGGTTGCTCTAGTTCTGTTGGTTTTACCTGTTTTGATTATGTTCACTCTGTTGTTCTATGTTCTATATGATCCTGTATATGTATATTGGTTTCGATCTGAAAATTAGGTAAAAATTAGGAAAGCTTATATAATTTTTCTTAAAAAAGAAGAAAAAGGAAAAAAAGAGGTATGTCTTGTATTTTCTTGTAGCCTACTGTTGGTTCAAGGAAACTCAATGAGGAAAGGCTGGGAAATGATTGATGCAATGTAGGAATTGTGCATGCTAACTTCTTACAATTGGAACCTTCCCTTATGATCACTAGACTATGGTCAGTCTTTATTGAGAAAAACTTGATAATTTTTCATAAAAGGTAGACGTAAGACTTTAGAGCTATTGTTGAAAGTCTTTTGAAACAAATTGTTGGATGACAACAGGAAGCATTAGCTCAATGTGCATAAAGGCTTAAGTTGGGGGGGGACGATATATATATATATATAAAAGAGAGAAGAAGAAGAGAAAAGAGTTGCCACTCCAATACCTCTACTATCACTTAGTAATTAGGGGTATGCATGAGCCCCATGTGTACTCTTGCGTAAAATAGTGACACAAAGGTA
Organism: Gleditsia sinensis; assembly: GCA_037074535.1. NCBI lineage: Eukaryota > Viridiplantae > Streptophyta > Magnoliopsida > Fabales > Fabaceae > Gleditsia > Gleditsia sinensis. Next base: position 18,936,521 of record CM073466.1, on the reverse strand, counting down.
TGAGTACAAAAATTCCTAACAAGTGATAGTGTTGAGTAACTAGGTGAAAAGACACCAATGACCTATAAGAAAAAGAAGAAAAAAACACAACAAAAACAAACAAGAAATAAGTTAATTTACTCCCTCTAAATGCCCCGGTTTTACTATTTTTTTTGTGCCCCTAATTTGTTGGTATCTTTACATTTGTAAAGAGAGACTTGATATATTAGCATATGAAATCATAGGACCTTCACTAATTTTGATTCAAGTGGTTCTTGAAGGACTAGCCATAATGCGCACACACATTTACAAGGGAAGTTTCAGTTGAGGATTAATGATGTAGAAAAAAAAACTGACATGTAGTAGTTTCCCTTTAGAAACAATTCTGAGATATGAAAATTAATAGCAGGGTTGCATGAAACTAATCTTCTTTAAGGGCTGTAGCGTAGGGAGAGGTTCTTAGTGGGCAAAAGAATTTGCTTGAGGACAAGCAAGACTCTGAGTATAGGGGGATTTGTTAATCTTTAATTCAATAGAGTTATTGTATGCTTTTCTCATGCTTATTACTTTGCATTTTGGTTGATTTAGTATTGATTCTCCTTGAATTAATAGTGTGTTTGAATCTCCTAAATATAAGAGCACCCATCACGCTGATTGTAAAATTTAGTGTGCATTGTAAGAAAAAAGGGCTGCAAACCGAATTACGTTGGACATTTTTTTAGCCGAATGGTATTGGATGCATGCTTAGGAGCTAAAGTTGTATGGTACGACGCAGGTGGGCTGAGCACTTGGCTGCTACAGCAAGTGCTGCCTCTACTACTCAGCGTGGAAGAAGGAGCACTCAGCTGCCACAGTAGAGATTGTCTCCACTACTGAACGTGGAGGAAAAGGCGTTGGCAGAAGTGCAAACCAGGAAAGGAAAAATTTAAAAGAGCCACATCATCGGGACCACAGTCCTAGCTTATGAAAGGTTGGGAGGAAAAAAGAAACACACATACTCGGATACAGAGAGAAAAATAGAGATACCTAGAGCAGCCCCTAATTTCTAACAGGAACATGCATAAGAAGGTGATATTGTTCCATTGGGAACCCATTAGGCAAGGAAGGGAGACGTTGTTGGCTAGGCTAGAAAAAGGAGCAGCTGGACATAGGAGAAAAATGATCTTTCCATAGAACTCTTTCTTTCCTTTCATGCTTATGTTATTTTTGCTGCCTCTATTTCTACTATATTTTCCTCCTTGCATTATGGTTGTTCTGATATCATCATTTGTAAATAACTTGGAAATGGTGCTGGGCTAAGCTTCCAACTAGGTTTGCAGAGGGGTTGATGTGAACTTTACACATATTTTCAGTAAATGCATGACTCTGTTTTAGTATTGCTTTTGATACTCAACTGATCATTGCATTTCTTAAATTTTTACTGTTAAATGACACTTAATAGTAGAATGTTAGAATTGACATTTAACCTGGAAGGGTAAATAGAGGTTATACTGAGTTGAATATTACGAGTTGGTAAAAAGCCAATGCACAACTAATATAGGAATATAGAGTTGTCCCATATGACCCAATAATTCCAAAGCATTAAGTGTAGTTCTCTAGGTTTAATTTATATAGGAATGTATGAAATTAACCTCAAGGATGACATAAATTGGTAGTTCTAGAAGGGACCCATTCAAAATATAAAACTAGTCACTAGAGCAATTGCTGTAACAAAGTCAAAGAAAAACGAGTGCAAGAATTCATGTTAATCTTGAAGCAAACCTAGTTGTCGTTATTATCTTATTTTCTTCTATTAACCTAGTGTGTCACAAAATATCATTTTAGAATTTCTTATTTTGTTTCTTATCTTATTTGTGCATGAATCCAATTTTTTTTTACTACCAACATTTTTACTACAGCATTCACGAGTCAATCAACTATAAGTGATTTCTAATTACAATTCCTTGTGAGACGATACTCACTCATCACTGTATTACTTGGTTGCGATACGTGCACTTGCATATTATATTTTTTATTTTGCGTATATATATATATATATATATATATATATATATTCCATAGCAACAATAATTCAAAAAATTATTTTATAAGAAAAAGGAAAATAAAATAAAAAATAACTAAGATAGAAAAAAGTGAGTATTATGAGAAAATTTAATTAAGCAAAGCTCAAAGGTTTTCAAATTCACCTTAATTAATCCCCTTTGCAATTCCAATAATTTTAACTTAGAAATTATAATTTAATTAACAGTTGAGATACCCTAAACAATTCACTAGCCTCTTTCGAGGTCTAACACAAATACCTTCCGAATGCTAACTCACTATGTCTCCATATAAATTATAACAAACAAATATTCATTAAGTTCTATGATTCTCAATTAAGACTACACAGACCATGCAAGTATATCTCTATCTTACATGCAATCTGTGGTTCCTACACACTGATCTAGAGATATAAATCTCCTTTCGGTCTCATTATGATTAATAGTGGCCAATTATTAGAAGCATTATACACAGTGTAAAAATTCAATTAAGAAAATAACTCATGCATTAAATTGACTGAAAAATACAATGGTTCATAATTAGGCTACATCGTAGCCCTAGAAAATAAAAATATTTCATGCTAGAATATGGGATCATCTCAAAATAAAAAGAAAACATTTAAGAGTAACAGAAAGAGATTAAAAAGAGAATTTGTGATGGAGTTAGAGCTCCGATCTTCCTCTTCCTAGCTAGAGATCTTCTTCCTTGACTTATGACTCTCTCTTCTTAATCAACTAGTTTCATAGCCTATGGACCCTTTTTAAAGATCTTTTTGGGCCCATTGGATCACTACAATTTAAATTTACAATTGGGATTTTTTGGCTTGGCGTCGTGACGCTAGTTTGCTAGGGTCGCAATGCCAAGAGCACCATAAAACGTCTTTAGCTCAAGCTGGCATCACGATGCCAATATCTAGCATCGTGGCACTGAATCACGTAATACTCAAAAAATGAAAGTTTTAGATCTTTTTCTTAACTTTTCATAGCTCTTTAATTGCCTCAATCGAAACTCGTATGAGAAAGTTATGTTCAAATTAGTGAAGCAACGTCAAAATTGTCAAAAATCTACAATTATTGATCTTTTTTCTCCAATTGTCCATAAATTCTTCATCTTCCTTCTATCTATAAAATAAACATACAATCACACATAAATCTAACATAAATTACTCAAAAACTCACAAAATTCTAAGTTAAAGATAATTAATTTATGAATATAAAACTCACTTATCAAAGATAAAGTTAAAGTCATCACTTAGAAAGAACTTGAGCTCTTCTCCGCTTATCCTAAATTTTTAGCCCCAATTGTCCTTTTAAAGATGCCAAAAGATCTTTCACTTTAACTTAAACTCTTTCAAGATAAAAGAACTTTCAATCTAACTCAAACTTAATCTTATTTTTTTCTTCAAAAACTGCATTATCTTCCTTGGATTACAATGTAGATATCTTGCTTCTCGACACCAAATCTCTCAAAATTCTAAACATGAAAGCTATAGATCTTTTTCTTACTTACTGTAGCTACTTAAATCATCTCAATCGGAGCTTAGATATAAGAGATATATCTAAATTAATGAAGCAACATTGAAGTTGTCCAAAATCTGATATTCTTGTTCCTTTTTCTTTATTTTCTCTCATTTTTTCTCAATTCTTTATCTTCTTTCTATCTAAAAAATAAATACAAAATCACACACAAATATAACATAAATTACTCAAAAACACACAAAATTTTAAGTTAAAAATAAATAATTTATGAGTATAAAATCCATCCATCAAGCCCTACATTAAATAAAGTATTAGAGTCCTTATTGGAGAAAAGGATCTATTGGGTGCTAACCATTTCTAGTAGGTATTTGAAGAGGTAAAACAAGAGTTAGAGCTTGGATTTAAGGAACTCATCAACATCTGGTGTCATCTGTGGGAAACTTAAAAAAAAGCAACATGTGAAGGATTACTTGAAGCATAGACAAGTTGGCCTTATAATGGCACAAGATAATGAGGAGCGAGAGCACAAGAAAGAAAGACTATTGAAAGAATTCTTAAGTAAGATAGAAAGTGGCATTAGGAAGAGGATTCTGTTTATAGTAGCCACAATGAAAGAGCACAAGAAGAAAAGGAAATTAAGGGTAAAACACACATTTCACCTCAATTTGACCAAATAGCCATACACAAATGCTTATGGAAAAAATCAAGTGGAAGAACCAATGGATAAGGCTTGTGAACCAACAAGTGGAGCATATTAAAGAAAGACAAACTAACCAAGGAGAAAGATCCCACTCTACACACAATCGAAAAGTTTCTAAACAATGTAGTGCACCATTACCCCCTACTATAAGGGCATTAAACATAAGCAAGAGTAGCAAATTCAGTTCATGCCTAGTGCCAAGTAGATGAGGACTAATTGTTCGATCAACAAGCTTACTAGGCATGACAAAATGAGGTGGATAAGGTAAGAAATCTTACAATCCATAAAATTAAGGAGTTAGAACTAGAGCTAAATGATTTCTTAATACATAATCATTTCCATCCTGTCTTAATGCAAAAAGATTAACCAATAAATTTAAAGCTACCAGCTACTATAGAGTAGTACGATGGAACCACGGACCTTTAAGAGCACTTGAATGTGTTCCACCTTGGCCGTGATGCATAACAAGCCAACTAATCACCTTTTAACTATAGCCTTCCCATCTACCCTAAATAGACTCTATAGTGATTTATGACCTTCCCTTCACATAGAATTTGGTACTTCAAAGACTTTTTGCAAATAGCAAAACCATCAGGCGCACTTCCTCCGTGTTGACTAATTTTAGGCAATGGAAAAATAAGACTCTAAAGGCATATTTAGCCTATTTCAACTCGATCACACTATAGATAAATGACTTAAAGGATAAGGTAGCTATCCATACCATATAAAAGGGGTTAAGAAACTTCCATTTAATAAATTATTTTAAATCATCTTCTTGCTTAGTCAGCCAAATATATAAATGTAAGGGAAACTTAGGTGTTCTGAGGAATTAGACATAGAGAAAATCACAATAATTTATAATTTAACTGACTGAGCTTATCATGGGAAGCAGAAAGGTGGAGTCAATATGCAATGATTTCTTGTATTGTGGTAGTGATGCTTATTATAAAAGGCCTTAGAGCCTAAATTTTTTTATGTAAAGGCCCTAGATGCTACATCAATAAAGTTACCTTTGTTATTTATCCTCTCAAAATCAATGAATAAGAAAACAACTTTAAAGTAAGAAAGAAAACATTAACTACTTAAAAGGATAGTACCCATTAAATCCTTCAAGATAGAAGTAACCTTTGGCTCGAACACAAAACCTTCATCAACATTTTCGAAAAGGAATTACCTTCTGACCAAGTAGCCAACCCCTATCCTAGCATACTCTTTGAGTATCCTCTGATCGAGTTGGTAAACCTTACCAACTTACCCTTAAACCAAGTAGGCAACCCACGTCATTGTGCCCTCCAACTAAGAAAGCGACTTGTCGAATTCTTTGAAGAGTGAAGTACCCTCTATTTGACTGGACAACCCTTACCAGATGACAATGATTACATCACCAACTTATTGAAATACATAAAAACATTTCACTACTCATCATCACGGTTCATCGATCAATGTAGGCTTAGTAATAATAACCACCACGACCAATGCATTGGACCAATCATGCAAATCAAGATCCACTAAATAGGACGATGAAAACAAAACCAAAGTTACAAAATGAAAGATATTCAATCTTGACTAACTAATGAAGATCAATCGAGTGACCATAGCAAATTAGGGTTGATCAACCAAGTGACTTGTGTTAGTAAATGGGATAATTAGTTCATATTGACCTTCAAATTACACAAAAATCCAAATGATAGATTCATTGTTACAAAAAATATAAAAACTTGAACATCATAAAATAAAGCTTGCAAAAAACAAACAAAATTCAATCGTCCACAAAGAATCTTCCATAGTGGCATCGTCATGTTAAGTCCACTATGGTGATTTAGAGCACCCTATGAGGAACTACAATCCTAGTCAAAATGAGCACATAAAATAGATGACAAGTTAACATCCAAGAAGTCCACCACAAGTAAAAACTTATGAAAACTTAAAGGGCTAGTGATGGTGGACCTTGCTCTTGGTATGATTGTTCATCAATCAATTAGTCAAACTTGAGCTTATCGACTGATCAATCAACTGTCAAGTCGATCCAACTAAACTCATCCCACTTCATCCACTCGAAGCAATTGTTTGGTACTTGAAGATTGATTTGTAAGATCAAACAATGAAAGAAACCAATATAATCCTCTAAGAATAGAGATCTCAATTGAGATGACCACTAAATGAGTCAGTGGCGTACTTACATTTAAAAGGTCCTTTGCAAGCAAGAGCTTATGAGGACTTAGGGTTAATGATGATAGATTGCACTGTTGGACTCATGAGGGTCAATTAACTAGTTAGCCTCTAATTGATTGATCGACTACCTAAACTCAACTTTCTTTAGTTACTCCAATAATGTTCTCGAGATCTATGTTGATAATCAATGATTTGGGGGTCATTAATCTTGGGAATTGGCATATTGATAGTATTACCCCTAATAAACCATCTGTAAATAGGGTGTCCATTCTCTCATGTTAGCTCTCTAATTCATGCACTTTGCTTCTACTCCTATTGTTAAGCCCCACATCGACTTAAGCATCAAAGCTCCTAATGGAGCCAAGGCGCTCAACTAGTACTAGCCCTTTCTTATAGGTCATTACAAAGTTAAATCGGGAGTTAGAGCTTCGAATTGAGGGCTCAACAACACTATCTTTATTTTGGTGTGCTAAAAACTTGATATTTCTTTAAAGGATTTGTTTAGAATACGGGTTCACTAGTCAACCCCATACACCCTAATTGAATATTTAGAGTAAAATATTCTTATCTCCTCTAAGTAACATTCTTATTATATGATCATTCTCTCTATTATAAAAGTATATATGAATCACCCTTAAAAATAAGAGTAAGATACTCTCATCTATAATGATTAGTGCCTTTATTATACAATCCTCCTTTTTATTATAATAATATATACAAATTTTTTTAAAAATAAAAAATGCTACAAATTAACCCAAATGTCTCAAATATCCATTATGAAAAAGAAACAAATAAAAATAAAATAAAATAAAAGAGCACTCCCTCAAAATTTTCTTGATCTTCTCTAATAATAATTATTATTATTTCAATTATTTTGTCTACCTTTCCTTTCATGTGCAACTTGCAATATAAGTCTCCCAATTTTCTATTGCAAATAGGTTCTTATATTAGTAAAATATAGTAAGATAAAATTTCCAACCAATTTTTCCAAGTTAACAAAAAAAAAATGATATTTTGATATCCTAATTTACTCTTTCACAATAATAGAGATGCTTCATATCATTTATCTTTCGTCTCTGTTAGGTTCTTTTGCAACTAGAGGTATTATTTTCCCAAATATGAATATCTCATTTCCTTATATCTTGTCTTAATTTGCTTCTACGACCAAGAGATAGATTTTATCACACTAATACTGGAATAAGTTTGTTCACATGAATATCTATCAAGTTGAATAAATGGATGTACAGTCCTCCACTATTATTATATAGTTTTTGATTATATGTTAACATTTACCATGAAGAGGATAGTAAGATAAATTAGTTGATAAAAATAATTAGTGTTATAGGTCAATAAAAAAAATTTATAAGAGTGTTCTTTTATTATTATTTTTTATTTGTTTCTTTTACAAAGATTATTTTAAATATTTAAATTAAATTATAGTATTTTTTTATTTTTAAATTAAGTTTGTATATATTTTTAAAATATATAGTAAAATCATATAATAAATATACTAATTAAAAAAGAAGAGCATTTTACACAAATATTTATATCTGTTTAGTGAGATGTCAATAACTTTCGAAAATGTAAAACATTATTAGTAGGCACAGGAAAACAAGATTTTTTCTAACTACTGCGGTTTTTTTAGGTTTTTCCCTCAAATATGTTAATAATGGCTCATTATCTATCATTATAGTCTAGAAGGGTATATATTTTCTCATATATTTTATCCTTGTCACGTAATAGTGATAGTATTGTCCTTTTAACTAATTTAGAACTCTGACGTGTCAATTCCACTCTTTTTTTCACCGCTTTATAATCCCTGTAATGGAAATACGAATTATTTAAGTGCAAAAATAGTAAATGACATCTAAAAAATGGTAAATTGTCTTGCCACCAAGGTATTAAATTTTATTTCGAAGTACCATTTTGGTGACCTCAAAAACAGAAACGTTTCAAAATATTTCGAAAATTTCGTAAAAATGAAAGATTTTTTAAAAAATATTTCAAATAATTTTAAATAATATTTTTTTTAAATATTTTAACATAATATTAATTATATAGATATATAAAACTATGTTAAAATTAATTTGAATTAATACTTATAATTGAATAATAAGTAAACATATTACTACAGTGAAGATTCTGACCCAAATCTCAACATCATTCAACAACAACATCTCTCTTACATCTATCTCTCCATCTTCTTAACTCTTTCACGACTACTATTTTTAAGTCTCTTTCTGTTAACTATAATTCTATTTCTATCTTTAAGTATCTCTTTCAGATACTTTCTTCTCTCTTTATCTCTCAATCTATCTTTTCATCATTTTTGTATTTTTTTTAAATAAAGTCAATGAAAAAAAGTAATGTAATGAGAATGAAAGAGGAGAGTAGGAAGGTGACAAAGATATTGTAACTTATAGAAGAAAATAACTTGGTGTTAGATGTGATGTAATACTACTTTAATCTACTTTTTGTCAACTTCTTTATTTTTTAAATTAGTTTGATATTTTTCTATTGAAACAACTTAAAATAAGAATATTTTTGTCGAAATAATTCGAAATAAGAGTATTTCCATTAAAATAATTTGAAATAAAAGTATTTTCGTCGAAACAACTCAAAATAAAAGTATTTCTATTGAAACAACTCGAAACAAAAGTATTTATGTCGAAACAATTTAAAATAAAAATATTTTTATCAAAACAACTCGAAATAAAAGTATTTTTACTAAAATATTTTATAATATAATAATTTTAATAAAAATTACTTAATTTTTAATAAATATTTTATTTCGTTTCGATAATTTTATTTTATATCCATAATTTTAAAATTAAAAACGTTTTAATTGTTTTGATAAAAAAAAAAAAAAATTCTCTCACGTGGGCTGTTATCATGTCATTCTCCCGTCGACTTGATATCAGCCCACGTGAACCAAACCCCACATATCTGTGGCACTTTGCACTGTCAACAAATATTACAGTGTGGCATGGCATTTTCCTTGACGGACTTGATAACAGCCCACGTGAACCAAGCCCCACATATCTGTGGCACTTTGCACTGTCAACATTGCCTGTCAGGCAAATATTACAGTGTGGCATGGCATTTTCCTTGACGGACTTGATAACAGTCCACGTGAACCAAGCCGCACATATTTGTAGCACGTTGCATTGTCAACATTGCCCGTCAGTCAAAAAAAAATCTGTTTTTGGACGAGCCACAAGATTAACATCTGGAATCTTTCTGTGCCAGTCCAAAAAAACAAAAGCAAACAACAGAGCACCAGTCTGAAAAAAATGAATGTAAACTTCAATCACTGAAAAGATTGAGGAGGTATTGGCCTTTAGCCCCACCAAATTGCCGTCAGGCAAATCATAGTGTGGCATGGCATTTTCCTTGACGGACTTGATAACAGCCCACGTGAACCAAGCCCCACATATCTGTGGCACGTTGCATTATCAACATTGCCCAGTCAGGCAAATAATACAGTGTGTTTATATATATATATATATATGGCACGTTGCATTATCAACATTGCCCAGTCAGGCAAATAATAGTGTGTTTATATATATATATATATATATATATATATATATATATATATATATAGCGGGGCTCGAGCTGAATTAATGGGGCTGCTTTTCATGCCGCGGGTTAAAGAAAGCTAACTGTACTTTTTAACATATTTATTAGCAAATTTTATAATAAAATTGTGAAATATAATTTTTTTTTTAATAATTTATAGTAATAGAATTAATTTCTTTAACTTATCTTTTTTTTTTATTGTAAAATTTGATGGTAAAAACTAAACAAATTGCAATTAAATTTTTTCAAAAAGAAAATGCTATGATCGAATTATCCAATTGCCTTGTTTGGCCAGGCAATTTTTCATTTGTCATTTAAAGGGTTTATGGAGTGGCACGTCACGGTTCCCAATTATTAAGATAAAATAATTTTATTGCTATCACCTGAAAATACATGCCATCTTCAACAACAAAAGTGTACAAAACTACATAAAATCAATACAAATGAACTGACTCACACTCACACCAAACCAAATTAAAACCTAAAAAATCAATTTTATTCAATTTAAATTATTTTTCTAAATTTTAAAGAAAAAAATTTGATTAAATTAAAATAAATCATATATATATATATATATATGTTCCAAGCAAATTTTTGACTAACTTTTTGTAATTAAGATTGACATTGAGGGAAAAGATAAATTAAGAGTGAAAATTCTTTAATCCCATAAGATTCACTATAATGCTGTAAATAATAAAATAATATATCTAATTATTTTAAGGAGAATGCAACTTTATTTTTTAAATTTATTAAGAAATTAGAAAAATGTCTGTTTAATATCTTATAATAAAACATGATAGTTTATAGTAGTTGCATTTGTAATATTTCAGTATTAAATGTTGTGAATATTTAATTCATCAAAAAAATTATAAATATCTATTAGTGCTATATCTTGCAGGGCAAAAGTTTTGGCAATTTAAAATTTGAGCTGCGGGCAACCTGAGGCTAGCTCAGGTGGTCTTGGGGGTGGGGTTATGGGAAAGGTCGAAGGTTCGACCCGCAGTGATGTACCCAAAAAAAAAAAATTTGAGCTGCGCGTCTAAACTTCTAACACTTAATCATGTCCAACAAGTTCCATGTGAAAAGTTTCAAAAGCTATTTTTTGTTGTGGTAGTTCTATATAAAGCGTTGAATTTCGTTTCAATAAGCATAACCAAAACACCAGAAAACCAACACAAATTTCCGTAGTCTTTTACTTTTCAAACTAATGGGTCTTCCCCTAATTGCTTCCCTCCCATATGGGTGTCATACTAAAATGCTTCCTTTGGTTAGGAGATCCTCACCAACAACAGCCAAGAGCTTCGACGCTCCTTGTCCAATCCAATGCAAGGCATCAAATAGTGTTTCTAATCACGGTCATGAAACTGTTCGTCGCTCTGCAAACTTCCGATCTACAATTTGGCATTATGATTATATCCAGTCTCTGAACAGTAAATACATGGTGTGGTTTTCATTCTTACAGTTGCATGATGTCAATTTTTCATAGTTTCATGCAAATACAATTGCTCAAGATTTATAACTTCTAATGCTTATTTTATTTGTAATTTAATGCAGGCAGAGTCATACGCGGAGCAACGTAGAGTGCTTAGGGAAGAAGTGAAGATGACGCTTTGCAAATTGGTGAATCCTGTAGATCAACTTGAGCTTATTGATACCTTGCAAAGGCTTGGAGTGGCTTATCATTTTAACAGTGAAATAAAGAAGATACTAGAAAATGTTTACAACAATATGGATAAGGTCACAAGCAAGAAGAATTTATATGCCACAGCACTAGTGTTTAGACTCTTGAGGCAACACGGACATAATGTATCGACAGGTACCTGAACTTCATAAGGCTACTTACACTGGTAATCAAGATCGTGCTTAGAAATATCAACTTATTTGAGATTGAGACACAAATAATGTCTAATTTGAATCGTTAATGCAGAGATTTTTGTTGTCTTTCAAAATGATATGGGTAATTTCAAGAAATGCATGTCTATCAATATTGAGGGAATGCTTTCATTGTATGAAGCCTCATTTCATTCAAAGGAGAATGAAACTATTTTAGAAAAAGCAAGAGATTTCACTTCAAAATTTCTCAAAGAGTATGTGAACAAGAACAAAGGCAATCATATAACTCTCTTGGTCAGTCATGCTTTGGATATTCCATTACATTGGAGGATGCAAAGATGGGAGGCTCTTTGGTTCATCAATGAATATGAAAGAATGCCTAATATGAGTCCTGCTTTACTTGAGCTTGCTAAATTGGATTTCAACATAGTTCAAGCCATTCACCAAGAAGAACTGAAGTGTACATCAAGGTCCTGTCCCACATTTTCTATTGTACAGTGACACTACTATATAATTCCATTTTTTTTTTAACTTCGAGTGTATTGTTTCATTTAAAGTTCTGATCAGTTAATCATTTTGCTTTTGCTTTTTCTTTTTCACTTTGTTAGTCAAAAGGGCAAGAAGATTTTATTTTTCTTTCTAAAACTAAAATTTTCTTCTACTTTATTTTTGGACTGAATTTCTTTTATTCTATTTGAAGATGGTGGAAAAGACTTGGTATTGCAGGAAAGTTAAGTTTTACTAGAGATAGGTTGGTCGAGGGCTTCTTTTGGGCCCAAGGATTGAATTTTGAGCCACATCTTGGATATTTCAGAACAGTCACAACAAAGGTTATACCATTCCTAGCCATAGTAGATGATACTTATGATGTATATGGTACCTTGGAAGAATTAGAGCTCTCACAGAAGCAATTGACAGGTTAGGAAGTTTTTTTGTTCCCAAGTAGATATTTAATTTATTTCTCTTTCAAATGTATACCTTCAAGAAGTTTATGAGAATCTTGTTTGTGATTCTAGGTGGGATATAAATGCCATGGATAGTCTCCCAGATTACATGAAAATAAGTTTCCTTGCACTTCATAATTTTGTCAATGAATTGGCTTTCGACATTCTAAAGGAGAAAGAGCTCCACATCATTTCTTACCTTAAGAAAGCGGTATACAGTCTTTGGCTTTTTAATTTTACTAACTTTTATCCCTTGTCATTCATGATTACCCTTTTTGACACATTATATCATTATTAAACTTTTTAGTGGGCAGATTTATGTAAAGCATGTCTAAGAGAGGCAAAATGGTACTATAGTGGATATACACCAAGCCTGCAAGAATATACGGAGAATGCATGGATGTCAATAGGTGGACCTGTTTTACTTGTTCATGCTTACTTTTTTATTCCAGATTCAATAAGAAAGGAAGACTTGAACTTCTTAAGAGAATACCACAATCTTCTTCGCTTTTCAGCAACAATTTTCCGCCTTGCTGATGATCTTGCAACATATAAGGTACAAATTCCCTAGCAATCCCTTTCCCAAAATTTCATGTATTCAATATATATCTTACCATAGTCTTTCCTGCTCTATCGTTCAATCATAGCGTGAAATGGAGATAGGTGATGTTCCCAAATCAATTCAATGCTACATGAATGAATCTAAAGCTTCTGAAGCAGAAGCTCGTGATCATGTAAAAGCAATGATATGTACAACATTGAAGAAGATGAATGAAGAAGTCGGAAATTCTCCTTTCTCTCAAACTTTCACAAATATTGTTGTTAACCTTGCAAGGACAGCCCTGTGGTGTTACCAACATGGAGATGGCTACAGTGATCATGATCCTAAAAACAATAATAGCATAATAACATCATTGCTCATTGAGCCCATTTCTATTATGTGAATAGAGCATTTGTTAGAAGTTAATAATTAAAGTCTTGAAAATATTTGGAGTTAGAAATTTTTCCTTTTCTCTGAATAATCATAGAAATGTCTTATCAAGTCATGAAATGATCTTAGTTTAGGCAACACTCAATGTGTCATACACTAAATAAAATTGTTCCATATCATTAACTCTTATATAATATATATATATATATATATATATATATATATATATATATATATAAAGACTTTCAATAGCAACTAAAGTTACTATCAAAATCTTAAAAGTCACTACCAAAGACATTATGTACCATGTCATTGCCTCCAACTCTGGCTAAAAGTTTTCAATGACAACTGTAACACTCAAAACCATAAATGTTATCATAGAAACTATATTAGTTGCTACCAAATATCTACTTTCAATGACAACTTTAATAGGTTGCCATTGAATTCATTCTTTGTGGCAACTTTCTATGATTGCCACTAAAAGTGGACTTTCCATGATAACTTTACTCACCATTGAAAGTCTATGTGTAATTTGTTTTTCATGTATTAATTTTTTATTATTAAAATTGTAAATATTGCTACAAACATAATAAAATATATATAATTGATAAATTAGTTATCTTGCTAAAATGTTCCTTATCAATTGTAAAAGTATGATTGCTTCTCTTGCTAGATAACATAACCAACTTGTTATTTTATAGTGATAGAAAAAGTCTCTCAACACCAATACATAAGAAGAATAAGAATATCTTAAAAGAGCTAGTTTCTATACCATATAACACCAAAAAAAAACATAACACATTCACTCACAAATGAGATTGAAGTCCTATACAAATTTGAAAGTAATAGCTTTGAGTAAAAGATCTCTTATGTCTTCCTATCTTCTTGGTCTAGTTTCTCTAATCTTGCTCTGAGTAAAAATTTATGGACAAGGAAAACTTGTAATACCAACAAATCACCTTCTTATTTTTGTGTAAACCTTGTGCAATAAAAAAAATGATAAACATATTACTACTAGCATATTAGAATGAAATGATTTAGATGATATCTCAAAAAATAAAATAAAAAATTAGCAAAACACCACCAGTCTGGTTTCAAAAAATATACAAAATGAATCCTTAGATTTTTAACACCCTCTGTCTCCTTTAAAATTATGAAGGAACATTGATGAGCAAGTTTTAAGGTCAACATGTCATGACCTTAAATCAAGAGAATGTGACTAGCACAGAATTTGGGAATGATTCTATCTTGTAAGCCTTTAATGAACAGAAAGATAAATAGAATCTCTCACAAAATATATAAATATAACATCGTAAATTAAATTCATTCATTACATATATATATATATATATATATATATATATATATATATATATATATATATATATATATATATATATATGTAAGCCTTTAATGAACAAAAAGATAAATAGAATCTCTCACAAAATATATGAATATAACATCATAAATTAAATTCATTCATATATGTATGTATATGAATGAATTTAATTTACGATGTTATATTCATATATTTTGTGAGAGATTCTATTTATCTTTTTGTTCATTAAAGGCTTACATATATATATGGGATTGGATATCTAATCTATTTGAGGGCCGTGTTTGAGGGTTTATAGTTGATCACTAACCTAGGTGTTCCTCGTTCAATCTCTGCTTGTTTAAATACATAAAAAACAGCACATGACCAAGGATATCTACTAAGTCTAATCATTTTCTTGTCTAAGAGATCGTTGATCTCTTTCTGACAATATTCCAAGTGTTCCTGGTTCATTTGGATAGGTCTAACCTTGGTTGGGATTTCCTTTTCAGAAAAATCCTTTTCATATGGTAGGTCTACCATATGTTATTTTCTGTTCCAGAAAGCATTTGAAAATTCAGCATGTAACGCCCCCAATTTACGTTACGTAAAATAAACATTTTTTTTCTACAATTATTATTTCCACAATCAGATATTTTCCATAAAGATACATAATTTAATTCTTTATCATGGGAATAGATACATATAGGATCTCTCATGTATACACAATATACAGACCAAGTCTATAAATATCAAAGTACAATAGAAACAGGGATCCTGCTTGTAGTGTTCAGAGCACACTCTAGAATACAAACACAATATAATTCAAAGACCGTGAGTTTTGAAAGCAACGTAGACTCACCCAGAGAATATATCACATATCTGCCAAATCAGACTCTGATATTCTTATATGAAAAATGTGAAAATATCGTGTAGTGAGTTTGATAACTTAGTGAGCAAATAATTCCTTCTATGACTTCTTAGGTCAGTATATGGATATACTTATATTTTAAAATATGTCACATAGAAAATACAGTTCAGAAGTACATTCATATGAGACCCGTAATATTCTCAAATCAAAGGATATTCAGATATACAAAACCATATGCTACACGGTATGATCATTAAACAAATGTTATTATGCTCAGCTATATAAGCTATAGTAAAATATTATGATTTAGAGATAAAATCATCACTTTTAATGCACCTGCCTCACTCGACAATCTGATCAATGCAATAAAAATATAACTCATTTGCTATATGCATAGTGACCTCGACCATAGTCACAATAAGTGATCAGGAAATGTGAGTACATCACCCTCCTGCCTCCCCACATTACTACTGTCACCAGGTTGGAGCAGCCCTCCCCCAGCTCACTCAGGCTAATAGGGCATCCCTTATTCAGTACCGTCACAAGCCATACAACTAGCCAATATTCATCAATACATATATATACATGTAAAATATCAAACAACTCGCCATGAATTTTTCGCTTGTCATATTTATCAAGCAACTCGCCATAAACTTTACGCTTGCCATTCAATCTCATTTATAATATGACATGCATCATTTTCACAAGTATATAGCTTTACAAATCAATGCATCGTGCACATAATATTCACTTTATCAAATACTGATAAATACATTTAGAACCACATATTTAATGAGTTCCAAAATCCATTTCTAAAACCATATTCTTCTTGAACTATGTGCCAGTTCATAAGTATAACAGATATTTTAACACATTTCAGAAACTTATAATAGTAAATAATTTATAATCAGAAACAATAATAAATTTATAATTCAAGAAGAGTATGAGGAAAGTCATAGAAAAAATTATCTATTCACAGGGTAGGGCTCCTGGTTGGACAACTCAAAAGTGTACTTTTTTCAAGCTGAATTTGACCAATTAGACCTTAAAAACGTGTCCGGAAGGTCCAAAAACTTAGAAAATGACTCCGGGAGCTTAGTCACTATTCAACGCCGAAAAACACTATTCACTCGTGCGAAAAACACTATTCATCTGCAGGAAATCACTATTTACGACGAACAAAAAGTTGTCAGATAGCTGAAAAATTCCATATCTTAAGATTTATTTAACTCCTGAATTCATCTACGGTGTCAGAATTTCAATTAGAACTCTCTAAGTAAGAGTTTTAGAATTTACCTTTTTCTGAAATTTTCTACTTCAGATCTACAACGATTCAACGGCTGATTTGAAAAATTGATCGATCAAAGCCATAGTATTTTTCGTCTTGAATCCAGTAGCACATTCAGTTTTGAGATCGGAAGCCAATAGGCACTCCAAATCTAGAGAAAAAGTTGAAGGTTACTATTTATTTACTATTCACTCACTATTCATATTCTCCTTTTTTTTTCGAATGTTGCCGACGAACTCCCCTTCCCCTCTTCTTTTATTTTATTTTATTTTTATAATAATAATAATAATTTAATGATTAAATATTTAGATTTATTTTCATTTTATTTCGTATATATTCATATAAATACCTTTTTCACCCTAAAACATCCCAAAAATTTCGAAAAATTGGCATTCTCATAAACATTTAGTTAAACTCTTAAATCATGATTTTTCTTGATAAAAAATATTAATAAAATAAATCATAAAATAAATATCTTTATACACATTAAAAGAAATAATATTTCTAAAAATACAACAAAAATTTATTAAAGACCAATATAATTATTTCAAGCAAAACAATAATTATTTTACTTAAAAATAGACTTACTTTTAGCCGAATATAATTATTTTTAAACAAATAAAAATATATTTGTTTATAAAAAATATTATTATTTAAAAATAAAAATTATGAAATGTTACATTCTTTCCTCCTTAAGAAATTCGGTCCCCGAATTTCAGCCCATCTTACCACATGTAGGGAATAAAATCAAGGTATAATTCAGAGTTATCAACCTTATTACTCAAATAATGGGGGATATCTTTTCTGTATAACATCTTTACTTTTTAAAATGTCTCTTCACTTGAGTGATTTTGCCATATAACTTATCCATAGAGATTTCTTTCATCCATAAGTTCTTCACTTGTCGATCAATAATAAACATCAATTGTATCTATAGTTAAGCCAAATTTTTGTCCAATTAAATTTCTTGAAATTAGGTAACACAAGAAGAATCTAATATGTACTTCTTTCCAATTCTCATTACCTCTGTCATTAGTGATCCCTTCAAAAATATGTGGTCACCAACTGATAATTTCTAGTGCTCAATATGCATGATTCTTTTAGAATTTTGGCCTATATTGAATTATTTGTATTCATTTTTTAATCAATTTCACTTTATATCCTCAAGCTCGTATGGATATATCTATGGATCGATATTAGAAAACACACTCATAAAAGAACATATTTACATCCATATTGGGGTAACTATCTTTTCTTATTTTAAACTTCTATCAAGTTATCTTTGATTCTCACATGTCAACATCATCCTATGAATATCATCATCTTAATCTATCCTCTATTTTTATCCTAAAATCCATTAATCAATAATAAATCCACAAATCCTTTTTAACACTTATTTACCATTGGCACATGTCTAACAATTTTAACTTACCTCGTCATAGTAACTCTATACCCTTTTATTAACACTAATAAATTCATTATCAAAAATTTCAAGCATTTCTCTATCATATCCAAAAATGTAACATCCCATAATTTTTATTTTTAAATAATAATGTTTTATTATAAACAAATATATTTTTATTTGTTTAAAAATGATTCTGTTCTGCTCAAAGTAAATCTATTTTTAATGAAAATAATTATTGTTTTATTTGAAATAATTATACCGACCTCTAAAGAATTTTTGTTGTATTTTTAGAAATATTATTTCTTTTAATATGAAAAATTTATTTATTTTGAAATTTGTTTTATTACAATTTTTGTCAAAAAAAAATCATGATTTAAGAGTTTAACTAAAGATTTATGAGAATGGAAATTTTTAGAAACTTTTGGGATATTTTATGGTGAAATACGGAATTTATATAAAAAAAATTCTATTATTAATTATTTAATAATTATTATATTAAAAACAAAGTTAAAGAAATGATAAAACGGAACCCGGGGGTGGAGTGTATCAGTTTCGAGAAAAAAATTGAGGAATATGCATAGTGAGTGAATAGTGACCTACAATTTTATCTTTCAATTTGGAGTGCCTATTGGCTTCTGATCTCAAAACTGAAGGTGTTACTGGATTCAGGACGAAGAATACTTCAGTTCTGACCGATCAATTTTTCAAATCAACCGTTGAATCGCCATAGATCTGAAGTAGAAAATCTCGGTAAAAGGTAAGTTCTGAAAATTTTACTTAGAGACTTTTAATTAGAAATCTGACTCCGTAGATGAATTCAGAAGTTAGATAAACATTAAGATATAAATTCGTTTCGTTGATTCGGTAAAATTTGTGACGGTGAATAGTGTTTTTCGGCGATGAATAGTGTGGTGAATAGTAATTTTTGGCAGTGAACAGTACATTTTCGTTGACTTGCGTTGACCGAACTCCTAAAGGCCAAATTTAGCAAGTTCGGAGTCATTTTCAAGGTTTTTGGACCTTCCGGACTCGATTTTGAGGTTTGTTTTACCGAATTCGGACCAGAAATGAGGATTTTAGGACTATCCAATCTAGAGCCCTTACTTGTGAGTAGATTATTCTTTCTATGACATGCCCCATGCTCTTCTTGAATTATAAATGCATTATTATTTCTGTTTATAAATTATTTATACTATTATAAGTTTCTGAAGTGTGTTAAAATATCTGTTATATTTACGAACTGGCACATAGTTCAAGAAGAGTATGGTTTTAGAAATAGATTTTGGAACTCATTGAATATGTGATTCTAAATATATTTATCATTATTTGATAAAGTGAATATTATGTGCACAATGCATTGACTTGTAAAGCTATATACTTGTGAAAATGATGCCATTTATCAATATTTGATAAAGTGAATATTATGTGCACGATGCATTGATTTGTAAACCTATATACTTGTGAAAATGATGCATGTCATATTATAAATGAGATTGGATGACAAGCGTAAAGCTCATGGCGAATTGCTTGATACTTTTACATGTATTTATATGTATTGATGAATATCGGCTGGTTGTATGGCTTATGACGGTACCAAATAGGGGACGCTTTATTAGCCCAAGTGAGCCAGGGGAGGACCGCTCCAATCGGGTGGCAGTGGTAATGTGAGGAGGCAATTGGATGATGTACTCACATTCCCTGATCACTTATTGTGACTAGGGTCGAGGTCACTATGCGTATAGCATATTTTCAACCGAGTGACAGTGGTAATGTGAGGAGACAGTAGGGTGATGTACTCACATTCCTTGATCACTTATTGTGACTAGGGTCGAGGTCACTATGTGTATAGCAAATGAGTTATATTTTCATTGCATTGACCAGATTGCCGAATGAGGCAGGTGCATTAAATATTTTCATTGCATTGATCAGATTGCCGAGTGAGGCAGGTGCATTAAAAGTGATGATTTTATCCCCAAATCATAATATTTTACTATAGCTTATACAGCTGAATATAACAACATTTGTTTAATGATCATATCATGGTGCATATGGTTTTGGATATCTTAATATCCTTTGATTTGAAAACATTTGAAATACGGGTCCCATATGAATGTACTTCTAATATGTATTTTCTATGTAACAAATTTTAAAATATAAGTACATCCATATGCTGACCTAAGAGGTCATAGGAGGAATTATTTGCTCACTGAGTTGTCAAACTCACTACATGATATTTTCACATTTTTCAGATAAGAATATCAGAGTCTGATTCGGCAGATAGGTGATATATTCTCTAGGTGATTCTACATTGCTTCCAAGACTCACGATTTTTGAATTATACCGTATTTGTATTATAGAATGCTCTGAACGCTACAGGTAGGATCCCTGTTTCTGCTATACTCTGATGTTTATAGATTTGGTCTGTATATTGTGTATACATGAGAGATCCTATATGTATTTGTTCCCATGATAAAGAATTGAATTATGTATATTTATGAAAAATGAAAAAAAATGTTTATTTTACGTAACGTAAATTATGGGCATTACAAAAAACACCTAATTTTAACTTATATTAATCCCATTTAATTCACCCAATCATTTCAAGAAAATTTTTCCCAACAATTACTCCTACATTAATTCTCCATTTCAACATCATTCACTTCCTAAATACTAGACTTAATTTAATATAATATAAACATTTAACACAAATATCTTCATCACTTATATTATTTTCGGACAGGATTCTCATGGTATTCTCTATATTTTCAAATTAAGAGTTCAAAGATTAATTTAAATCCTACTTCCCATATTTTATTACTTAAGAACTTCAACACCGCTAATTCTCTTGATTACATTTGTTAAAACACCATAAGATCATCATCCATCCACTCCTTTCAAAATCTCTATTACTTTAACCTACTAACCAATTTGGACACCATAATAACTGAGTTTCAAAGAAAATAAATTAATATTCCTTATAATATAGAAAAAGAATCTTGCATTTAATACCAAATATTAATGTAGAACAATGCAGCAGAAAATGTAGAATACTTAATAGATCATGGTGCCAAAATAGAAAGTTAGAAATTTAGACAAAACATTGAAATAAACTTAAAATCGGTGGCCGTAAATCTTGACAATCTGTAAACAAAAATCCATCTGTTATATCAGCAAAAATCGGTGGCCGCAAGGTTTGAATATACGTGCCAAAATCTACTTTAAATCTGTTGGTATTCGGTGGAAAAATAGCATATGAAAAAAACATTTCTGAGCTTATAAAAGCATGTGAAAATCAAAGAATATGTAGTTAACTGGTAGGATGCAGTTGATTACTTCAAAATAGATGTAATCAATCAACTATAAAATAATCAGTCCAAATTAAAATTTCTCAAAATAGTTAGTCGACTTAATAATACCGATAGTCGACTGGCAAGAACATTGACAAAACAAAATAAATAATTTGATTGTCCCTCTTTAACAACTAACTTATTTGCATTTTAACTATTTTTTTTTTTACAATTACGCCTATCACTTACAAATTTCCTACAAGAATCAAGACATCAATACTTCATCAAGGACAATAAGAAAAAGATAACTTTTTGGTGATATCTTAACCTTATTCTCTTTATATGCCTAATATAAACGACTATCACAACTACTGTACTTATACATGCTTGCCGTCATTTTTTGAAAATTTCACCTTCAATTTAGCTAATATCCACCAATCACTCATATACTGTTCTAATTATTCCCGGTTTATTCACATAGCTATCATAAGTATGCTATTTTCCGAGTTCTATAAATGCACACGTTAATTTCTTTACTTTCATATTTCAAATTAAGGTGTGTGCAGTTATAGAAGGAATTACATTTCGTCAATTTTGAAATATTTGTGGCTTTTGTGATTCCAATCTTGGAAAAGATGGAGAATATGTGAAAGCTGCACAAAACTTGGGTATGGTATTGGCCAGGAGAAAAATTCATTTAGTCTATGGTGGAGGTAACCGTAGATTAATGGGTTGTGTGTCTACAACTGTACATGTAGGAGGATGTCAAGTTCTAAGTATTATTCCTACAGTTCTAACTGCATCTAACATCGTAGGAAAGACAATTGGTGAAGAGTTCAGGGTAGCTTCCATACATGAGCGCATGGCTAGAATGATGAGCAATATTGATACCTTCATTTCCTTACCAGGGGGTTTTGGTATTTTAGAAGAAACTTTCCAAATAGTCTCTTGGGCACAACTAAATATGCATCACAAACCGATAGATTTGTTAAATGTTAATCACTTTTTTGATGGTCTATTGTCTTTCCTTGATCATGCTGTGGAACAAAGGTTCATCTCACACTCAGCACGACGAATTCTCATCTCAGTTTTAAATGCTGAGGAGTTGATTGATGCTTTACAAGTATATGTTCATGTACCTGATCCAACTATGGTTTAAATAGAATGGACGGCAGACAACCGCAGGAAGCGTAAATTGGATTTGGATCTTCATTTTTAAATGTAATAAAACATAGCTATTATTGTACTACTTTCATTTTCTTAGAGTCTACTTGGATACCATATTTACCAACCATACTCCCTTAGAGTTGGTAAAACTATCTTTGAATGTTGCTTATGATCCTCTGAACTTTTGAAATATTCTAGTATGTCATCAATAAATATAATAACAAGTTGATCCAAGGATGACCTAATTACTATTCATTAAATCTATAAATGCTGTTAGGATATTTGTCAAATTAAATAACATAACCAAGGACTCATAATGCCCATAATGAGTCCTAAAAGAAAATTTTCGTACATCCTCTTCTCTTATCCTCAATTAATGTTACTCATATCTAAAATCAATTTTTGAAAAACATTAAGCACCTTGTAACTAATCAAACAGATCATCTATACGAGGTAATGGGTATTTATTCCACACTGTCACCTTATTCAACTGTCTATAATTTATACATAGTCATAGTGAGCCATATTTTTTTATCATAATGCTTATACATAATATTATTGAAAACCAAATTGTCTTCAAATTCCTTATATCAACAAAATATATCATTGAAAATATTATCTTCATAGATTCTTCACCATCAAATTCAATCAAACCCACAACGTACTAAATCCATTTATATATATAGATTCCAGCTCATTCATCCAAAAAGACATTTAAATCTATTTTCAAAACACTCACTTTATTTCAAATCATTATCTTGGAGTTAACAATCTCGATCACATCATAACCCATTATCAATATTATATTAGTCATTCGTCGTATTGTTTCACATAAGTAAATCAAACAATCAATTCAAACCTTCTTGACATCCAAACAAGTCATTCCCTTTGAGTTCGGATAGAATTTTCTTATTTTCAGCTACTTTCCCAAGAGGGTTATCTTTATCACTTTTCGTCAAAACAAGTTCAAAAGCTGACCTAGTAGTCCACACACAAAATGTACCATCTAGGACATACGTGTAATAACCGCAAATTTAACGAGAAAGTTCAATTAAAGAATTTAGAATAAAAGAGATAATTTTGGAAAATGGAGATTTTAATTAAGGAAAATGTGGAATTACAGAGAGGATTTCGAAAATGGAGTTAGGACCCGGTGAAAATAAGTTATTATTTACATGGATTAAAGAATTATAAAAGTAATGTTAGAAATTTTTACGTTTCGGGGCAAAAATGCAATTTCTTAAAAGTTTTGGGGTTAAAATGTAAATAAGGAAAATTTGCAAGGACCTCCCGCTAAAAGTAAAATTTTGCAGAAAGGTCCCCCGAGATATTTTAAAGGCCTCAACCACTCCGGAAGCGGTCATTTGCAGTTTTTTCCATCTCTCTTCAGAAAATTCTCCCCGAAAACCCTCTAACTTCTCTCTAAGATTTCTTCGCCTACGTACCTCGGATTTCGACACCACCACCACCAACGGACTCAGGACAAAAAGTTCTTCGAATCCATCCGATTGGTTTATGGAGAATTGGCCGAAAATTGATCGAAAAATTGAAGGGAAAAATGGCCAAAAAGGTAACCCCCGAAACACCTACTTTTAGTTCTCAAACGCAAAAACTAACACCGTAGATCGATCCAGAAGGCACCGAAACCTTTGGATCTCAAATTTCAGGCCGATCCACCACCGCACGCGCCCCCACGCGCCGCATCTCCCTCGAAGAGTGACGCCCACGCTTAGCTCCTCGGGCGGCGCGTGTAGCGCGTGGCAGCCAGACCTCCTCGCGTTGACCTGCGTTGACCGAGCTCCCGGAGGCCAAATTTCGCAAATACGGAGTCGTTTTCAAGGTTTTCAGACGTTCCAGACTCGATTTTGGGGTTTATTTCACTGAATTCGGATCAGAAAATAAGATTTTAAGGGTGTTCAACTTTGTGCTTCAAAGTGGTGAGTAGATGATTCTTTCTATGGCTTGGTTTTACTCTTCTTGAAATTTACATTGATAAATGAGTATGATTACATGTTATTTATACTTCCATATGTTCTTGAAATGGTTTGGAAATGTCTGAATTATTTGATATATGATATGTAGTTCAAGAAGAGTTTGATTTTGCAATAAGTTTTGAAACACATTAAGCATGTGATTTTTACACGTATTTCGCATGACATGGCAAAGAAAATATGTTATACATGTGACATTGATTTTACAGTGATATGTTTGCCTTGGATATGGGCATGTATACATGTTTCCCCTGAATGGGAAGTTTTGACATATGAGTATTTTGAGACTGAAGTCTGTATTATATTGAGAATTTATACTGGATTATATGGCATATGTGCATATCGTATTTTCTGTGGAGGAATCCTATTAGAAACACTGTCTGCTAACAGCAGGTGATGTTAGCCTTGGTGCGCACCTTGATTGCCTCAGCTAGCAGGGGAGGTGGTGCTAGCCTCGTGTGAGGGCCAACACACGGGAGATTATATGTGAAGGAGAGCGGAATGCCTCCTATATATGGGCGAGATGCCAGTTATATGAGATGTTATTTTGCCTTCCCTTGCTGTGTGCTTGGGAAAGACCCATACAGAGTCCCTTCGCGTGTCCTCTTGAATGGTAGTAGGGCAAACCTCAGCGGGATGCTGAGTTTAGGAAAATCCTATACCACCAAAGTATGGAAGGGGTCAAACTCTGGTATGGTGGTTCTGATATGGGATCCTCCGAATATTTTAACAGAAATGTTTTGATGCATAGCATAATTTGATTAATGATTTTACAGTATTGAATATGATTTTGAACTTGATATGAGCATTGTTTATATAGTATCGCATACAGTTTGAAAGACCTGATTATGATTTTTGAACAGAGAATATTTGAAAATGCGGGTCCCATAAGAATGTACTTCTGAACGGTATATTTTGATATGATAAGTTTTACTATATGAGTACATCCTTATGTTGATCTGAGAAGTCATAGGAGGTGTTATCTGCTCACTGAGTTGTAAAACTCACTACACGTGGTTGACATATTTTTCAGATAAAGACCCAGAATTTGGTCCCGCAGCTACTTGACCGACTAGGTGTTGTGCCTCAGTGGTGAGCCTAACTTGTTTCTAGGCTCTCAGTGTATTATATTGTAATATATTTGTACTCTAGTGTTGCTCTGAAAGTCACAGGCAGGATCTTTGTTTCCGCTGTAAACTTGATGTATATAGATTTGACATGTATAATTATTGGTTTTGTAAACTTGTGAACGTTGAATAATACTTGAATATGTGTTATCGTGAGATCATTTGCACATGTGTAATGAAAAGTTTTTCGGATAGTAATGGTATTCGCGTTCGTAAAGTACGGACGTGACAAGTTGGTATCAGAGCATTAGGTTTCCCTGTGACAATCAGAGCAAGGGATTCTTTAGTAGGACCTTTCGTATCGATATGAGCCGGACATATTTATACTTCAGGTGCTGCTGAGAGAATCTATAGGATATTCACTTCCTTTCCAAGTGTCTTTAAATTCCTTGAGTAAAGTTTGAATACATGTGTCTTAAAGAGGTGTTTTATTCTGTATAGTTAATGATGCCGCCAAGAACTAGAGCGGTCACTAGAGAAGAAGCTGTAGATCGTGCACCCTATACAGAAGAATCTGCACAATCTACAATACCAATACAAAGAGGCCGTGGTAGAGGCCGACCTAGAGGAAGAGGTAGAGGTAGAGGACGTGCACGGGGTCTGAGAACCCCAAGACAAGGTGAACAGACTCCTGTACCTGATAGAGTTCCTGAGGAAAGAGTAGAAACCCCTCAGGAGCCACCTGATAGAAACGCTGATATGATTGCTAGTATCCATAGAAGTTTAGAAACATTGGCTGGATTTATAGTGGAACAGGGTAGAAGGGAAGGCCAGCCAGCAGATCATGCTCCTGAAGTGCAAGAACTGGGAAGAACAGCTGACCAAGAGGATAAGCTGAGAGGGATTGAGGTGTCATTACCGCAATTCCTTAAGTTAAAACCTCCGACTTTTTCTGGGTCAGATGTTCAGGAAGACCCACAGATCTTTATTGATGCTGTGGAACGAATTTTCAGAGCCTTGGGGTGCTCTAGTAGAAGATCCGTGGAGTTGGTGTCTTTTCAATTATCTGATGTGGCCCAAGTTTGGTTTGAGACATTTGTACAAGGACGGGCAGTTGTTTTACCACCAATGGAGTGGAACGAATTTAAGGAAGCATTTATGAACCGCTTCCTACCAACAAGTGAAAGAGACAAGAGGGCCAGAGAGTTTGAGGAATTGAAACAAACACCAAACATGTCAGTTTCTGAATATGACATTCGTTTTACCCGGTTGTCCAGATATGCACCATACCTGGTCCCAACCGAAAAGGATAGAATTAAGAGGTTTGTTTTGGGATTGATACACCCATTGTTTAAGTCAGTAGGTCCTCAGATGGATCATTTTGCAACTTATTCAGCAGCTGTGAACTGTGCTAGAATGATGGAAACACGAGAGCAAGCTGACATAGAAGATCTTAAGAGAAGGAAAAGAGATCGAGATAATAATGCTCAGACTAGATATAATCCAACTGTCAGTGGGCCAAGATTTCAAAATCCACAGCGTCTTAATCAAACAAGAGCTGGTAGTTCAAACCAACCATCAGTTAACATTAACAAGCAGAGAATGTTCCAAAGAGATATGAGACCCCCAAGTCAGCAAGACTCAAGATCAATTCCACTATGTCCATATTGTGGTAGGTCCCATACTGGACAGTGTCGCAGAGAAACTTGAGAAACTGGTGCATGTTTTAAGTGTGGACAAATGGGTCATCTGATGAGGAATTGTCCACAACTGCGAAGTTTTAGTCTAGCATCAGTGCAACCAGCTTTACCCCCTGCATCTGTGCCAGTACGACCTAGTAGAGCAGCCTCGGTCCAAGCAAGTAGTGGTGGTCTTGGTAGAGGATCAGGAAATCGAGGGCGAGAACCAGCTCGAGTTTTTTCCTTGGCACGACAGAATGCTCAGGCCTCAAATGCAGTTATGACAGGTACATTATCAGTATGTTCCCATAAAGCATATGTTCTGTTCGATCTTGGTTCTACTCATTCTTATATATCACCATGCTTTGCTAAGAACTTGGATAGAGATCCTGCTAGTTTGCATTGTTCTTTCATGGTTGCTACTCCAATGGGAGAACTTCTAGTAGTAAATGATGTGTATAAATCCTGTGAGATTTCGATAGAAGGCAGGGAAACTCTTATAGATTTGATAGTTCTAAATATGATAGACTTTGACGTGATTTTGGGAATGGATTGGTTGGCATCATGCCATGCCATTCTAGACTGTCATCATAAGGTAATTAAGTTTAATGTACCTGGAGAATCCTCCTTTATGATACAAGGAGATTGTAGTAAGAAGTCTAGTAATTTAATTTCAGCCTTAACAGCTCATAAACTGTTACGAAGAGGATGTCAGGGATATCTAGCAATAGTCAAAGATGTTGATATAAAGTATACACGTTTAGAGCAAGTTCCAGTAGTTAAAGAATTTCCTGATGTGTTTCCTGAAAAGTTGCCAGGATTACCACCAGACCGAGAGATTGAGTTTAGTATTGACCTTCTCCCTGAAACACAACCAATATTTATACCTCCTTATCGGATGGCACCTGCAGAACTTAAGGAATTAAAGGAACAATTATAAGATTTATTAGATAAAGGTTTTATTCGACCCAGTACATCTCCCTGGGGTGTTCCTGTTCTCTTTGTGAAGAAAAAGGATGGATCTTTACGTCTATGTATTGACTATAGGCAGTTGAACAAAGTGACTATACGAAATAAATATCCCCTACCCAGAATAGATGATCTGTTTGACCAGTTACAAGGTGCTCACTGTTTTTCAAAAATTGATCTGAGATCCGAGTATCATCAATTGAAAATAAAAAAGGAAGATATTTTAAAAACTGCCTTTAGGACTCGGTATGGGCACTATGAGTTTCTAGTAATGCCATTTGGTTTAACGAATGCCCCAGCTGCATTTATGGACTTAATGAATAGGGTATTTAAACCTTTCCTGGACCAGTTTATTATTGTATTTATCGATGATATTCTGGTGTATTCAAAGAGTTCAGAGGAGCATGAGCGACATTTAATGATAGCTTTGCAAACCCTAAGAGAACATCAATTGTATGCTAAGTTTTCAAAGTGTGAATTTTGGCTTAGTAATGTTACATTCCTAGGGCATGTGGTTACCAAAGAGGGTATTCATGTTGATCCCAAAAAGATAGAAGCAGTACAGCAATGGCCACGCCCCACGACAGTTATAGAGATTCGTAGCTTTCTTGGGTTAGCAGGCTATTATCGTAGATTTGTTAAAGATTTTTCAAAGATAGCTGCTCCTTTGACCAGGTTGACTAGGAAAGGAATAAAATTTGAGTGGTCTAATGCTTGTGAAAAAAGTTTTCAGAAATTAAAGGAGTGCTTAACTACAGCCCCAATTCTTACCATTCCTACGGACACAGGAGATTACGTAGTATACTGTGATGCATCTAGAGTGGGTTTAGGTTGTGTGTTAATGCAAAATGGAAGAGTAGTTGCTTATGCATCGAGACAGTTGAAGACGCATGAACAGAATTATCCCACCCATGATTTAGAGATGGCAGCTATAGTATTTGCTCTAAAGATTTGGAGACATTACCTGTATGGAAGAACGTGTGAGATTTATACAGATCACAAGAGCCTCAAGTATATTTTTCAACAGAAGGATCTTAATTTGAGGCAAAGAAGATGGATGGAGCTACTAAAAGACTATGACTGTACGATTTTGTATCATCCAGGTAAAGCAAATGTAGTAGCTGATGCTCTAAGCAGAAAGTCAATGGGAAGTTTGGCTCATATAACGGAGGTGCGACGACCATTGTTAGAAGACATCCATAAGTTAGAAAGTAAGGGAATAAGGTTTGAAATAAAAGAACCGGGAATATTATTGGTTCATGTGCAGCTCCAATCTTCCTTAGTTGAGCAAATCAAAGCCAATCAAGACAAGGATGCTAATTTGCTCAAGATTAAGAGTGAAATGAAGGATAGTAAGGATTCTGAATTCTCAGTGGATACTAAAGGGGTATTAAGATACGATAGACGATTATGTGTTCCAAATGTTCATGATTTGAGAAAACAAGTTTTGGAGGAAGCACATCGATCTACATATACCATACACCCGGGAGTGACAAAGATGTACCAAGACATAAAGGAATTGTATTGGTGGGATGGTATGAAGAGGGATATTGCGGAATATGTTTCCCATTGTTTGACATGCCAGCAGGTAAAAGCTGAACATCAACGACCTGCAGGTTTACATCAGCGAATAGAGATACCAGAATGGAAGTGGGAGAGAATTACTATGGATTTTATCACTGGATTACCAAGAACTCCCAAGGGAAATGATTCTATCTGGGTCATTATAGACCGCATGACGAAGTCAGCACACTTTCTGCCTGTGAAAACAACCTACAATGTAGCTCAGTATGCAAGGCTCTATTTAAATGAAATAGTTAGGCTACATGGAGTTCCTATATCGATTATATCGGATCGAGGGCCGCAGTTCACAGCACGATTTTGAAAAGTTTTTCAAGAAGCATTAGGAACGCGGTTGGACTTGAGTACAGCTTTCCATCCCTAAACTGATGGTCAGTCTGAGCGTACGATTCAGATTTTAGAAGACATGCTCCGAACCTGCATTTTTGATTTTGGTGGAAGTTGGGATATGTATTTGCCTTTGGCTGAATTTGCATATAATAATAGCTACCAGACTAGTATACAGATGGCCCCATTTGAAGCTTTGTATGGTAGACGGTGCAGATCTCCCATTGGATGGTTCAAAGTGGGCAAGGCTAAACTTATAGGGCTAGATCTTGTACAAGAAGCTTTGAACAAGGTAAAGCTTATTAGAGAAAGGCTGCAGGCAGCTCAGAGTAGACAAAAGGCATATGTTGACAACAGACGAAGGGAGTTAGAATTTTCAGAGGGTGATCAAGTGTTCCTGAAAGTCTCACCCATGAAAGGAGTGATGAGATTTGGAAAGAAAGGGAAGTTAAGCCCTCGGTATATAGGCCCTTTTGAAATATTGGACAGAATAGGTATAGTGGCATATCGCATAGCTCTGCCACCAGAACTGAATGTTCATCCAGTATTTCATGTGTCTATGTTACGAAAATATTTATCGGATCCTACTCATGTCATTCAACCCCAGAAAATTCAATTGGATAAGGATCTAACTTATGAGGAAAAGCCGATATCTATAGCTGATCTACAAGTGAAAAAGTTGCGGTCACGAGATATTTCTATGGTTAAGATGATATGGCAAAATCACTCGTTTGAGGAAGCTACGTGGGAAAGAGAAGATGACATCCGCGCCAGATATCCGCATTTATTTGAACAACGAGGTTAGTATTTATATGCTACTATGGTGATGAAATTCGGGGACCGAATTTCTTTAAGGGGGGAAGAATGTAATAACCGCAAATTTAACGAGAAAGTTCAATTAAAGAATTTAGAATAAAAGAGATAATTTTGGAAAATGGAGATTTTAATTAAGGAAAATGTGGAATTAAAGAGAGGATTTCGAAAATGGAGTTAGGACCCGGTGAAAATAAGTTATTATTTACATGGATTAAAGAATTATAAAAGTAATGTTAGAAATTTACGTTTCGGGGCAAAAATGCAATTTCTTAAAAGTTTTTGGGTTAAAATGTAAATAAGGAAAATTTGCAAGGACCTCCCGCTAAAAGTGAAATTTTGCAGAAAGGTCCCCCGAGATATTTTAAAGGCCTCAACCACTCCGGAAGCGGTCATTTGCAGTTTTTTCCATCTCTCTTCAGAAAATTCTCCCCGAAAACCCTCTAACTTCTCTCTAAGATTTCTTCGCCTACGTACCTCAGATTTCGACACCACCACCACCAACGGAATCAGGACGAAAAGTTCTTCGAATCCATCCGATTGGTTTCTGGAGAATTGGCCAGAAATTGATCGGAAAATTGAAAGGAAAAACGGCCAAAAAGGTAACCCCCGAAACTCCTACTTTTAGTTCTCAAACGCAAAAAATAACACCGTAGATCGATCCAGAAGGCACCGAAACCTTTAGATCTCAAATTTAGGCTGATCCACCACCGCACGCGCCCCCACGCGCCGCATCTCCCTCGGAGAGTGACGCCCACGCGCAGCTCCTCAGGCGGCGCGTGTAGCGCGTGGCAGCCGGACCTCCTCGCGTTGACCTGCGTTGACCGAGCTCCCGGAGGCCAAATTTCGCAAATCCGGAGTCGTTTTCAAGGTTTTCAGACGTTCCAGACTCGATTTTGGGGTTTATTTCACTGAATTCGGATCAGAAAATAGGATTTTAAGGGTGTTCAACTTTGTGCTTCAAAGTGGTGAGTAGATGATTCTTTCTATGGCTTGGTTTTACTCTTCTTGAACTTTACATTGATAAATGAGTATGATTACATGTTATTTATACTTCCATATGTTCTTGAAATGGTTTGGAAATGTCTGAATTATTTGATATATGATATGTAGTTCAAGAAGAGTTTGATTTTGCAATAAGTTTTGAAACACATTAAGCATGTGATTTTTACACGTATTTCGCATGACATGGCAAAGAAAATATGTTATACATGTGACATTGATTTTACAGTGATATGTTTGCCTTGGATATGGGCATGTATACATGTTTCCCCTGAATGGGAAGTTTTGACATATGAGTATTTTGAGACTGAAGTCTGTATTATATTGAGAATTTATACTGGATTATATGGCATATGTGCATATAGTATTTTCTGTGGAGGAATCCTATTAGAAACACTGTCTGCTAACAGCAGGTGATGTTAGCCTTGGTGCGCACCTTGATTGCCTCAGCTAGCAGGGGAGGTGGTGCTAGCCTCGTGTGAGGGCCAACACACGGGAGATTATATGTGAAGGAGAGCGGAATGCCTCCTATATATGGGCGAGATGCCAGTTATATGAGATGTTATTTTGCATTCCCTTGCTGTGTGCTTGGGAAAGACCCATACAGAGTCCCTTCGCGTGTCCTCTTGAATGGTAGTAGGGCAAACCTTAGCGGGATGCTGAGTTTAGGCAAATCCTATACCACCAAAGTACGAAAGGGGTCAAACTCTGGTATGGTGGTTCTGATATGGGATCCTCCGAATATTTTAACAGAAATGTTTTGATGCATAGCATAATTTGATTAATGATTTTACAGTATTGAATATGATTTTGAACTTGATATGAGCATTGTTTATACAGTATCGCATACAGTTTGAAAGACCTGATTATGATTTTTGAACAGAGAATATTTGAAAATGCGGGTCCCATAAGAATGTACTTCTGAATGGTATATTTTAATATGATAAGTTTTACTATATGAGTACATCCTTATATTGATCTGAGAAGTCATAAGAGGTGTTATCTGCTCACTGAGTTGTAAAACTCACTACACGTGGTTGACATATTTTTCAGATAAAGACCCAGAATTTGGTCCCGCAGCTACTTGACCGACTAGGTGTTGTGCCTCAGTGGTGAGCCTAACTTGTTTCTAGACTCTCAGTGTATTATATTGTAATATATTTGTACTCTAGTGTTGCTCTGAAAGTCACAGGCAGGATCCTTGTTTCCGCTGTAAACTTGATGTATATAGATTTGACATGTATAATTATTGGTTTTGTAAACTTGTTAACGTTGAATAATACTTGAATATGTGTTATCGTGAGATCATTTGCACATGTGTAATGAAAAGTTTTTCGGATAGTAACGGTATTCGCGTTCGTAAAGTACGGACGTGACAATACACATAGATGTTTAAATCTTACATATTTAAGGAAAAGAGTTAGAAGGAAGAAAAGGATGACACCCTATAGAATTCCACAACAGCAATGTGAGTATAAATATGTCTGCAGTTACATATTCATACTCAAAGTCCTACTACAGAATTCTTTGCTCTGTTAGCCACAGGGTAATCTAATGGTCTGATACCAACTTGTAACGCCCCCAATTTACATTACGTAAAATAAAATTTTTTTTTCCTACAATTATTATTTCTGCAATCAGATATTTCCCATAAAGATACATAATTTAATTCTTTACCATAGGAACAGATACATATAAGATCTCTCATGTATACACAATATACAGACCAAGTCTATAAACATCAAAGTACAAAAGAAACGGGGATCGTGCTTGTAGCATTCAGAGCACACTCTAGAATACAAACACAATATAATTCAAAGACCGTGAGTCTTGGAAGCAACGTAGACTCACCCAGAGAATATATCACCTATCTACCGAATCAGACTCTGATATTCTTATATGAAAAATGTGGAAATATCGTGTAGTGAGTTTGACAACTCAATGAGCAAATAATTCCTCCTATGACCTCTTA
Organism: Gleditsia sinensis; assembly: GCA_037074535.1. Lineage (NCBI taxonomy): Eukaryota > Viridiplantae > Streptophyta > Magnoliopsida > Fabales > Fabaceae > Gleditsia > Gleditsia sinensis. Next base: position 18,902,128 of record CM073466.1, on the reverse strand, counting down.
GGTCAACATATGGATATACTTATATTTTAAAATATGTCACATAAAAAATACAGTTCAGAAGTACATTCATATGAGACCCGTAATATTCTCAAATCAAAGGATATTCAGATATCCAAAACTATATATTGCACAGTATGATCATTAAACAAATGTTGTTATGCTCAGTTGTATAAGCTATAGTAAAATATTATGATTTAGAGATAAAATCATCACTTTTAATGCACCTGCCTCACTCGGCAATCTAGTCAATGCAATAAAAATATAACTCATTTGCTATACGCATAGTGATCTCGATTATAGTCACAATAAGTGATCAGGAAATGTGAGTACATCACCCTCCTGCCTCCCCACATTACCACTGTCTCCCGGTTGGAGCGGCCCTCCCCCAGCTCACTCAGGCTAATAGAGCATCCCCTATTCGGTACCTTCACAAGCCATACAACCAGCTAATATTCATCAATATATATATATACATGTAAAATATCAAGCAACTCACTATAAGCTTTACGCTTGTCATATTTATCAAGCAACTTGCCATGAGCTTTACGCTTGCCATGAGCTTTACGCTTGCCATTCAATCTCATTTATAATATGACATGCATCATTTTCACAAGTATATAGCTTTACAAATCAATGCATCGTGCACATAATATTCACTTTATCAAATAATGATAAATACATTTAGAACCACATATTCAATGAGTTCCAAAATCTATTTTTAAAACCATACTCTTCTTGAACTATGTGCCAGTTCGTAAGTATAACAGATATTTTAACACATTTCAGAAACTTATAATAGTAAATAATTTATAATCAGAAATAATAATAAATTTATAATTCAAGAAGAGCATGTGAAAAGTCATAGAAAGAATTATCTACTCACAAGGTAAGGCTCCTGGTTGGACAGCCCTAAAAATGTACTTTTTTCAATCTAAATTTGACCAATTAGACCTCAAAAACGTGTTCAGAGGGTCTAAAGACTTAGAAAATAACTCTAGAAGATTGGTCACTATTCACTGCCGAAAAATACTATTTACTCGCGCAGAAAATACTATTCATCTGCTGAAAATTACTATTCACGACGAATAAAAAGTTGTCAGATAGTTGAAAATTTTCATATTCTAATGTTTATCTAACTCCTGAATCCATCTACGGTATCATAATTTCAATTAGAGGTCTCTAAATAAGAGTTTTAAATTTACCTTTTTCTAAAATTTTCTACTTCAGATTTACGACGATTCAACGGCTGCTTTGAAAAATTGATCTTTCAAAATCGTAGTATTCTTCGTTTTGAATCCAGTAGCACCTTCAGTTTTGAGATCAAAAGCCAATAGGCACTCCAAATCTAGAGAGAAAGTTGAAAGTTACTATTTACTCACTATTCACTCACTATTTATATTCTTCTTTTTTTTTCGAAAGTTGCCGACAGACTCCCCTTCCCCTCTTATTTTATTTTATTTTTATAATAATAATAATTTAATAATTAAATATTTAGATTTATTTTCATTTTATTTTGTATATATTCATATAAATACCGTTTTTCACCCTAAAACATCCCAAAATTTTCTAAAAATTGACATTCTCATAAACCTTTAGTTAAACTCTTAAATCATGATTTTTCTTGATAAAAATATTAATAAAAAATCATAAAATAAATATCTTTATACATATTAAAAGAAATAATATTTCTAAAAATACAACAAAAATTTATTAAAGACCAATATAATTATTTCAAGCAAAACAATAATTATTTTACTTAAAAATAGACTTACTTTTAGCCAAACATAATCATTTTTAAACAAATAAAAATATATTTGTTTATAAAAAAACATTATTATTTAAAAATAAAAATTATGAAATGTTACACAGCACATATTTGTTCTTTAATCTTTCTTTCTAAAGATTTAATTTTATCCTGAAGTTTTGGATTTTTAATTTTTTCTTCTATTCTCCTAAAGCTTACTTCTTCAGAGAGATAATTTATTTGATTTTGTTTACATTTAACCAAGTTTAAATCTTTTAAGGCTGATTTTCATGTAAAATTGAAGACATACTTTTGTCCTAGTCTTTCAACCAATATCTCTTTGTCATTCACCGTGAAGGAAAATAAATGTTGGATAAATGGTGACCCTAGGATTATTTTGCTAGTCATATCTTTAACTAACAAAAATGATGTCTTAATTTGAAGTTGTTGGTTTTGGATTACTGCATCTGTAAGCTTATAATTGATTTTAAGCTTTGAACCATTTGTAGATCTTAAACTTTCTTTTGTTTTTTTCAAAATATTTGGTTAGAATTAATCCTTCCTGAATACAATTAAGATCAGCACTTGTATCAAACAAAGCTATTGCCTTAATAGTGTATTCATTTTTTAATTATTATTTTAATTAGAATGTAGAACTTCTGTACAGACAAACGGGAAATTGCTGCTAAAAAGTTTTCATTCTCACTTTGAACTTCTTCAATTTTCTCATCTGAAGATTTTTTATGAGCATCATCTTGAAGATTTGAGAGGATTATAGAATGTATTTTCTATTCTTCTTTTAATTGTCTTACTTCTGTTTTTAATAGATTTATCTTAGATTGTAAATCCTATAATTAAACAGGTTTAGCTTCTGTATTAAATCTTGCTAAAATTTCATTAAGATTCTATTTGCTTACTGGCTATTGCTTGTAAGATGTTTGTGGTTTGTCAAACGTTTGTTTGAATTTGGCGAGATAATTCTCCTTCCTTTCATCATTAGGAAGAGATCTGATGACTTCTAAAAGGAAATCTTGTTCTCATGTGAGAACATTTATCTCATGTTCTTCTGATGATTCCTTTTCTAAGGGAATATCATCATACTATATTTGATTATTTTCTTGATCAGAATTTGTCGAAGAATCTTCAAAGAGAGGTTCTTCTTCTGAAGTTTCCTTTCCGAACAGATTACTGATCTTATTTGTTGTTTCTTCATCAAGATTAAGATTTTTTAATTTTTTTATTAATTTTTCTCTTAATATGACAGTATTTAGATATATGACTTGATTTACCACATAAGTAGCAAATTGGTCTTTTATCTTGATTTGGAGGAGTTGTATACCTAGGTTTTGGCCTATGCTTATACCTATGGTATTTTTCCCTAATTTTCTTTTATTTGTTAGGTTTAGCTTGTTTAAGCTTCCTAGTATGCTTGGGTTTAAATGTTTTTGGGCATTTAAATTCAAATTGTTCACAGAAATAACCTAATTCTTTTATGTTAATTGACCTTTCTTTCGAATTTTTTTTGGATCTTTTCATCCTGGCATATTTTTAAAGCAACCTTATTTATGTGACTTTCTAACTGTCTGTAGGTAAGTTGTTCATAAGATATTTTGGCCATTGTATTTATTACGTATTTTCTCGTTGACCTTATCTCCAAAAGAGCTAGGAAGTCCTACAAGGAACTTCTCCTGGAACTTCTCCTTCCATAAAGGTTGGTTACTATCATTTCTAGCGTAGATTCGACTAAAGAAAGTATCTTTATACCATCTAAAGTCAGACAATGTTCTACATTTTAGATTTGATAGTAATTCTGTCGATTTATCTCTCCATAGGCTCTCATATGAAGTGTTTTGTGATAGTGAAGATTAAGGTATTTACCGAATTTGAGATTGGTTCCCTATCTTCATCTAGGATTAATGATCCATCTGAATTTGTCTTAAGAGAGTTATAAATTTGACATCTCTCTTCTTCAGTGAGATGTTCATCCTACTATCCTTTGAGTTAACCAGTAAAGCCAGAGACTAAGATGTGGACTACAGTTAAGTCATCACATCCATGTGCAGTCTGATAAGCAGTATTGACCATTGTTATTTGTTGTAGAGTATTTAGTATTTGATACTCAGTTTGACCATCTATGTTCCATTCATAGATGTTATTCCCGTTATAGTTCATCTAGTAATAGTAGATTAATAGTTATCCTAGCAGCCTTATAGAACCAATATGGTAAAGATACAAGGAAAGGAGAATTACAAATTTTTGTTATCATGCTTCGTTCTCTTTCATCTCGCTTTTCTTCATCACCTTCTTCTTCATCAAACTTGAAGCTTAAAGCTTCTTCCAAATCCATTTTCAAAGATGAAATAAACTTTGAAGATATAAATAACTCAGTTGATGACTGAGAAATGCCAAAGATTTCTAATACCCAGTTGTATAAGGAATCTAAGTCTGGTTTCTTCTTTAGTAAGTCTAATCATATAATCAGAACTTTTGAAAAGATACTAATCTTAAATCCAGAAGATGGAGAATTCCAACTTCTGTCAGCTAAATCACTTAAAAAACATAGTGAAAAATATAATTTCATACACATAGGAAGTGTACAAATAGCTGCCAAACCTTTACATAAGTTAGGATTAGATAATTCTATCTATATATGCGTAAGGAATGGTACATATAAAAAATTTCATGAATCAATCTTTGGTGATGTTCAGACTAGTCTATCAAAAGGACTGGTGTGGTTTCATTGCTTTTCAAATTGGACTGTATGTCTGAAACAACAGAACCCTGAAAAATCACTTTTGTTGAATGTCAAATTACATGGATACGATATGATTTCGAGAGCGTTTCCTGCAATCATAATCTATAGAGTCCAATACAAATTGCATAACTCCCATATGAGTAATGCTCTCATGCCTTGTAAGAAAGGACAAACTACTTGTTTTCTTATAGATATGACAAAAGTTCAATTATAAATACCACAGGAGATATCATGGGAAGATATCAATTATCCTAAGAAATGGTTATTGCAAAATGTGGCTATGCCAATAGAGGCACCATCCTAACCCCTAAGTAGGATTGTCCAATATCCTTCTGGAAAAGGAGGACTATCCTTCCAAAAACCAAGATGAAGTCTACAAATACCTAGGGTAACAGAAACATAATCCATTAAGGATGAAGAATCTGTAGCTAGCCTTAGGACTTTCAACCAAAGCTTTAGAACAGCTAGGGAATCTAGTTTTAGTGAAGCAATAATAATAAATCTAAGAGGCCTGGAAACATCCTCTAGGATTCCAAAACCAGTATATACCCAAACTGGTAAAGAAAAGGTTGAAGACGATGACTCAGTCATTTCACCAACATTTTCCCAAATGGTCGGTGATGATTTTGAAAATGTTTAATGGATCACGGCCTAAATGAGTTTTTGTTTTTCATCAGGAATCTGATGAGATTTGACCAAGGGTTTTTCTATCAGTCTAACCTCTTGTTTTGTTTGTATAGGTTTTTTATATATTATCTGTTGACCTATTGTTTGAAGGTATTTATTTGTATAATTATTTTGTTCCATTAAAGATTTTATATCTTTAGAGGAAATTACCTCTACTAGATCCTTATATTTAAAGGGTGCAGCAATGAGGGGTTTTTGAGGATCTATGGTTTTGATCCTAAAGGGTTTTTGAAGAGGTATTTCTGATTTAAAGTTTTCTCCCTTAGTTGTTTTCCAATTCAATAGGGTCCTATTATGGGTATTAACAAAGCTACTGAAAGGGTATCTTATTCCATTAATCTCAGCATAAGCTACAAACCATTTTAAGAATGGGATATTTGTTTTAGAGTCAAAGACAAATTTATAAAACTTGTCTTAAATTTGTTTTCTAGATTATATATATATATATATATATATATATGTATGTATGTATGTATGTATGTATGTATGTACGTACGTATATGTATGTTTCTATGTATATGTATAAATATATATCTCTAAAACTTCGCTCCCATATTTGTACAATAAAAACAAGCCTAATTTACATCATAATTCATAGTAGAATCAAAGACTCTGTTTGTGGTACTTGGAGCATACTTTTGAATACAATATATAATGTAAAAAAAAATGCTATAAGTCATTCGAATAAAGTGGGTTCACCCAATGGAAATATAGCCTAACTCACTTTACAATAGATGAAGGGCTAGACTTTGGATCCTTATATGAAAAATATTAAAATAATGGAGAGGGAATTTGAGAACACAATGAGTAATAAGACATACTATAACAATACAAGACAAGCAAGAAAAGAATGTTCATTATAAAAATATTTTTACTTATAATAGAAATAAATAAGTTTGATAATAAGTTTAGTCATCTCATGATAATTAGAATATACTCACTACTCTTGTTTCATAAATGCCAATAAATATTTCAATTATTTCGTGCATATTTAGGGTAATTCCTTTTATAACCATATTTTTTCTTCCTAAGAACATAGCATGGGAGGAAAATCACCAGGTAAATTAATCAAAAAGCATTTTGTTTAGAAATGGTAATAAGAGAAGATATTATGCCACTCAATTATATAACAAAATAGATCTTGTGTATTGGCCATCACGTGAGGCTCGCATTACCTCTGCTAGCTAAGATTTCAATTTGGACATAGCATGAGAGGAAAATCACCAGGTAAATTAATTAGAAAGCATTTTGTTTAGGAATGGTAATAAGAGGAGACATTTTGCCACTCCTTTATAGAATATAATAGATCCTGTGTATTGACCATTATACGAAGCTAGCATCACCTCTGCTAACTAAGATTTCAAGTTGCACTGGGGTTAATATCTTTTGTTGCTAACAAATAATATTTCCAAACAAGACTCCTCCTATACAAATTACCATATGAAAACAAGTTTACTTCTAAAAGTTCAAAATCCTTTTTTACCAATTGCTTCATCAATCATCCATATCTAACACATGCCATAGTTCTATAAACAAATTCAATAAACATTATCACATGTCAATCTTTTTAATGCAAAAGCATAGTCGGATAGCAAGCATAATCACTTAATCTTCTCCCCAACCACAATTTCTAGAAAATTTCTTATCTCAAAAAAATTCAAAATGTTCAATTTTGATAATTGGATTCACAGTTATTATGTATAAAAATTATCCTTTAAACTATACTAACAATGGTATTTATATAATATGATTTAAGAAATTTTAAATTCTAATACAATTATTCTCTTTGTAGGTCTAATGGAGGTTTAACATATAGCTTGTCCTATATTCTCAGAGATTCTAATAAGAAAAATGTCAATAAAATATGTTATTTCTTGAAAATTTATGATTATTTTTGGTAATCAAGCAAGTGTAAATATAACTTTATTTTCTAAGCAATTGATATAGTCAAAACAAAAAACCATTAGTTATGCGTCATGTAGAAATAAAAAGAAATCAATAAAGTAAGTTATAGTAAGTTTTATCTACTTGCAAATAGAGATTTTAGATTTGAACACTTGTTTTGCCACTTCCAAAATCAATTTCAAAAGGTTTGATCACAAAACACTGAACCTTTAGATTTTGGTAGTCCTTGAATTTGTATATGGAGTTAGTTTTTTGTTTAAAGCGCTATAAGTAGGAATTCATAAAAATTCACTTACCTAGCATATTTTCTCTTGGATTTTCTAGCTAGTAACAAAGAAAATATTCAAATAAATTAGGAGTACTTCATGTGTTGAATCTAATGGTACTAGTAGTACTATGAATAGAGGTATAGAAGTCCTTAAATCCTAAATAGAAGGTGTAGAGAGAGAGAGATTAACAGTACTTGAAGAAGGGAAGAAATCTGGAGAATCTTTGGGAAAAAATTGTGGGGGGCATGTTTATAAGTAGAGGGGCATTTTTATCATTTCAATCATTTATAGCAAATTTTTTAGTCTAGCATTGTGACAGTGGGATTTTTAAATTTTGGGGTTTGCATATTCTAATTCTAACATCATGACTCTAAAAACTTTATGTCACGTTACTGAGCTTTTTAGGCTTCTGGAATAGTGTTTCTAAAGAACATCATAACCGTGGAGTTCTAGCATTGTGATGATGACCTTTCTGGATTCTAAGGATTTCACTTGAAAAACTTGAAGTCGTGGTAGTGAATACCTAGCATCGTGATGGTGGCCATTTTGCAGATCAATGTACTATAACTTCTAAATTTGTCCTAAAATCCACATTACACCCTACACAAAATTTAAATCACATTACCTATACAATAAATTCCTTAATAATTCTCATAATAGGATAAAATATGATTATTTAAACTTAGGGGCATAACACAACATGCCAAATTGGGCAAAAGAAAAAGTCAATATTCCAAAAAAGGGAAGAAAGAGGATCGATAACAAAAACAATCAACAAATTATTTCATAAAATTGACATTTTCTATATATAAAACTTTGATTATGGAAATAAAGTTAAGTGAAACGAACATAACTAGACCTATCTACAATTGTTCTCATAAACAAGAAACGTACTTGAACCACTTCATCTTCATTGTGAAAAGCAATATATAGTAATGACTAATGACTGCACGTCAAATTTACTAGCTTCCAAACATTCTAACATATTATAGGTTATGCATGACCATGTATTTTTATACTCTAACTTAATATATGAGTGTCATCCTTCGATCTCCTATTTCTCTCTTCACATTCAAATACAAGCATGATTATGATTCCCTAATCCCAACATATATCATCGATTCTTTTTGTTAAATTATATTTTGATCCTAGGTTGATTAAATTAGTTAAAAACATCATCACAAAGAATTGGTATCTTATTCTTATTGTTTCCAATTGAAATTTAATGTAGATATTGTTATATTGTGATTCAAATTCAAATTCAAGGCGTCAAAATGTTCAAAAAATATAAATTTCAACCAGTACCAACTAGCCAATAGAACTTCCCAAGTCTTAAAGAAATGAGAACTATAGATAATCATTTCAAATACTAGATTCCAATAAATAAAAAAGCAACGTTGCTATGGGTTATTTGCATCAAAACTATGTTTGAATAAAAATAAATGAAATTAAGAAAGTTAAAACATTTACCTCTAAGGCTTTGGTCACTGTTAGAATAGTTATTCCATTAAGTGTTCTCCCTGCCTTCAAATGTCAAAAAGGTAGACTGTTAGTCATATATGAAATTTTTGTTTGCATATATACTTGATCTAATACAAAAAAAAACCAATCAACTTCATGAATAATGCATCCAACGCATTACTACCTAAATCAAATAAATCTTTAACTAACCTTTGGGATTCAATTTCAACATTTCTTTCAATGCATCGAAAATATTGAGAAATCTCTGTTTCGTAGATTCGAATTCACACCGAAGCTCAGAAATCTCCTCATCAAGAAGTTACTTACTTCAACTCACCTAACACCATCTTCAATTTTTAACAATACACTTTGTGCCGATGATGAAATAATGCTATAACTTCAAAGACTTCCTGAAAACCCCAAACAGTGGAAGGATAAGTTCAATGATTTCACTCAATATATAAACCTAACTATACTCCTAGCAAACAAAAAGGTAAAAAGCATTACTATGAACAAGTAAACATATATTTGACAATATTAAATTTTAAAATATTTAAAAAGAAACCTTCTTGGAGACAAGAAGATGATGAAAGTATTGTTCTTTGTAAGCAAGAAATAGGGACTTGCCACTTTTGTTAGACTTAAGTGATTCTGGTATACGTCACCACGAAATGTAGAGAGAAAAAAAGCTCAAAACAACAAAAATTTGCTTTCCCCCAAAAATGGTTCCAATGAATGCTTTGTGCTTTTGAAGTGAACCATCTTTATTAGACTTGGCTTTTTAAGCCAACAATCTCCATGTCTTTAGGTTTTTCAATAAGCATCCACTACAAAAATATACGCTTTTAGCGGCGACTAAGGTCGCCGCTAAAAGTCTGAAAGTCGCCACTAAAGACTTTCAGTGGCAACTTTTGGTCGCCACCACCTTGTCGCTGATAACTTCGTTGCTGAATGTTTTTAGTGGCCACTTTTAGAGTTGCCACTGAAAGTTTACTTTTAGTGGCGAAAAAGACTATAAAAATTGCCACAAAAGACTATAAAAATTGCCACAAAAGACTATAAAAATCGCCACAAAAATATTAAAAGTCACCACTGAAAGTCTACTTTCAATGACGACTTTATTTGGTTGCCACTAAAAGTCTACTTTTAGTGGCGATTAAAGTCGCCACTAAATCTATTTTTGGTGGCGACTTTTCAAGATCGCCACAGAAAGTGTAATTTTAGTGGCGACTAAAATCGCCACTAAAACTCTAATATGCAATTTCTTTTATATTAATTTTTTATTATTAAAATTTATAGATGTTAATTTTTACTAACAAAATAATTAAAAAAAATACAATTGACATATTAATTATCTTGCTAAAATTATAATAAAAAAATAGAAATTTTTATTTAAACTTATATTCAACTACAATAAGTTCAAATGCAAATATTCAAAGTAATGTAACGAATTACATTTAAAAAAAAGTAATTATTTACAAACGAAATTAATTAATCCTAACACAATGAAAATATACCATTAGTACTTCTATCACAAACTATAAAAATTTATCAAAAGACAGTTAAGACCAAGTATATTTAGATTTTCCTTGCCGTACTCTTGGCCATACTCAACAATAAATATCATATCATCAACATCTTCGTCATACATGTATACTGTGATTGGCATTCTGCAAAAAAAAAAAAAACCTCATATTAGTCCAACAACAACAAAAATGTGTATAAAAAATTTGTGTTAAGCAAGTTGCTAAGACAAAAAAAGAAGATAACTTTTACTCATATTTAATGATTATTTACCAAAAAAATAGAATAAAGAACCAAGTCACTCAAATTCATCTCAAATATTTAATAAGCTTGCTTAAAAACTTATTTCATAACTTATCAATTTTTGGAGTAAGATCCAACACAACATATTTATATCCCCTATTTTCATGACTGAGAAATAGCCTAATTTCATCATAATAAAAAATTTTATACTTTAAAAATAATTAAAAGTGATTTAGCTGTGAAAATTTTGAATACTTTACAAAAGTTTCAAAGTTCAAACATCAATGTTATCATTGTAAGGAAAAAAATTTGATAGAAGTAAAAAATTATACATGGTCAATTCTACCTGAAACATACCACCACAGACTTTAGCACAAGTCAAATAAATCTTATTAAATCTATATCTTTAGTATGCCATTTATTAGAACCATGAACTCAAAAGACTGCTTGGTCAAGTTGCTGAAAATCTTCAGTGTCTGAACACATAATACAAAGTTGGAAGCAAAAAAGGCATATGATAAATTGATCCAGAGATAAAAGGTTCCGTTTTATCATTTTAAAACACATGCACATACACTGTGTCCATTACCATATTTTTAGTTCCATCAGTCAAGCAAGAGTAACAAGTTTAACTCTACAAAGCACTTATCAAAAGTAAGAAATAAACAAAGCGCAGAACCATCTTGAAAACTGCCTCTTATGGATTAGTAATGGGTGAACACCTTCAAATTTTCAGATAATGGAGGATCTTATAAATTATGAAAGAAAAGAAAGGAATCAAATCAATTTTTTTGTTAAATTTAACAAGATCCAATAAATATACTTAAAAGTAATGAATTGTAATATTACAGCTCACTATACAAGAAAATACACCAGCATACAATATTCAGCCTACCGGGGATAACAATGTCACCAAGTCCAAGCATCGAAAATGGCCTTGCGGAATCTAATGTGGGGAACAAAAGCTGCAAAACAACTTGAACAAGATTAGGAAGGAGTTTCATGACCATAATATAATCATTTGATGGGATCAAAGAAAATACACAATTAAAATTCACATGAAGGATAGAAAAACAGAAATTTTCATATTTTAAATCTAACCTTTATTGGAGCATCAGACGATTTTGCAACGCTAACCATCACTGGAGTGAAGAAGACCCATAAAATATCATATACAACAAGTCCTGCCTGCAAAACACATGTATACAGAAGAGTCAAAGACCATGTTAACAGAGAATGAAAAATGATACAATTGAAACACACGCTTAATCATTTGGTAGCTAAAATCTAACAATCTAAATGACATAAACAAATGCTTTGCAATATTGGAGAACCCAATAGAGAGAGAGTAAATCAAACTCGATAAATAAATGAATGAGGCTCAGCAGCATGGGCCTTCGGGATAAGCACACTCAAAAAATGCCCTTGATGTAAAAAAAGAGTGGCTTAGCTTATATGCAGCCAATGGATGGTAGAAAACAAAATGCTAAAAATAAATAGCAATGTAAACTTGAGAATGACGCTAGTCTTGAAAGACCCAAGAGAGAGCATTTCAATTCCCTGCCAATTTCAAAGATGGAGATATCAATTTCAAACTATAATCCACATAGTTATACATGATTTATGCAAGCATTTCAACGTAATCTCAATTTTCTCAGCTTATACTCTTCGTAATAAGCTAATTATAAAACCAATATAACAGAACAGATGAAGCACATCAATTAATGGTATCCAAAGAAAGGCATGGAATAAATAAAATTCAATTTTTTTGGAAGAAAAGTAAAAGTATATATTATTGGCTATGCGCCAAACCTGAATACAGAAAGCAAGGCCCAATATATTATTCGCCAGCGAATGCTTCCGCATAGCATACCACGCACAAAAGAAGGTCCCAAGGATTGCAGCAACAATCAGTGACCTCGTAAACTCAAACTCCAAAGATGTGTAAGAAAGGTGTAAGGAAATATATCATTCTGCATGATACAGCCAAGTTAATGTCATCTAGATCAAATTTAATAAGCTAAAAGCAGAAAGAAAACATAAATGCACAACACAATGAAAGAATCATATAAGGATAAATTAGAGGGGCATAGCACGTGACCCCATCTCCGCAGAGGTAGACAATCAGCTTGCGCTGAGAGAGCGCAGTTACTGTGAAGAAATAAAAGAAAGCGTAATTTCCATCCCTCGTATTAAGGAGGAATTTGAAGAAGCCGAAAGGCGATTTTCAGGAAAAGGTTTCCGGTTGCCATAAAACCACAAAACCCGAATCAATCACCATAACAAACAAGGGCAACTCGAACAAAGAGCTTCTCGCCTAGCCCCAAACCTTAGGCGGATGATCCTAGCCCTTGTTTGTCCCCATTGAGCCCCTGTGGGTAGAGACGAGATGGAGAAAGGACTATATTAGGAACAAAACGAACTCAGATTTCAAAAATTCTAGACAGCAGAAAAGAAACAAGACCTAAGAGGGAAAACTCTGCCAATGGGCAAATGGATTCTTCTTTCCCAGGCAACCAGAAAGAAAGGTATGAATGGACTAATCGAAAGAACCAATCTCTGAGTAAGGGCCGTAGAGATGCGTGTAGTATTTCCCTTCGCGATTTCAATCAAAGCTCAGAGCTTCGGACAAAATTAGGGTTTTATTTTTTCCCTTTGCAATATTTTCTCGTCGGTGTTCTTTTTGGTGTTGAGTCCGAAAGGTTTCGTCCATAACACTGATTTCAGAATGGTATCTCTAAGCCACTAGTTCTAGTGGTGAGGGGGGTGGGTATAGCTTAGCAAGGGATCTTAGGTTCGCTCATCTCTTGTACTAAAAAAAAAGTGGTATCTCTCAGTTTCAGCTAGTGCCTAGTGGATTCTAGAAATTTCTTGGATCACAATCTGTAATGCGAATTATTTTATCCGAATTAGATTAAATATTTTTATTAATAATCAAATATCAATACCAAAATTTAGTGATAAACTTAAAAAAAATTCTAACCCACAATAAAATAAATTACTAATATTAAAAATTTTAATCTTACTAAAATATGAGGAAGAAAAAACATACACTTACTACTTAAGTTTAAATACATTTATTGATAAGTACTAATTAAATATTAAATTATTTTAATTATTTAAATTATAAATTTATACTAATTTTGAATAATAGTTAAGTATAACATGTTTAATAATTATTTTTATCTTTTCTGGTACAACACTTAGAAAGGAAGAGTATGACAAAGACAAGAAGATAAGAATCAAAAATAAGATTAAGTTTATCTTCAAATTTAGTAGGTAAAGTTTGATAAAATTATTTTTCAATTAAAATTTTAAAATTCTGAACACTCCCGCTCTCTATATATATTAAAATTTTGAACACTCCCACCTTAATAATTTTGTGCTTACACAACCTTCGTATCAAAATTTTTTAAATAAATTAATTTGATTAAAAAAATTAAAAATTATGCTTACGAGTGATAAGTCAATAATAAGTGTTTGTTAATTAATATATTAAATTTACAATAATTAATATTGTGTCTGTGTTATATATACAAAATATTTAAACAATTAAATTATTTTAATACATCTTTATATTATAAGTTTAAATAAAATTTAAATAATTTCATGTTATTTTAAAATATGTCTTGAAGTTTTATTATTAAAAATTTAAATATGAAAAACTTATGAAAATCATCATTAGAATCTCGAATATCAAAAATTTATTATTAGAAATTTCAATATTTCAAAAGTTGCAATGGTGAAGAATGCCATTGACAAGTGTGCCAATTACATTTTTAGGTGCCGGATGCACAACCTAAGTCGAAGACTAGACCATGTCAATATTTTGATGGTGCTATGCATATTTCTTACATTGTTGTAAATATTGGAGTAAAAATTAAAGAAAAATATATTGAAACATTATAAAACTTACTAGCAACCGCTCTGCAATTTTCATAAATTAAGGGTTTATATAATTTAAGTAAAGATACAGTTTAGTTAAGTTTTCCTTTAAACTAATTAAATAAATTTCTAAAAATTTTGTTAATAATATTAACATAACAATACTTTTAAAAAGTAAATAATTTTTTATATAATTTCTTAAAAAAAAAATTTATACATATACTAAAAATAAAGATTGAGTTTTGGAAGCAACTAATAGTTCTTCAGAAACTATTCTATACCTTACAAGTCTATTTTTTTAAGGACTATCTTACATTTTATAGATTTTTTTAAAAATCACTTTGAGTATTAAAGGTGAAGTCCTTGTTTAAAACTTTAAACAATAATGAGAGGAATGCATACACATTTTTACTTAAGCACGTGTGTATGCATATTTACAATGGTGATATCATTTGGGGTTCTATATCTCTTGAATGTCGTCATGAAACTTTTTTCATAACAAGTATTTTATCTTTAAAACATATCCGTCAAAAACACTATTTTAAAATAAGAATTATTATTTTTAAAACAAAAAAATGTTTAAAAATTAACATTAAAAAATCCTAATATCTTCAGATTTTTTTTTTAAATATTCGAATTGGGTGGGAGGAAACCTCCGATTCCAAGAGTTTCTAAGAGGTGATTATTTAATAGAAAATATTATATTCGATCGGCAAAAGAGTCATGCTTATCCAAAATGTTGGTTTGAAGTTAAGTTGTCTCCGCAGAAGTACACACACACACGAAGAACATTTATTAATCATTTGTTCAGAGCATAAATAGTTTTGAAAATATCATTATATTTATATTAAGAGAAAATCATTGTACGAGTGATATGTTACGATTGATATATAAAGGAGGATACGGATAACCACAATATACATTGCTTTGATGCAATCGCCATGTACATCAATCTCTATTATTAATTATTTTTCCCAATAATTTCTATCCTCCGTTCTTTTTTCCAACCTGTAACTTTCTTGCATGTTTGTACCTGTAATTATCAGAATTAATATATAATTTGAGTTCACAAGGAACAATATAACTGAGTGAATGAATCACTGATTCCATGTTGTTTTCATTGAGAAGATGACGCAGCAAATAACCATAAAAGATAACACACTCTAAGAGTGAAAGAGAAATTATGTTAACTTTGATTAATGATCAAAAAGTTCTAAACTAAATAAAAGTAAGGTATTTAGATGATACTAGTGAGGTCTCATAATCAAACTAAAACATAATTAAACTAGAAAACTAAAAATTGAAAAAATAAAATGGCAATTGTTGTTGTCAAGGTTATCTTTCTTGTAGATTAAGCAATGTGAATTGGTCCTTTCATCATTCCTCAGTTTGTCATGGTTTGATCTTCCTTGTCCAAGTCCTCTACTTGATCTTCCTCTTTTTCTTTTTCTTTACTGGAGGTTGTAATAACCTTAAAATAAATAAAAAAATTCTTGAATTAAAGAAAAATTATGAATGTAAACGAGAATTATAATAAATGGAGATAAGTATCATTGGAAATATGTTTATTTATTATATTGTTTGAGAAATTATTAACATAATATGATGATTTAAGTTTTGGGATCAAAATATAATTTCTTAAAAGTTTAAAGGTCAAAATATAAATAACAAAAAAAGTAAGGGCACCTCTCAAAAATTAGAATTTTGCTAATAGGTTCTTCAGATGATTTTAAGAGAAACCAGATGTAGAACTAGTGTGAAATTTTTGCACCCTCTCTTTCTCTCTCTAAAAACCTTAAAACTTCTATCTAGATTTCTAGCACTTTTGGATCTCAGATTTCGACACCACCACCACAAACGGATTCAAAACAACAAGGACTACAAATCTGTTCGATTAATTTTTGGAAATCGAGCCAAAAATTTACAGAAAAATAGAGGAGAAACCCTAAGAAGGTAAATTTTAAAACTCCAACTTAGAGTCTTCAAATTGAAAATCTGACATCATAGATGAATTTAAGAGGTGGAAAAACCTTAGGATATGAAAATTTTCAACCATCTGACAAATTTTCATGCGTTGTGAACAGTAAATTCAGCCGACATGAATAGTGATTCCGATGGTGAATAGTAATTCCAACTATGAATAGTAACTCCATCAGTTGACTAGTGTTAATCAAGCTCTCAGAAGCTAAATTTTGCGATTTCAGAGTTATATCCTAGGCTTTTAGATCCATCGAACTTGTTTTTGAGGTCCACTTGATCGTATTTTACTTAAAAAATACATTTTGGGCTATCCAACTTGGAATACTAGTTTTGTGAGTAGATAATTTTTTCTATGACTTACTCTATACTCTTCTTGAACTTTAAATATATAATTATTTTTATTTACAAGTTATTTATACTGTTATATGTAATGCCCCTAGTTTATGAGTATGTGAAAAAAAAATATTTTTTTTCTGCAATCAGATATTTACCCTAACATACATAACACTATTCTTTATCATGGAAATAGATACATATAGGTTCTCTCATGTATACACATTATATAAACCAAGTTGTAAATGTCAAAGTAATAACAAAAGTAGAGATCATGCCTGTGGCGTTCAAAACACACTCTAAAATACAAACACGGTATAATTCAAAAATTGTGAGCCTTGGAACACTACAAAAAATTTGACCTTCGGTGGTGACTTTTTTCGCCACTGAATGTTTAAAAATCGCCACTAATACCTTTTCGTGGCGACATTTCGCCACCAAAAAGTCACCGCCCATGAGACCGTCACTAAAACTTTCTGTGGCGACAAAAATAAGTCGCCACCAATAAATATATCTTCAGTGGCGACAACTTTGAGCGCCACATAAACTACCTTTTTAGTGGCCACAAAAAAAAAAATTTTTGCCACCAAAACCAAAAAAATTGCCACTAAAAACTAGTAATTATACCTTTAGTGGCAACTATAATAGTCGTCACAGAAGTCCCTTCAGTGGCGACTATTGTTGTCGCCACTGAAGGGGTTTCTGTGGCGACTGAAAAAGGTCACCACTAAAGACTTTTTAGTGGCGACCTTACATTTGTCGCCACTAAAAGTTTTTTACATGTTATCACGAAACCCCAGTTTCAGTGGCAACAGAAAAAAGTCGCCACTGAAACCTTTATTTAAATTTTTTTTATTAAAATTTGTGCAATTGATATTATAAAATTATTTATATTTTTTTATTTAATTTTATATTTAAACTATATTTTATAATAAAAATCTAATAATATGTAACAAAAAAACTTAAAAATTAATAAACTATTTTTCTTTCATATATATATATATATATATATATATATTACCAAATTCAAGCATAATTGTCAGATATATAAATAAAAAAAAATTCTTTTATACAAAATAAAATGAGTATAGATACGGTGTGAATTACATATAGAACACAAGAAGAAAATTATCATACTTGCCAAGAATTTGGCTATAGTATAGATAAGGACAAGATTAAACATACTTTAAATACAATTTGACAATAGACACGCAATACATGCAAGTTTTGAAAATAAAATAAAAGACTAAATCCAATACAAATTGCATATATACAATGCATTTACAAAACTAAAAGTCTATACATATTCCTTTTTTCACTAATAAAGTAGCAAGTCTGTAATATTATACACAAATTACTTGTTATTGGTGCTGTTGTCAATATCTTCTGGGACATGATAAGTTGAGAGAAAAAATGTGGCAAGAATTTTTTTATAGGAACCTGCGTTACAAAATGGATAGTGTAAGACATGGGACCCTAATTATGGCAATATTAAATATGAAAAAAAATATTTAGCTAAATAATGAAAGAGTTGGTACATTATTTCATTAGAATTAACAAAAAATATCACTCAACAACCCATAAAATTAGATAGCAATAATAATTATAATTATCTCGCTGATTTTGCATAATTAGCAAAAAGTTCCATCAAGAAGATTTCCTGCTCTAACACATAATTGTCTAAAAGACAATTAAAAGAAAAAATCATCAGAGGTCACTGTCATTACCATTTTGTTATGCACTCATAGTAATATCGCTTCCGTTTGCAATTGGCACAAATGACAACACCACTCCTATCATTCCTCAATCACTACAAGTAACAAAAACAAACTGTCATTGAGATGTTTGAAAATGAAACAGATTCACAAATCACAAACAATCATTTAGAAAATACTTTTATTTAGTAAAGTTAAAAATGTCACGGCCCCAAATGATGGAACACATGACCGGCACGGCATAAGGGTTTCCCCCTAGCCGCAAGCCTAACACATAGCATGCAAAAACATCCAGCACACAATCCAGAGTACTTAATAAATATAACTGGCCACATATGCCACATCCAATATCAAAAAAATACTGTACATATATATATATATATATATATATATATATATATATATCTCATGAATCCAACATCCTTGATTCAACTTGGCCCATGGCCTCATAATATTCATGTGATTCAACTTGGCCCAAGGCCTCATAATACGAACATTATTGTAAAATATAAAACTATTTTTTTCAAACAGCACATCAAAATACGCAAGAAGCGAGGATCCTGCCTGTATGTTCATGGAGATACTCTAGACATAACTAAACTAAATAAACAATACAAAAGAGCCTTGCCCAAACTGGGGCTCACCAACACTATCTTCAGCCTCCTACGAAGCTGTAGCTGAATCAAAGTCTCTTTGACTATCTGTGGGGAGGAAACAAAAGCGGGGTGAGATTACCACATCTCAGTGAATGAGTAAATCATACTATAACTGAAACAGGGCAAACCAAGCACGAGTATTTTGCAATGGGTTTAATAATTGAAATCCAAATGTAAAGATAACAATAGAAACATTAAGCATTTAACCATAATTTATTGAAAGAATGCTAAACAGTTCAAATGTGTGTTCAAAAGATAAAACATGATTAAATCAATAACCGTAAGCAAATCAATTATGCATGGTAAGTAATACATGAAGATATTTATGCAATAACAATGATGAATGAGCTTGTTTAGAAATATTTAATCTTTAAGAAAAATGCATCAGTTTATTGGAGGTCTTTCCTAACAGATCTATCATCTCCCCCAAGCACACAGCAAGGGTAGGGTAATCACTGTAGGCGTAGACATAAGTCCACCCTAAATTTCCCCAAGCACATAGCAATGGGTATGGCAATCACTGTAGGCGAAGACATAAGTCAACCCTAAATCCCTGTGTCTTAGGCAGTCATATGCCCGTCACAGTATCCTAGGCCGAAGCCTTAACATGATCATGGTGCACCAGGGCTAGCACTACCTGCGGCTAGCTAACAGTGATCTAAAAGGGTCCCTCCAATAGAAAACATTTGAAATATGCTATTCAAAGAGTTTAAAGTAAAACATTTCAATAACATTACAATAAAGCTATAATTCTCCATCTAGCTCTTTTCATGCATAAAACTCCGTTCAAAAATATGTTTCATCCATGTATTCCCATGGAGACCTTTATCATCATAAACTTTCCCTTTAAACATAGATCGTCCGTAGACGTCGTATAGATGCTCATCATGCATCAAATCATTTTAAACATAGATCGTCCGTAGACGTCGCATAAATACTCATCATGCATCAAATCATTTCATGGCCAATTTAGTTCATTTCTATGACTAAGTTCGCATTTCTATAAATCTAGCTCAAATGGAGAATTATCAGTCTAGATGTTTGCCCTGCATACCTAGGGTTCAACTAGGATTGAAATTTATAATTTCTAACATGGTTGGAACATATTGGTTTTCAAAGCAGTAAAACAATTTAGCATACATTCCAACTAGTTAAAATCATATGAGAGAGAGAGTTATAAACCGAATTCATAAGACATGCGCTATAGTATGAAAAACCCACTCACAAGTAAGGGCTCCAGATTGGACAGCTCTAAAATCCTAGTTCCTGGTCTGAATTCGGTAAAACAGACCCCAAAATCGAGTCCGGAAGGTCCAAAAACCTTAAATGAACTTGGTTACTGTTCACCGCCGGAAAATACTATTCACCGCCACTATTCACCGCCGAAAAACACTATTCACTGTCACAAAAATTTTACCGAATCAACAAAACAATTTCATATCCTAATATTTATCTAATTTCTAAATCCATCTACGGAGTCAGATTTCTAATTAGAAGTCCCTAAGTAAGGTTTTTCAGAACTTACCTTTTACCGAGATTTTCTACTTCAGATCTACGGCGATTCAACGGTTAATTTGAAAAACTGATCGGTCAAAACTGAAGTACTCTTCGTCCTGAATCCAATAACATCTTCAGTTTTGATATCGGAAGCCCTTAAGCACTCCAAATCGAAAGATAAAATTTGAAATTACTATTCACTCACTATGCATGCACTACTATGCATCTTTCCGTTTTTTCTCGAATCCGATCGTCGCCCCCGGTTTTCATTTTATGGTTTCTGTTTTCGTTTTTTTT
Organism: Gleditsia sinensis; assembly: GCA_037074535.1. Lineage (NCBI taxonomy): Eukaryota > Viridiplantae > Streptophyta > Magnoliopsida > Fabales > Fabaceae > Gleditsia > Gleditsia sinensis. The sequence goes on along the minus strand of CM073466.1, from coordinate 18,881,177 downwards.
TTAATATAATAATAATTATATAAATAATTAATAATAGGATTTTCTTTTATAAAATTCATATAAATTCCATTTTTCATTATAAAATATCCCAAAAATTTCTAAAAATTTCATTTCTCATAAATCTTTAGTTAAACTCTTAAATCATAATTTTTCTTAATAAAAATTGTAATAAAACAAATTTTAAAACAAATATCTTTATGCATATTAAAAGAAAGAATATTTCTAAAAATACCATACAAATTCATTAGAGGCCGGTATAATTATTTTAAGCAATACAATATTTCTTTTACTTAAAAGTCTACTTACTTTTAGCAAATCATAATCATTTCTACATAAATAAAAATATATTTGCTTAAAGCGCGCCAAAACATAAATTCTCATATTTCTTTTGTAATTCTTTATTCCATGTAATAAATAAACTTATTTTCACCGGTTCTTATCTCTATTTTCAAAATTCTCTCTTTTATTTTAAATTTCCTTTAATTGGAATTTTTGTTAAATTTTAGGGTTATTACAAAAAGTATGTTCATATTTATTTTAAAATCAAATTGACATAGATGGCTATAAATATTACTTGGTTTTTGAGTTTGATTTTCTATAATTATGAGATTATTTTGATTTTTTTAATAACTATGATAAATTTTCTTTTAAATCATTACAAAAACATCACCAGTTATTTTTTGGAAACACTAAAAAAAATTTCTCTTCACTCTACCAAACACATTTTTTATTTTGAATAAAAATAAAAAATAGAAAACTAGCAAACCAAACACATCCAAGTTAGATCAGTCATGGGGTTCTCCCAACCATTTCCTTAAACAACAATGAAAAATTAGTACACCACTAATCAGATGCAAATTATATTCATGAGTTTCAAAAATATATACATCTAACTAATGAACTTTGTTAAAATAATTCTTAATTTAACAGATGAATTCAACGATGACAAGTTAAAAACATTAACAGCAATATAACACTCACAAGATGATTTTACATCACAATACAATCGGTGCTGAGTTTCTTTAACAAGTCTGGAGGAAATCTGCGAGAAAGAAGTGAATATCAACTTGCATATCTCATATATGTGACTGATTTATTAAAAGGGCCCAGAAATTTAGCAAATTGACGATTGAAAACTTCAGAAATGCAATTATCACAATAACTAAGTCACATCCCTCTATAATAAAAAAATAAGACACCGAATCAAATCTCAGCTGCAGAAAACAAATCAAAATTGCAAGCGCAAAAACAAGCCAATCAAGTCAGAAAAAACTTTACCACAATGATGATCAAAGTCAGGTACTACTGGGAAATTACACACTTAAAATTATTTAATTAAAAGATAACAATTACCCGATAAACTAGTTGGTAAACCCTTTAGCTATAGGAGTTGGTTCAATATGTTATTTCAAATTTTCAATTTCCTTTGAGCTAAGTGTTTAAGAAAAATATTGTGATAGATTGTTTACCCGTGGAATATACTTCCATCAATATTTATATTTTTAGTAAAATAAAGAGTTGTTGCCTAATTTGATGCACTAAACTCTTCAAGAATATTGTTGTCCTATATGAAGAAAATGAGCACCCCTACTTGAGAAACAAAAAATAGTAAAACTTCAGATGTATTATCAAAATTTAGAGCTTTTAAACCATTTTTAACATGTCATGAATGTTGTTCAAATTTTTCAGCAAAGATACAAAAGATAAAACTCACAAGTTTATATAAGAGCTAATGTTTCAAGTGTCATGCGTGGAGCTGTAAATTTGTGATCCAATAAATATTATGAACAGCCAAGTGAGAGAACAACAATATTCACAAGATAACATAAGAAGAAAACAATACGTAACCTATATTCCTTTCAAGAACATTAATAAGAAAAAAATATCCTTATGGTTTCAATTTTGTAAATTTGTCAATTTGTACCCAACTTTGCCCTCAAGAAAATATGAGGGACTAAAGCTAAATGGAATTATAAATTCAGGACCAAATTATTGGTTTATTCTAATATTTATTCATTCTAAAGACTTGAACGTAACTGTAGATAAAGAATTTTTTGAGAAAACAGAAAAGATTATTGCATGCACGAGATATGACAATGATCAAAGATAAAGGGGGACAGTCCTTACAGGATTCTTATAATTTTGAGCAAATAAGAGCCAAAATTTCAATTGTAGCACTTTACATGAGCCTTCTTCAATCATGATTTATGTAGTAAAAAACACTTCCAAGATAGCTACAACTATTTATTTTCCATGTTCTTGAGTAAGGAACAAAGGTGTCAAACTTGAGAACACAGTAGCAAGTAAGTCGAGAGAATGCCTTATATACACAAACATATTGCCATTTATTAGTTACATGTTATAACACAAAGATTTTAAGCAAACAGTGACTTGACATCTAGTCAAACATATGAAATGATCTTATGAAGGAAAAATACATAACTCAAAATTGTGAGGTTAAACTTACCAAAATCTGTCTTAGATTGTATTTCAATCAACAAAGTGATATGTTGTTCAACATCAGAAAAAGTTCACACACCCTAAAAGGGAAATGTCTCAAAAGCTTGGAATTTTTTTTTGGGTGCAATCCAATACCTTCTTTGCCTTCTTGGATAAACCAATAAGATAAGAAGCATGGACACAAAGACACAGCCAAATCTCTTTACTTTTTGATGTGTTATGTCGTGTTTAACATGTGTTAGACACAAACATGATTGCCAAAGTCAATGATAATGTCATAGGACATTGAATATTTAGAAACATGAACCACTAGCTAAAAAAGAATCCAGAATCCAGCTTCCTTAGGTGACCATCGACAATTTCAGTTAATATTTAAGAAATAAAATGAAGCCCCCAGTGAAACTCCAGTCGAAAGTGCAAAAAATCAGTGTAAGTAGTTAAATTAACATCATTATGACCATCAAACAAGATATCATCTAAAAATTTCTAATATCGCGATTATCCAAACCAATACCAGATTGAAATCTTACACCTCAGCTTGCAGTTCTGCACAGAATATCAACTCCCTAATTTTCCTCACCTCATACCTTGACATCATTGCCTTCCTAGGTTCTATCTCAATTTTATTCAGGTTTTCTAGCCAGAAAATACCAAATTAATTTACCCAATAGTATGAGCTAATCTCACCACCAAGAGGAAAAAAGTTGTGAAGAAAGACCTGGGAGGCATAACAAGACATACAATTACAAATTATGATTGAAAAATGGATCTTGAATAAGTAATCTTCTCAAAGGCCAGAAAGCATATAAAACGTTAAGATTATTCACTTATTCTCTGTGTGATTATTATGTAACCAAATTAAAATTATCAATGTCATAAAAGGATACACTAGATAGAAACCATGAGCAAATGCCCCTACCAACACACCCGTAAATAAACGATCTCTCAAAACAGGCCTATGCCGCAGTAATAATCGAACTGAAAAACCATTCAACAAACAAAAAAGAATGAAAATAAGGACATAAACCTAAAACAAAACTTTTTAAGATATTGGAAAAAAAATTAAAAAGAAGGCGAAGGTTAGAATTTTACTCAGAGTGAGTACATGGGCATATACAAGAGGAACCAGGAACTTAAATGGGGATCCCCTGTTTTGCTTCCTTACAATTATAGCAGCTTTTCTGTAGCTCGAAAGTCAATGCAATTACCAAAAAAGCAAAACAATGGGGGATTAAAAAAAGACAAAAAAGAATAACCTGTTGTTTAAAGAATACATGGGAACCCACGACTTCAATAAATGGGAGTAAAAAAAAACACACACACACACACACATTAAGAACCGAATTTCATTTTGGGAGGAAAAAATTCATCCTCGAGAGAATATGATTTGAAGAAATGGTTCCTAAACATGCTGAGAAGGGAAGAAGTAACATAGCAAGGAAATAAATGAAAAAATAGGGATACGCAGGCGTACCTGGTGAACGGGATGAAGGAGAACTGGGAGGAGTTTCCAGAACCCTGTCATGAAGGGAAAGAAGTAGATTGAGGTCGTCTTGGTGGTTTGACATGGTGGCTGAAAATGAAATCGAGAGGGCTTTTTGAGTAGGAGGGTGTGGAGGATGGCATAACAATGTGACGTTTAAAATAAAAATCCAAGTGTTGGTTCTCACTTCTCAATTCACAACACTGAGTCATTTTTTATTTTGGAGGGAGACGATGAAAATTTTGGAGGGAAGCGAATAAAAAATGAAAAATAATAATTAAATTATTCCATCTCTAAATTTTAAAGTTAGACATAAAAATTTAAAGAGTCAAAAATGTTATCTCTAGATTCTATCTCAAAAAATAATTTAAATATTATTTCAAAAAAAATTAGATATAAATTTAGAGATGAAAAATTTAGATACTCAATTTTTATGTCTTATTATTTTGAAAAGTAGTGACAAAACTTTTTAAATTTGATTTTTTATCTCTAAATATATTATTTTTAAAATTAGAGACAGATAATTAAACATAAAAAAATTTCGTCTCTAAATACGTTTCTAATAATTTTTTAAAAATTGTTCACAAAAATAGAGATGGATATGTAGAGATGGAAATAATTCAGTCTCTAATTTTGTCTTTAAAAATAAGTAGAGATGAAAAATATAAAAACAAGAGTTTTTTGTCTCTAAATTCTGGCTATATTTTTCAAAATTCCTTGTCCGTCACTAAATTTTAAAATCTATCTCTATTTCTGTCTCTGTTAGAGACGGAAATTATTCTGTCTCTAAATCATTTTTTTTCTAGTAGTGTAATTCCACCAAACTAAAGCAATTATGCCTATTTTACTAATACGACATTTTGTGTCAATGGCCTATTTTACTAACAAAATAAAAAGGATGAACTGAATTGAGAATTAGAGCTCGCAAAGTCGTGGTGACAAAATTTATTTTATTATATTTTTTGGTTGACTTAAAAAATTAAAAACTAATTAATAATTAAAATATTAAAATATATATTCCTTTAATTATAAAATAGTTTATCAATAATCAATAAAATACAAATACATCACTAAGTGGATATATGAATGATGGATAGTGAAGGGTACTTTACTCTTTTTGTTTCTTATTTCATTGCACTTTTTCACTCTTAATCAATTTTTTAAGATAAAGTCATCTCTTATATAAGAGAAAATCCGTATTTCGTAGGAATCAAGTGTGCAGTCAAATTTATTAATAAAACACAATAAATCGATATAATAGAATCTAAATTCTCATTCTATCAACTTAATTTAGGGACACAATTTTTTCATCTCTAAGAATAATTTGAATAATCTTTCAAAAAATAGAAATAAAATTGGGGACAAAAATTTAACGACAAAATTTTTTTTCGTTAAATTTTGTCGCTAACAATAATTTAATTATTATTTAAAAAAGTTGAGATATAATTAGAGATGAAAAATTTATTTTTAAATTTTGTCTCTAATAATAATCTAAATATTATTTCTAAAAGTAGAATAGAATTAAAGATAAAAAAATTAGATATAAAATTTGTTCTTCTACAAATTCCGTCTCTAACAATAATTTAAATATTATTTTGAAAATTAGAGATGAAAAATTTATAGACGAAATATTTCGTCTTTAAATTCCATCTCTACCAATAATTTAAATAATGCTTCGAAAATTATAGACAAAAAATTTATATACATAACACATTATATTCCTTCTTTACAATTTTTATATGTTGTATCTTCATGTATTTATACATTTATACACAATATTAATTCATTTATTGGGTTAAATGTGGAGGAATGATAGATCTTCGGACCCTCAAATTTTTTATTTAATATACAAAACAAGATTTTTAATTGTTACATAATAATAGGGTAATATATATACATAAATAAAGTTATAGTTACTTATTATAGTACTTTAGTGGAGAAAAAGTTAGTTTAGGCGTAATTATCAAATATCCACCTCACCGTCGTAGGATATAAACTTCAAGGAGCTACCCTACATTCTATACTATGACTTTGAGTTTTATATAGTCATTTTTGACACACACAAAAATTAGAAATCATAGTTGAAATTTTAAAATAACCAACAACAGTTCCTATTAAGGTTGTGCTAGTGCCATCATATATTAGAATTTTTAATAAAATATTATAAGAAAAAAATGTCATCTTTTCATGACAATTGATATCTTGTATTTAATACATGAACCATTTTAAATTTTTGTAATTATTAAAGAAAAAGAAGAAAATCTATTCTTAAAATATATGAATGGAGAATCAGAATATAGGTTTTGTATATTTTAAATATATATATATATATATATATATATATATATATATATATATATATATATATATATATATATTTATTCAATTTTATTTTTTAAACTTAATCTTTATCAATTTAATCTCGTAAGAATTAATTAATTAATTTTAAAAATGTCTTCAAATTTATTTTATTTATAAATATTTAACAATTTTTTTATAATTAAAGCAAAGCTAAAGTTTAGTTAAAATTTCATTTTAATTAGTTACAAAAAATTATTCAATTTCTATTAATATAGTTAATGCACAATTATTTATTCAAGAAAAATAATTTTTTAAGTAATATGTTTAAAAATACAACTTCAAAAAATTTTAATTCAAAATAAATTTTTAATAGATTGAAATAAAAAATGATCTTTTAACTTTAAAGTTTTAAATTTTAAAAATTTTTGATGATTAAGTAAAATTGAAACAAACCCTTTATTATTAAAATAAATTAAAATAACAAAAAAAAGATAGAACGTCACAACAATGTGCATTTCACATATTTTCTTACTTAGTATAAATAAGAATTTATATGGTTGAAATAAATATATAATTATATTAAATTTTTCTCTATATTAATCAAAATTTTTTTTAACACTCTCAACAAAACAATCTTTTAAAAAATATAAATTTTTATATAATTTATATAAAAACTTTAATTTTTATGCATATATTAAAATAAATTAAAGATAATTTTTTTTAAAAAAAGTAATTTTACCTTTAAGTGGCGATTTAATTTAAATCGCCACTAAAACGTTTCAGTGGCGATAAATAGTCGCTATTGAAGCCAAGATTCAGGGGTGACTTCACGTGTCGCCACCGAAAGTTTATTTTCAGTGGCGATTTAAATTAAATCGCCACTAAAACCTTTTCGGTGGCGACAAATAAGCGCCACTAAAGCCAAGATCCCGTGGCGACGTCACATGTCGCCACTAAAACCTTTTTGATGGCGACAAATAGTAGCCACGAAAACCAGAATTTAGTGGCGACGTCAAATGTCGCCACGGAAAGTGCAACTTTTGCCCAAAAAAAATTTTAAATCACTTTTTACCCCTATCTTTAGTGGCGACATTATTAAAGTCGCCACTAAAAGTGTGATTTTTTGTGGCGACATGCTTATGTCGCCACTAAAAGCATAACTTTCAGTGGCGACCCTAAATATTGCCACTGAATGTAGTTTTTAGTGACGATTTTAAAAGTCGCCACTAAAAAATTGCCACGAAAAATAAAATTTCTTGTAGTAGAAGTAACGTAGACTCACTTAGAGAATATGTTATCTAATTGATCACCTATCTGTAGGATCAAACTCTGTATTCTTACCTGAAAAATGTGAAAATATCGTGTAGTAAATTTGACAACTCAGTGAGCAGATAATACTTCTTATGACCTCTTAGGTCAGCATATGGATATACTTATATTTTAAAATTTATCACATAAAAAATTACAATTTGAAAGTACATTCATATGGGACCCGCATTTCAAATATTATCAAATAAAAGGATATTCAGATATCCAAAACTATATGCAATACGATATGATTATTAATCAAATATTGTTATGCATCAAAACATTTCTCATGAAAGCATTAGAAAGATCCCATATTAGAATCATCAAATAATCCTAAACACACAGCAAGGGATAATGTTATGTTCAATTGTACAAACTACAGAAAAATATCAAGTTTTTGAGATAAAATCATAACTTTTGTTTATACATAATTAACATACTATATATGCACTGAAAATCTAATCTTTTTACATAATATTCATGCATTTCACATCTCTCATTATATTCAATTTACTCATTTACTATACGCATAGTGACTAATCACCTACAGTCACAATAAGTGATCAGGGGATGTGAGTACATTACCGTCTCAAGTTATATAACCTGTCGATATTTATCCATACATACATACATACATACATAAATATATATATATATATATATATATATATATATATATATATATATATATATATATATATATATATATATATATATATATATATATATATATATATATATATATATATATACACACACACACACACACACACACACACACACATATGCATATTCATCAAATACAATGTATAATTATCAAGCAACTCACTATAAGCTTTATGCTTGTCATTCAATTATAATCAGCAACTTTATAGCTTTACAAATCAATGTTTTATGTACATAATATTCACTTTACCAAATAATGATAAATACATTTAGAACCACATATTCAATGTGTTTTAAAATCTATTTGCAAAACTATAATCTTCTTGAACATGTGCCAGTTCGTAAGCAAAACAGATATTTTAACACATTTCAGAAACATATGATAGCATAAATAATTTGTAAATAGAACCAATTATACATTTAAAGTTTAAGAAAAGCTTGTGGTAAGTCATAGAAAAAATTATCTACTCACAGGGTAAGGCTCCAAATTGAACAGCCCCAAAATGCATGTGTCCGGAGGGTCCAAAAACTTAAGAAATGACTCCAAGAGTTTGGTCAACGTCGGTCAACGATAGGGGAACTATTCACAGCCATAAATATTGTTGACATCAATCGAAAGCACTATTCATGCCTGTCGAAATTATTGTTCACACCTATTAGAATCACTATTCATGTCGATCAAAGTTATTATTCATAACGCCAAAAGTTGTCAAATGACTATGAAAATTCATATTATATAGTTTATCTATCTCCCGAATCCATCTATGGTATCAGATTTTCAATTTGAGGTCTTTAAATAGGAGTTTCAGAGTTTACCTTTTTCTAAGATTTTCTACTTCTGATTTGCAGTGATTCTTCCGATTTGAAAAATTGTTCGACCGATATCATATTACTCTTCCTCCTGAATCTAGTAGTACCCTTAGTTTTGAGATAGGATGTTCAAAAGTACTCTAGATCTAGAAAGAGAAAATGGAGGAGAGAAAGTGAATAGTAATATTCCGATAAACCTACGAAAGATTTTTTTTAAAATGATGGAGGGACCAAATATCAATTTGCTAATTATTGGAGGAAGTCTTTTAAATTTTATTATTTACATTTTGACCTCTAAACTTTTAAAAAATTACACTTTGACCCTAAAAATATTAATAAATTTTTATTTTCATCCTTAAAATCTTTCAATTACATTCGTACTCCTTTATTTCTTTTAATAGTCTATATATAAATAAAAATTACTAAATCTTAGAGATGTTACATTATATGTCTCTAAAATAGATTAAATTACCTGATTTATTTGCTAACTAGTATATTGTTCAAGAGTATGGTTTTGTATAATGATTTTAAAACCATTAAACATGTGATTTTGAATACATTTCTCAATATTATAGAAAGTGAATATTTTATGCATGTGACATTGATTTGTAAAGCTATAATATTATCTTGGAAAAAGCACAAGTATATATGATGAATCCTGATTGGAAAGTTTATGACAGATGTACTGTACTGAGACTGAAATTTTGTAATATATTGAAAGATGTATTTTGAATGATATGGCATATGTGTAAATGATAATTTTTATGAAGGAATATTATTGGAAACAATATTTACTAATAGTAGGTAATGTTAGTCTTGATGCACCTTAATATATCAGTTAGCAATAGTGGTGCTAGCCTCGTGTTACATAATATCAAGATTTTGAAATAAAATCATAACTTTTGTTGATGCATAATTAACATACTATATATACCATACATATATATATATATATATATATATATATATATATATATATATATATATATATATATATATATATATATATATATATACATATTCATCAAATATGATTATCAAGCAACTTACCATGAGTTTTACACTTGCCATTCAATCATAATTAGCAACTTTATAGCTTTATAGATTAATGCCTCGTGCACATAATATTCATTTTACCAAGTAATGATAAATATATTTAGAACCACATATTCAATGAGTTTCAAGATCTATTTGCAAAACCATATTCTTCTTGAACTATATGCTAGTTTGTAAGCAAAGTAGATATTTTAACACATTTCATAAACTTATGATAACACAAATAATTTATAAATAGAACCAATTATATATTTAAAGTTCAAGAAGAGTATGGGACAAGTCATAGAAAGAATTATATACTCATAGGGTAAGGTTCCAGATTGGACAGCCCCAAAATATACTTTTTCTATTCAAATTTGACCAAATAGACTTCAAAAACATGTCTCGAGGGTCCAAAAACTTAGAAAATGACTCTGAGACCTTGGTCAACGTCGGTCAACGATGGGCTATTCACAGCTGAAAAAACTATTCACATATACTAAAATCACTATTTATACCAGTCGAAATTACTGTTCACACATACCAAAATCACTATTCACGCCAGTCAGAGTTACTGTTGATAACACCAAAAGTTGTTAGATGATTATGAAAATTTATATCCTATAGTTTATCTATCTCTTAAATCTATTTATGGTGTTAGAATTTCAATTTGAGGTCTCTAAATAGGAGTTCTAGAGTTTACCTTTTTCTAAGTTTTTCTACTTCTGATTTATAGGAATTCTTCATCCAATTTAAAAAATTGTTCAACTAATATCGTAATACTCTTCCTCCTAAATCTAATGGTACTCTTAGTTTTGAGATCGGATGCTCAAAAGTACTCTTGATCAAGAGAGAGAAAATGGAGGAGAGTGTGAATAGTAATCTTCTAATAAAACTGCGGAAGATTTTTAAAAATGATGAAAGGACCAAATAGCAATTTGCTAATTGTTGGAGGAAGTCCTTTAAATTTTATTATTTACATTTTGACCCCTAAACTTTTAAAAAATTACAATTTGACCCTAAAAATATTAATAAGTTTTTATTTTCATCCTTAAAACCTTTCAATTACATCCGTACTCCTTTATTTCTTTTAATAGTCTATATATAAATGAAAATTAATAAATCTTAGAGATGTTACATTATATGTCTCTAAAATAGATTAAATTACTTGATTTATTTGCTAACTAGCATATTGTTCAAGAAGAGTATGGTTTTGTATAATGATTTTAAAACCATTAAACATGTGATTTTGCATACATTTCTCAATAGTATAGAAAGTGAATATTTTATGCACGTGGTAATATTACCTTGGAAAAATCGCATGTATATGTGATGAACCCCGATTGAGAAGTTTATGATAGATGTGCTGTACTGAGACTGAAATTTTGTAATATACTAAAAGTTCTATTTTGAATGATATGTCATATGTGTAAATGATAATTTTTGTGAAAAAATATTATTGGAAACATTGTTTACTAACAGTAGGTGATGTAAGCCCTGGCGCACCTTGATATCTTAGTTAGCAGGGGTGGTGCACCTCGTGTGACGGCCAACACACGAGATATGATATATGAAGGAGAATGTGATGCCTCCTATTTAGGCGAAATGTCAACTATATGATATGTGATTTGTCCTCCCTTGTTTTGTGCTCGGGAAATTGTCAATATTAGAGTCCTTTCGCGTGTCCTTTTGAATGGTGGTTGGGCAAACCTTAGCTGGAATACTAAGTTTAGGCAAATCCTACACCACCAAAGTACGGAAAAGCCTGAACTCTAATATGGTGGTTCTGATATAGAATCCTCCTAATGTTTTCATGAGGAATATTTTGATACATAAAAATATTTGATTAATGATCATATCATATTTCATATAGTTTCAGATATATAAATGTGACTTGAATTGAGAATATTTGAAATACGGGTCCCATATGGATGTAACTTTGAACTGTAATTTTCTATGTGATAAATTTTAATATATGAGTACATCCATATATTGACCTAAGAGGTCATAGGAGGTATTATTTGCTCATTGAGTTGTCAAAATCACTACACGATATTTATATTTTTTAAGATAAGGATACAAAATTTGGTCTTGCAGCTATGTGATCAACTAGGTGTTATATTCTCTAGGTAAACCTACGTTGCTTCCAAGACTCACAGTGTTTAAAACATTATGTATTTGTAATCTAGAGTATGCTCCTGCTTCTCTTGTAATATGATATATGTAGACTTGGAATGTATATTTGGCTATACTGAAAACTTGTGACCGTATGTTTTACTCTTGTTATGTGATATACTTGAATTATGTATGCAATAAAATAAGGGTAAAGTTATCTGTTATTCGTGATAATTGCGTTTATTTAAATTAGGGGCGTGATAAATTGGTATCAGAGTATTAGGATTCCCTATGGCTATCGGAGCAAAGGATTCTTTAATAGGACTTTTATTATGAATATAAGCTGGACATTTTTATACTTCAGGTGCTGTTAAGGGATTCTATAGGGTTTTAATTTCTTTTCTATTCCAAATTTGTTAAAGTTCATAGTATAAGGTTGACTGAATATTATGGTATTTTAAAAAAGGTATTTTGTTTTGTATAGACTAGAGAAGTTGTAGATCGTGCACCCTCTACAGAAGTGTCTGTTCAATCTGTAATTCTAGTACAAAGATGCCGTGGTACAGGCTGACCTAGAGGAAGGGGTAGAGGGCGTGCACGGGGTACGAGAATCCTAAGACATGATGAACAGGTCTATGTATCTGATAGAGTTCTTGAGGAGAGAATATAACCCACTCAAGAGTCACATAATAGAACAGTTGATATAATTGCTAGCATACATAGGAGCTTAGAAACATTGGCTGGATTTATAGTAGACTAGAGAATGAATGATGGCCAACCACCAGAAAATGCTCTTGAAGCGTAAGAATTAGAAAGACCAGCTAAACAAGTCAATAAGTTTACATGGATTGAGGTGATATTAACGCAATTCTTTAAGATGAAGCCCCCAAATTTTTTTGGGTCAAATATTCAAAAGGACCCATAGATATTCAATAATGCTATAGAATGAATTCTCAGATCTTTGGGTTATTCCACTAGAAGATCTGTTAAACTAGTATTGAGGATGGTAGGTGATTGATTAAGTAGCACATAATAAGAACATAGTCACTCTAAATTTGAAAAAGGAATACTATGATGAAGTAAAAAGTTTAAGCAGTCTCAATTAGGTAGCAATTTTTATATTTAGCCACTCCATTTTGTTGCGATGTATAAGCACATGAAAATTGATGAATTATGCCTTGTGCATCCACAACATTTTTGAAAAGAAGTAAAGAAATACTCATGTGCATTAGCATTGCACAAAATCATAATGAAAATACCAAATTGAGTGCAACTTTTAGTACAAATTTTTTGAAAAATAGAGAATAATTTAGATTAATTCTTCATTTAAAACAATCAACTATAACAAGAGTAATCATTAATAAAGATAACAAAATACTTAAAAGATAGAGTATAGCAAGTATGATTGGGTCCTAAAACACCAATGTGAATAAGAGAAAAAGGAGACTTAGCTTTATTATTGCTACATTTAAGAAATGATACACAAGAATGTTCACCTAATTGACATGACTCATAATCTAAGTACACTAAAGAGGAAAGACTTGTTGTAACATCTCTAATTTTGTTTCATTTATTAATAAAGTTACATAAATATTTAATATAACATCCATAATTTTGTTTCTTTTATTAATAAAGGTACATAAATAATTAATTAAGGAAATAAAATTTATTAGACAATTTTTAGATATATAAGAAATATAATCTTTAGAAATTCTTCACCTTATGTATATGCATAGAAAATGTTTCTCACATTAAGAGAATAGATAAAGAGAGAAAACTTAATAGGAAAAATTAGAAATAACATATTAAAGAGAGACGAAATTTTTAAGTAAAGAAGATAATTTTTGTGTGTGAAATAAGTAAAGGTCTTAAAATTTCAAGAAGATTGGATTAGGGTAATTTCCTAATTCAAGAGTTAGGTTTACTAAATTGAACATCTCCACCTATAAATTGGACTTTCACCTATGTACACTTTATATAGAGTTTTTTCACTTCACATGAATTTCTAGCAAGCCAATAGGATAGTCCATGCAAGAAATAAAATATAGACTTGGACTAGGATATAGAAGTTGGACCAATAGCTCAAAAATTATGAAAATGTGACCAAGCCCTTCATGAAAGGTAAAATTTCAACCAAAGCAAAGAAAATAGGTAAGAATGAGCCCAAATCCAAGAAGAAAAAATAAGAATCATGTGAGAAAATAGTAGTGTAATAATAATTAAGATTAGGTCATATGGCATTAAGACAAAATATCTATATCCTACATTCATAATTTCAACAAGTAGGTAATAATACATGGCTTTCGGACAAAACATCTACATCCTATATTTATAATTTCAACAAGTGGGTAATAATACATAGCATTATGACAAAACATTCTTATCTTACACAAATAATTTCAGCCAAGTAAGGGAGATTCAAGGGCTGAAAATTTGTCACCTAAAAAGGCAAACCTTATACTTGAGTAAGACAAAAGAAAAAGGAAATGAATCCCTAAATCAAAGAGACTTTGTCCCTTGTTTTAAGAACATTTTAACATGATTTTCAATATACAAATCTCATTTTTCTATGCATATCTTGACTAAGGGAGAGGAAGACAAGAACATGAGTTATTTTTTTATCAAAAAACAACCAAGTGCATCATAATTGTGATAAGGTAGACCTATGGTTATGAAAGGTGAACCACATGATAGTTTATTTAAGCAAAATCACATTATAATTTCGTCTACGTATGGGAGAGGAAAAACATAAAAAAAGTAGAGTGAGGAAATGAGAGAAAGAAATGAGATGAGAGGAAGAAAAAGTCTAGAGGACGAAGTACTCAAAGTAAGTTAGCTTAATCTCCACTTGAATCTATCTTTCTTCTTCAATCTTAGGGTTTAAAAACTCACCATCTTTCTCTTATTTAAGCTGCTAGAAAAGCTAAAGGAAAGGAGGAATCTTGCTACTTCCTTCAAGAGGAAACGAGAAAAAGAATTCACTAAGTAAGTTAGGGAGATCCTTAGGTAGGTTTAACAATATCTTTTTAGAAAAGTTTTGAAATTAGAAACATTTACATGAGATTTTGATTCCAAAACTTTGATGAAATTTACTATATTTGTTACCTAGATGAATGGCCATGGATGTTGCTATATCATGTTACATGTTAATCTTGCAAGTGTTCTATCTTTGAATACTTAGGTTGGTGTGGAAAGTTCTACATAGGGGTGAACAAAAACCGAACCGGACCGAACTAAACCGAAAAAACTGAACCGAACCAACCAAAAACCGAACCAAACCGATTAAAATCGGTTTAGTTCGGTTTTTTTTTTTTGAAAAACCGACCGGTTTGGTTCGGTTGGGACGGTCCAACCGAACCAAACCAAACCGAACCAAATTATTTTTAATATATTTAATTTATATTATTAAATTTATTTTTTATTATATTTTAAAAATATTTTACATAATTTTTTTAAAATTTTTTGAAATGGGCCCAAAAAATTCAAAATAAGCCCAAAAATTTAAAAAAAAATAGGTCCAAAAAAATTCAAATGGGTCAAAAATTAAAAAAATTTGGCAAAATTTTTTTAATTTATTTTTAAAAAAACCGAACCGCCTTTTGGCGGTTCGGTTTGGTTCGATTGGTTGAACCCCAACCGAACCGAATAGGTCCAAATTTTTTTTTATGGTCAGTTCGGTTTGGTTGAGGTCCAAAACCGAACCGAACCGAACCTATGTACACCCCTAGTTCTACATAGGTATGACTATGGGTGACAAACTTTTAAGATTTTTATGCTACTATTTTGTATATTTAAATGTGGTAAAAAATTGATGAAATATGATTAGATGTAAATTAAGAAGAAAATGGAAGAGGATATAATAAAATGATGAATTAAAACTTTAGAAAAGGTTTGGTTAGGAAACTGGATTTCGGAGTAACCGAGGAAGCTTTTGTTTTTCAAATTTTGGGAAGAATTAGTTAGTAATTAAAAGAAATGGTTAATATGAAATATATATATATATATATATATATATATATATATATATATATATATATATATATATATATATGTCTCACGGATTTTTAGCCACTAGAATCACTCATTTTGGAGTCCATATGAGGTAAATATGGTCCAATTAGTAAGTAGTATTCAGAAAATGATTAACCAGGGAAGAATCTGTTAGTAAAATTTCTGTGTTTGAATTTCTGAAAAATTTATGTAGGAAATTAAAATAATTAGTTAACATAAAAAATATAGATATGTCTACGAAAATTGAACCACTGGAATCACTCAATTAAGATTTTATATGAAGGAGATATGGTCATATTAGTAAGTAAAGGTCAGAACCTATCCGAGAAGAAATAATGTTTAAATTGAGGGAGTAATATCACCAAGATTCCTTAATATTTCACTAAAATGTTCAACATAATATTTCACAAAAAATAATAAAAATATAAGTGAAACATTAAAAATATTAAAGTATACTTAAGAAGAATTAATAGTCCATACATGTATCGTGTTGATGAACACTCCTGTCTTGTAATCATCGGGAATACTCCTCCAATCTTTATATGAAATCGGAAAAAAATGGAGTTATCCCCAATGGTGCCGAGGAAGACACCAAGGAGACCACCTTCGTCTCCAATGGATTGGTGGGTGTCGTTATATCGGACAACCACCCTATGCCCATGAGCTAACACCCAAACATCATAGACAGTCATCTGTCTGGACGTCACCTAACCGGTCTCGTCTGTTATAATATAAAATAAATGTGTTAGCTCAATATTTAGACGTTAATTATTATAAATATAAGAAATATTTTATATTATACCTATAACATCGACTGTCTATCTCTTCCTGCGCCTACGCTCTTGCTGAGCCATCTGATGCTCCATCTCAACGCCCTCTAACAAATCATCGACGTCTAAGTTGATATCAAAATCTTCGTCTGGTACCTGGGCATCGTAAGATGGGAATGTGGACGGGAGGGGCTCTCACTTCGGCGCCCTAGAGTCAGACGGGGGTAGTGTGGACAGTCCAACCTTTGACTCTGGTGCCCTAGAGTCCGGAGGTACCGTGGATTGGATAGTATCATCATCACTGGGGTGTCCTCCTTCACTACTAATTGGGTGAGCAACATGCCTAACTGATCTCAGCTTCAAATGCTAAAGAATTGATTAAGACTTTACAAGCATATGTTCATATATCTGATCCAACTATGACTCAAATAGAATGAATGACAGATAACCACAGGAAGCGTAAATTAGATTTTGGTTGAAATTATTTGTGTGGGATAGAAATGTTTTGTTCTAATGCTATGTATTATCATACCACTTGTTAAAATTATGAGTGTAGGATATGGATGTTTTATCCTAAAGCCTTGTATTATCATACCACTTGCTAAATTTTTGTCTTAATGCCATGTCACCTAATCTTGATTACACCATTATTTCATCACTTTAATTTTATTTTTATTTTTATTTTTCCTCTTGGGTTTGAGCTCATTCTTGCCCATTTTCTTTACTTTGGTTAAAATTCTACCTTTCATAATGGGCTTGGTCACATTTTCATGATTTTTGGGCTACTGGTCCAATTTCTATATCTTAGTCTAAGTCTATGTTTTATTTCTTCATTGGGCTATCCTATTGGCTTGCTAAAAATTTATGTGAAGTAGAAAAACTCTATATGAAGTATCCATAGGTGAAAGCCCAATGCAGAACCCACTCTACCCATAAATCCAAATCTACCCCTCCTCATCATCACTATGCCTGTTAGAATAAAATTAGTAACATTAGTATCATAAATTGTTCATTTAAAAATAAGAAGAAAATAATAAGAACATATATCAAAATACATAACAAGCATAAACTGTTCATAAAAAAAATAAATATATTCAATAAATTACAGTATCAAATTAATACCATAACAAACATAAATTAACTTCTTATTCTGAAAATAATATTTTTAAATTTTGAACGCGCAACGGATCACTATCATATAAAATATTATCCTCGTCTTCACCCATCTCATATAAATCATGAGGCTTCAAATGTATAACCATACTCCATTTGTTGTCAACCGCATCTTCTACATAGTATACTAGATGCGCTTCATATGCTTTGATGTACGGCTCGTCATTGTCATTTTCACCCGTATGAATCAACCGTGAAAAATCGACAGATGTCACCCTGAAACCATCTGTAGTAATTCTCCTCGCTGTTGTTGTATTAGCCCACATACATTTGAATAAAGTAACTGTAAAGTGACCATAATAATTTAATTCTACAATATCCAATAATTTCCCATAATACGGGACTCTATCGAACTGCATATTTCTATCACTGCTACTTGCATTACTCTTCGTCCCAAAAATACCGTGAACTCCACTATTTTGGGTTGTCAACCCTTAGTCTCACTCTAACATTCAAAATTTGAATCCATTTATATTGTATGCACTGTATTGGCGTGCTCTATCCAAGAGCCCAATTGCTAGAAATTTTAGTTCAGTTGACAATGTCCCACTACTATCAGTTGCCATCTGGGAAAGAAAAATTGAACCGTGAGTTACGCTCAGGATAGACTGCAAATACAAATTGACTAGGTAAATTGTATACTTACACGATGAGTGAACCAAGAAACAAACTCCTTATGAAATTTTTTATCTATCTCAGAAGACGATCGGGTTCTACTTCGTAAACTATGCCTTACCCAATCTCTAAATTCCCTGTAAAAAAAATTGATAGGTAAATTTAATGCTTCATATCCATTAAATAAATATTAATGTAACAACAATAAGTCTTGGTGTACTCACTGAAGGTAAGGATTGACTTTCAGACAATTTATTAAGACATGACAATAGGCTTGCAATTTTTCTCGTGGAGAAAGTGTAAAATACTCGAACCCACCAACTGGCCTTCCTACTTGTGGAAACAATGTACCCCTCCAGACGTCCTCACATCAGGTCGATCGTCGACCCGAATAGAACGATTGAACACTATCTCTACACCCTATAAATACCTCGAACAAAATATTAAAACTTCTTCAGCAACACATTCCTCGGCTATTGAGCCCTCTGGCCTTACTTTATTTCGGACGAATGACTTAAGTTTACTTAAGTATCTGTACAACATATGTTAAACTAATGAAAATTTGATAATAAAAAAAACATAATAAACAAGATAAAATAGATCTGAATTTTTTGTTTTGTACCTTTCAATAGGATACATCCAACGATATTGAAATGGTTCGCCTAACTTGGCTTCTTAGACCAAGTGAACTGTTAAGTGTACCATTACTGTGAAGAAGGAAGGAGGAAATAATATCTCCATATGACACAGCGTCAGAACAATACGATTTTGAAGTTGGTCAAGTTTGCTGACATTTAAAACTCTGGAACAAACATGTCGAAAGAACGAATAGAACTCAACCAGAACTGCAGACACTTGCTCAGGAAGTGCCTTCCTTATGGCAAAGGGTAGTAGTTGTTCGATAAGAATATGAAAATCATGACTTTTCAACCCCCCAATCTTACGTTGTCTTAAATCAATGCATCTAGAAATATTACTAGAATATCTGTCAAGCACGGAGATGTTTTTCAGTGTTTTGAGAAAGATATCTTTACCTACATTTGTCAACGTGAATAAATCAGGCCGATACTTACCATGCTCATCTGGCCAAAGAGCTGACCTCACACCTAACTCCTGTAAATCTCTTCGTGCATTGATGTGGTCTTTTGAACGGCCAGTGCCATTTAATAAAGTATATAGAATGTTTTCGTAGACATTTTTTTCGATACGCATCAAATCAAGATTATGACGCAACAAATTGTTCACCCAATATGGAAGTTCAAAGAATATGATTTTTTTACGCCATTGTTGAGTCCCAGCTTCAACCCTTCTGTGACCTCGGGACCTCTGTTCTCAACCTTCATGTTCTCCATTCTTTCCGAATACAACGTTAATATCATTAATTTGTCTGAAAATATCTACACCATTCAATTGTAGTGAAGGATTTCTTCTCTCTTCTGTTCCATCAAATCTGTTACGGGCCATCCGAAATTTATGACTCGGGTTTAGAAAATGACGATGTCCCATAAAACACCACTTTCGCCTATAAGGAAGGCGCACAGGAGTTGAATCAAAATTACAATGTGGACAAGTCAATCCAGTATAAGTATTCCAACTTGATAAACATATAAGGTCAGGAAAATCACTGATTGTCCACATGAGAGAAGCATACATGTTAAACATGTCATTGCTGAATGAATCGTAAGTCTGCACACCGTCGAACCATAGCTCCTTCAACTCTTTAATCAACGGTTGCAAAAATACATCTATATCATTTTTCGGTGCTTTTCTACCAAAAAATATCATTGACAGCATAAAAGAACTCTACTTCATACACATCCAAGGAGGAAGATTGTAAGGAATCAGTATGACTGGCCATATGCTGTAACTTGTACTTAAATTTCCAAATGGATTGAAACCATCGGGAGCAAGGCTCAAATGTACATTCCTAGGATCGGATGCAAATTGAAGATTCAAGATGTCAAATCTCTTCCATGCCTCGAAGTCCCTCGGATGCTTCATCATACCATCACTATTTCTTTTTGTGGAATGCCATCTCATATATTCGGCAATCTTAGAAGACATGAAAAATCTTTGTAGCTGAGGCTTTAATGGAAAGTATCTGAGAACTTTATTAGCCACCTTCTTCCACTTCTCCCTTTTTCTCCTCGGTTTCCACCTTGATGCACTACACTTATTACAAGCATTTTTATTTTCGTTTTCTCCCCAAAATAAGATACAATCATTCTTACAGGCATATATTTTTTTGTAGTTCAACCCCAACTTATTAATGATTTTTTTATCCTTGTAAAATGAAATTGGAATCTTTGCATCCAGAAAGACGTCAACCAATAGCTACAGTATTATTGACATAGCCTTGTCAGATATCTCGCACAAACACTTGATGCGGTATAAATTCACCAAAAATGACAATTTGGAGTATTTCTCACACCTTTCGTACAATGGTTCTTGCCCATCTTTCAGTAATTCAAAAAAATCTCTCGCGCCTTCGTCCATCCTTTCACCTGACGATGGAACCGGCATGTCTACAGAATCAACACTTTCATGTTCATGATGAATTCCAAATACTTCACGGACCATGTCCTGCACAGGGTCATTTCAAACGATTGGACGTTTTGCAACATCATATGGTATTATTTGATGTCCTGTAGCAGGATCTTCTGTTACCCTTTCTCCGTGTATACTCCAAAAATCGTAGCCTTGTGGAAAAGGTTTGACGATCAAGTGTTGGTGCATAACCTCCGTAACTTGCCATTTTTTAAATCTGCACTTTAGGCATGGACAGATTATTGTACCTTCCACACCCGAGTTAACATTTGCAAAATCTAAAAAACCTTGTAGACCTTCCAAATACTCTCAGGTGTGTCGAGGTTTATAGATCCAAGTCTTATCAATGTCTGAAACCATTATAAAATAAAAAAATTTAAATAATAGTTTGCTGAATAATGCATTCTTAATGCATTCTTTCATAATCTAACCCCTCATCGAGGATTAAATAATATACAACAAAGAAAAATTTCATGAATTTTAATTCTATTTAACAATTTAACACTCCTATCTAATTTGTATACTTAAAGTTAACTAATTATGTTTAAGTTAAAATAAATAATAAAATTTAACTACAAAAAATAATCAATTAATGCGATAATTTATCATTATTGACTATTTTATTTTATCCGACAAAGTTTCTTACTCGTTTTGTTGGAATATTTTAAATTTGATTGTTATTTTAATGATTATTAAGCTCAATACAGATCGGGTCGTAGGTTATAATTCTGCTTCTCTTTAATCTATGGATTCTTCTGGTACGTTTTATTAATCTATACTTGATTACTCTTATTTATTCTATTGAGATATTATAACACTTGGTATCAGAGCATCGTTGTAATATTTCAGTTTAATTTTATTGAGATGAAAAGCTATATTTAAATCTGCTATGCAATTTTTCGTATAATTTTTTGTTCACATGTCACTTTAACTAGAAGAGAAACTAAGTTATCATATTTTGAATTCACGCTAAATTCACGTTCAATATCTTTTACAATGAGAATTTGATCATTTTTTTATTTAAGACTGAATAATGGAAATACATGCTTCAACCTTTCTCTGTTGAATTTTTTTTTGGATGTTATCTATGTGTTTTTTCATTTTGTTGTTCATTGAATTTTGCTATTAATTAACCCGATTTCATGTTTGTCATATACATCATATAAAAAATATATTTTATTTTCTCTTATAATATCATTCCATAATGTCTATTTATTTGATTCATCTATTAATAATTTAAATTTAATATTTAATTATGTTTTATTATCTACTTATTAAAATTATTATATCTAAATTATTTATACGATTGTAATAAATCAATAAATTTAGATTATTATGCTTTTATTTCTTGTTGCTTCATTTTATTTTATACTTCTTAATTAATTTAAAAATTATAAAAATAATATCTTTACTTTATTAATTATATTATATTTTTTCTAAATAATAAACATGTATAAAATTCACTTCCAATCTTTGTCCTTAACTAAGATTTTGATTCCTCTATTAATAATTTAACACAAATATTTAATTACGTTCAATTATATAACAACAAAATTTATTATATATAAATTATTTATCATACTATTATAAATCAATAAATTTATATCATTATGATTCTATTTTTTTTATAACAATTGTTAAATTTTTTTATGCAACTTGAATTTAAATTTATAGTTATAAAAATAATAAATTTATTTTTTAATTAAATTATAATTTATAAATAATAAATAAATATAAATTTTACTTTAAATGTTTATCATTAATAAATTTTTTTATTATATAATTTATGTATAATATTTAATTACATTTATTAATATAATAATTTTTTTATTATCACAAATCTAATTTTAGTACTATTATTACCATTTTTTTTAATAACAATTACATAATTTACTACTTGGATAACCAAATTATACTTTTTATTTCTTAATTAATTCAATTTATTTCACCTTATAATTATTAACATAAAATTATAACTTACTTTTAATTATTATCATCTTTTTAAACTTATAAATATAAAAATATTATATTTATTTCTTAATTAAGTTATTATTTATTAATAATAAATAAATATAAATTTTACTTCAAATAATTATCATTAACCAATTTTTTTATTAATAATTTATGTACAATATTTAATTATATTTATCAATATGATAACTTTTTTTACTATCACAAATTAAATTTTAATACTATTATTATTATATTCTTATTTTTTTAATAATAATTACAAAATTGACTATTTGTGTAACTTAATTATATTTTTTACTTCTTAATTAATTTAAATTGTTTCACCTTATAATTATTAACTTAAAATTCTATGTTAATAATTATGACATTCTTCTTAAATAATAATTAATAATTAATAATTATTTTATTATTATAATTAACAAATATAAATATTATTTATTTTTTACTCTTAATTTGATTAAATTAATAACAGATATTTAACCTATATAACATAATACATTATTTACTAAAAGCTTAACATATAATTTCTAATAAATTAAAAGCATAAACTATTTAAGTCAAACATACAAATATACCAAAAAAAAATTCAAAACATTAAAAATAATTAAAATACATACCTTATGTAAAAATAAACAACTATGAATCACAAGTGTCTGTATATAAGCGAAATATCTACATAAAAAATTAAAAAATAAATAAATAAATTTAACCAAACTTACTATTTAAATTAAAAATTAATTCATAATAATACAAGTATATAAAAACTTACCTCAAAAAAGAGTAAATAAATTCGAACCACCAATACCACTAAACTCACAAATATTTGTCACAACAAGAAACTCACAAGTATTTTTAGGAAGAATGTAATAACCCTCAACAAATCATTTGCAACAAAGAAAGTTAAGAATAATGTAAAATTTTAAAACGTTTTGACTCTTTTTCTGACCTATCTTCACTCATATAAGTATAAATCTCTCATATGAAATCTAAATTAAGTGATTCCAATTTCTGTTGAAAGATAAGACATATATCTACAACTTTGATGTTGGGAAAGTTTGCTAATTCCATGAATATTATAGTGATAAGAGGCAAAAACCGAAGCGCAGTGTGGTCTGGACCTTTGCTCACTATTTTATGCATAACTCCTTCATATGAACTCCAAATTAGGTGCTTCAAGTGGCTAAAGAAAGCTAAGAGAAAGGGCTACAACTTTAATGTTGGACGTTTTGTCAAATTCGGCCAAATACTTAGTGCACTGTAGCCATGAATCACGGTCGTGCTCCAGGACACGGCCAGGCCGTGCTTCTGGCTATATTTTTTTTCGTTTTCTGCACCTTCCCCCTCCCTTCTCCCTCATTCTGACACTCTCCCTCTCCCTCTCTCTCTCTAAAATATTTTCTCTGCCTTCTCTCTATGATATCTCACCATCCAGTCAACCGATTCGAGCTACCAAGGTATCATTAGACTCGTGGCAACGAGTACATCAAAACCCATCGATCAGTTTCGCTGGAAAACCGCCGGAAAGTCACCAGAAAATCGCGTGAACAGTAACCTCCAAGGTAAAATTCTGTCTAATCGCATTTTAGGCTTCGTTTTTACCGAATTTCTTTCCATAGATAGTCTTAGAATTAGTTTCTATGCTAGAATATAGGGTTTTTAGGTTTCGGCGTGAATAATATTTCCGGGGAGTGAATAGTATTTTCTGGAATGAATAGTGACATTTAGAGTTTTCCAATTTTTATGTTATGTCTATATTTTCTAGGTTGTTGAACCATCACGAGGTGAAATTCTCGTTGTTGGACTCCTAGTAATGTGAGTGGGTTTTTCATACTATAGTGCACTTTTTTTTACAAATTCAGTTTATAACTCTTTCATATGATTTTAACTAATTGGAATGTATGTTAAATTGTTTTACCGCTTGAAAAACAGTATGTTCCAACTATGTTAGAAATTATAAATTTCAATCCTAGTTGAACCCTAGGTATGCAGGGCAAGCATCTAGACTGATAATTATCTATTTGAGCTAGATTTATAGAAATGTGAACTTAGTCATAGAAATGAACTAAGTTAGCCATGAAATAATTTGATGCATGCGAACATCTATGCGACGTTTACAGACGATATGTTTAAAGGAAAAGTTTATTATGATAAAGGTCTCCATGGGAATACATGGATGAAACATATTTTAGAACAAAATTTTATGCATGAAAAGAGCTAGATGGAGAATTATCGCTTTATTATAATGTTATTGAAATGTTTTACTTTAAAATTTTTTTAAATAGCATATTTCAAATATTTTCTATTGGAGAGACCCTTTTAGATCACTGTTAGCTAGCCGCAGGTAGTGCTAGTCCTAGTGCACCATGATCATGTTAAGGCTTCGGCCTAGGATACTGTGACGGGCATATGACTGCTTAAGACACAGGGATTTAGGGTGGACTTATGTCTACGCCTACAGTGATTACCCTACCCTTGCTGTGTGCTTGGGGGAGATGATAGATCTGTTAGGAAAGACCTCCAATTAACTAGTGCATTTTTCTTTAAGATTAAATATTTCTAAAATACCTCATTCATCATTGTTATTGCATAAATATCTTCATTTATTACTTACCATGCATAATTGATTTGCTTACGGTATTTGATTTAATCCTGTTTTATCTTTTGAACATACATTTGAACTGTTTAGTATTCTTTCAATAAATTACGATTAAATGTTTAATGATTTCTATACCTTGATTTCAATTATTTATTTCATTGCGAAACACTCGTGCTTAGTTTTCTCTGTTTCTGTTATAGTATGATTTACCCATTCACTGAGATGTGGTAATCTCACCCCTCTTCTGTTTTCTCCTCACAGATAGTCAAAGAAACATTGATCCAGCTACAGCTCCATAGGAGGCTAAATATAGCATTAGTGAGCCCCAGTTTGGGCAAGGCTCTGTTGTATTGGTTGTATAGTCTAAGTTTATGTCTAGTGTATCTCCATGAACTTACAGGCAGGATCCTCGCTTCTTGTGTTGTTTGAAAAATGGTTTGTTTTAGTTTTTCAACAATGTTTGTATTATGAGGCCCTGGGCCAAGTTGAATCACGGATGTTGGATTTATGAGAGAGATATATATATATATATATATATATATATATATATATATATATATATATATATATATATATATATATATACAGTATTTTCTGATATTGGATGTGGCATATGTGGCCAGTTATATTTATTATGTACTCTGGATTGTGTGCTGAATGTTTGTGCATGCTATGTGTTAGGCTTACGGCTAGGGGGAAACTCTTATGCCGTGCCGATCATGTGTTCCATCATTTGGGGCCATGACAAAGTGGTATCAGAGGATTATGTTTTCCTGTGTTCATGGAGTAACGGACCTTTAGGTAGGACTTTGAGTATGGGTATGAATCCGGACATGCTTATACTCACGGTGCTGCTAAAGGGGTTCGATAGGATGTTGTCTTGTTGTTTAAGTAAGCCAGTTTATAGTATACTATGTTGGTCTGGTTAAGTGATGGTTGGGCTATTTCTGTTTTATAGCGAGATGCCACCAAGAATGAGATCAAAGGTTAGGCAACCCGCGGTTCAAGAGCATATGGCTGAAGAGTCTGCTCAATCCGCAGTATCCGTGCCTAGAGGCCGAGGTAGAGGTCGTGGCAGAGGCCGACCTAGAGCCAATGCAAGAGGCAGTGGCAGGGGTGTAAGGGCTGCTGAAGCAGTCGAACAAGCTGAGTTGAGCAGTGAGCAAGCTGAGACTCCCAGGACGAGGGAAATGTCTTCTTACCCCCGGGATGATGTGATAGCCCAGATGCTGGTAACCATGCAGGGTATGCAGCGGGCAATATAAAATCTAGCCGAAAGAAAGGATGGGCAAGATAGAAGGGACCCACAACAGCCCGAAACAACTACCTTTGTTCCAAAACCAGTTAGGTCCGTGGAGCGGCATGTGAGACCTGCTGAGAGGGAAGTGGAACTATCTGAGTTCCTGAAGCTGAAACTGCCAAACTTTAAGGGGTTGTTGGCTAGTGAAGATCTCCAGGAGTTTATAGAGGATACTGAGAAGATCTGTGAGGTGCTTAAGTGTCCAGAGATTCGATCCGTAGAGTTGGCATCCTTCCAGTTGTCTGGTGTAGCGCAGGTATGGTTTAAGACCATGATGTGCGGAAGAAGAGCTACAGCGCCACCTTTGGGATGACCAGAGTTCAAGGAAGTTTTTATGGAGAGGTTTGTGCCTGAGAGTATCCGAGATGCCAAGTGGCAGGAATTTGTAGAGTTGAAGCAGACTCCCGGTATGTCAGTCACGGAGTATGACTACCGCTTCACACAGCTGTTGCCGTATGCACCGCATATAGTCCCTACTGAAAGGGCCATGGTCAAGAAGTTCGTCCAGGGGTTGATACCAGCATTGTTTAGATCAGTGGCACCCCAGATAAAGCAATTCCCCAACTGTGCAGAGGCTGTGGACTGTGCAAGAATGATGGAGACTAGGCATTTGGCCGATGTCAAGAGTGCCAAGTTGAGAAAGAGGGATAGGGACAGGAGCTCCAAAGGAGGGCAAAGTTCTCATTCCCAAGGACCCCGATTCCAGGGCCAGCAGCGCCCAGCACCACAGAATGTTGGAAACCCCAACCAGAGACCAGATGCAAGTGGTAGGCTAGGTCTTAGCCAAGGAAACACCAGCTATCCAGGTCAACCAGGACCAAGAGCCATTCAGTAGAACAGGCCATAATGCCCTATTTGTGGCAACCATCACTTTGGTCAGTGTCGTAGGGAGATGGTTGTTTGCTATCATTGCAACCAACCTGGACACATGAAGAGGGACTGTCCCCAATTGTATGGCTCAAGCCAAGGGCCAACTCAACCGGCTTTGCTACAAACCCCAGTGGCAGCTCAGCCTATAAGGATTATACCAGGCCAAGCAAGTAGCAGAGGTACTGGTAGAGGGATGATGGGCCGAGGTCAAAGCCAAACAGGCTGAGGTCAACCGAGGATTTTTGCTCTTACCAGGCAGGATGCATAAGCTTCAAATGCGGTCATGACAGGTACTCTTTCGGTTTGTCTACATGAAGCATATGTTTTGTTTGACCCTGGGTCTACATATTCCTATGTTTCCCCTAGTTTTGCTAAGAGTTTGGGTAAAGATCCGATTAGGATGAATGCCCCTTTCTTTGTAACCACCCCGGTCGGTGATTGTTTTCCAGTAGAGCATATATGCAAGTCATGTAAAATGTCAGTGGGTGATAGGGAGACATCTGCTGATTTGATCATCCTAGACATGATCGACTTTGACATAATCCTAGGAATGGATTGGTTGGTAGCATGCTATGCTACCTTGGATTGCTATGAGAAGGCAATCAGGTTCAACATTCCAAGTGAAGTTCCTTTCCGGTTCCAGTGTGACCGAAGTAAAGCTCCAAGTAACCTGATTTCAGTCTTGGGTGCTCAGAAGATGTTGAAGAAGGAATGCCAGGGATACTTGGCATATGTTAGAGATATGGATGGGAAGGTACCGGATGTAGACAAGATGACAGTGGTAAGAGAATTCCTGAATGTCTTTCCAGAAGAGTTGCCAGGATTACCTCCTGAACGGGAGATAGAGTTTGGTATCGACCTTATTCCAGAAGCTCGACCAATTTCTATACCGCCTTACAGGATGGCACCCACAGAGCTTAAGGAGCTAAAGAGTCAGTTGCAGGATTTGTTGGATAAGGGCTTCATCAGACCGAGCACTTCTCCATGGGGTGCTCCGGTCCTTTTTGTGAAGAAGAAAGACGGGTCTTTGCGTCTTTGCATTGACTATCGGCAACTGAATAAGCTAACGGTGCGCAACAACTACCCTTTACCCAGGATTGATGATCTGTTCGATCAACTTCAAGGAGCGAAATGTTTCTCCAAGATTGATCTGAGGTCAGGGTATCATCAGTTGAGGATCAGGAAGGAAGATATTTCCAAGGCAGCTTTTAGGACCCGTTATGGTCATTATGAGTTTTTGGTTATGTCTTTCGGACTAACTAATGCACCAGCTGCTTTTATGGACTTGATGAACAGGGTGTTCAAGCCATTCTTGGATCAGTTTGTCATTGTGTTCATTGATGACATCTTGGTTTATTCTAAAGACCATGAGGAGCATGAACAGCACCTACGGGTCATTCTGTAGATCTTGAGGGATCAGTAGTTGTATGCCAAACTCTCTAAGTGTGAGTTCTGGTTGGACAGTGTTATGTTTATGGGGCATGTAGTCATGAAGGACGGCATTCAAGTAGACCCCGAGAAGGTAGAGGTAGTACAGCAGTGGCCTCGCCCAGCTAGTGTGACGGAGATCCGAAGTTTCTTGGGTCTAGCAGGGTATTATCGGAGGTTCATCAAGGATTTCTCCAGGATAGCTGCTCCTTTGACCAGATTAACCAGGAAGGGAGTTAATTTTGAGTGGTCGGATGCATACGAAGAAAGTTTCCAGACTTTGAAGAAGTGTCTAACCACAACCCCAATTTTAACTATCCCAACGGGCACTGGAGGATACTCAGTATACTGTGACGCCTCAAGGGTGGGCTTGGGTTGTGTGTTAATACAGAATGGTCATGTTGTAGCCTATGCATCTAGGCAGCTCAGGAAGCACGAACAGAACTATCCTACACATGATCTGGAGATGGCGGCAGTGGTCTTTGCCTTGAAGATTTGGAGACACTATCTCTATGGTGAACCCTGTGAGATTTACACGGACCACAAGAGCCTCAAATACATCTTTCAACAAAGGGATCTTAACTTGATTGTACTATCTTGTACCACCCAGGCAAGGCCAATGTGGTAGCAGATGCTTTGAGCAGAAAGTCAATGGGGAGTCTAGCCCATATCACCCTACTCCGGAGGCCGTTGGTAAGGGATATTCATCGGCTAAAAAGTGAAGCAATGCGTTTTGAAGTGAAGGAGCCAGGGGTGTTGTTAGCTCACATGCAACTACACTCTCCGCTGGTTGAGCAGATTAAGGCAGATTAGGACAAGGATGCTAAGCTGTGCAAGCTCAAGGATGAAGCTAGGAATAATCAGACTTCTGAATTCAGCGTGGATGCTGAAGGAGTGTTAAGATATGGGAAGCACTTGTGTGTACCCGATGTGGATAGCTTGAGGAAGCAGATTTTTGAAGAGGCACATCAATCAGCCTATACGATCCACCCAGGAACAAATAAGATGTACAGTGACCTCAAGGACTTGTATTGGTGGAATAGGATGAAGAAGGATGTAGCAGACTTTGTGGCTCAGTGCTTGGTTTGTCAACAGGTGAAAGCTAAACACCAGAAGCCTACTGGTCTGCACCAACAGATTGAGATACCGGAATGGAAGTAAGAAAGGATCACTATGGACTTCATTACAGGGTTACCAAGGACTCCTAAGGGTTATGACTCAGTATGGGTGATAGTGGATCGAATGACCAAGTCATCCCACTTCTTACCAGTGAAGACTACCTTTAATGCGGCTCAGTATGCAAGCCTGTATCTGAATGAGATCGTTAGATTACATGGAGTCCCTGTATCCATCATATCTGACTGAGGTCCACAGTTTACGGCAAGGTTTTGGAAAGCTTTTCAAGAAGCTTTAGGGACGAGGTTGGATCTAAGCACCGCTTTTCATCCCCAAACAGATGGCCAGTCAGAACACACGATTCAAATTCTGGAGGATGTGCTTAGAGCATGTATATTGGATTTTGGTGGCAGTTAGGAAGGATACCTGCCATTAGCTGAGTTTGCATACAACAACAGTTATCAAGCCAGTATTCAGATGGCACCTTTTGAAGCTCTTTATGGGAGAAGATGTCGATCTCCCGTTGGATGGTTTGAAGTTGGAGAAGCCAAGCTGCTAGGGCCAGACTTGGTGCAAGATGCCATAGAAAAGGTTAAGCTGATAAGGGAACGGCTTTTAACTGCACAAAGTTGTCAGAAGTCTTATGTGGACCATAGGCGTCGGGAGTTGGAGTTTTCTCTAGGCGATCACGTGTTCCTCAGAGTTTCACCCATGAAGGGAATCATGCGGTTTGGTAAGAAAGGGAAGTTAAGCCTGAGGTATATTGGACATTTTGAAGTTCTGGATAGGGTAGGAGGAGTGGCATACCGCCTAGCTCTACCACCTGGATTGAGTGAAGTGCATCCAGTCTTCCATGTCTCGATGTTGAGGAACTATCTACCCGACCCATCTCATGTGATTCAACTGCAAGAAATCCTTTTGGATGACAAGTTGGCCTACGAAGAGAGACCCGTGGCCATTGTTGATAGACAAGTGAAAAAGTTGAGATCTAAGGATATCCTTACAGTAAAGGTGATCTGGCAGAATCATTCCAAAGAGGAAGCTACGTGGGAAGTAGAGGACGTCATGAGAAAGAAGTATCCACAGCTGTTCCAAGAGTAGTCTTATGTTTTCATGTTGTTAGTTTTTGTAAAATTCGGGGACTGAATTTCTTATAAGGAGGGTAGAATGTAATAACCCTCAACAAATCATTTGCAACAAAGAAAGTTAAGAACAATGTAAAATTTTAAAGCGTGTTTGACTCTTTTTCTGACCTATCTTCACTCATATAAGCATAAATCTCTCATATGAAATCTAAATTAAGTGTTTCTAATTGCTGTTGAAAGATAAGAAATATATCTACAACTTTTATGTTGGGAAATTTTGCTAATTCCGTGAATATTATAGTGATAAGAGGCAAAAATCGAAGCGCAGTGTGGTCTGGACCTTTGCTCACTATTTTATGCATAACTCCTTCATATGAACTCCACATTAGGTGATTCAAGTGGCTAAAGAAAGCTAAGAGAAAGGGATACAACTTTAATGTTGGACATTTTGTCAAATTCGGCAAAATACTTGGTGCACTGTAGCCACGAATCACGGCCGTGCTCCAGGACACGGCCAAGCCGTGCTTCTGGCTATATTTTTTTTGTTTCTGCACCTTCCCCCTCCCTTCTCCCTCATTCTGACACTCTCCCTCTCCCTCTCTCTCTCTAAAATATTTTCTCTGCCTTCTCTCTACGATATCTCACCATCCAGTCAATCGATCCGAGCTACCAAGGTATCATTAGACTTGTGGCAACGAGTACTTTAAAACCCACCGATCAGTTTCGTCGGAAAACCGCCGAAAAGTCGCCGGAAAATCGCGTGAACAGTAACCTCCAAGGTAAAATTCTGTCTAATCGCGTTTTAGGCTTCGTTTTTACCGAATTTCTTTCCATAGATAGTCTTAGAATTAGTTTCTATGCTAGAATATAGGGTTTTTAGGTTTCAGAGTGAATAGTGTTTCGGTGAGTGAATAGTGTTTTTTGGCATGAATAGTGACGTTTAGAGTTTTCCAATTCTTATGTTATGTCTATATTTTCTAGGTTGTTGAACCATCACGAGGTGAAATTCTCGTTGTTGGACTCCTAGTAATGTGGGTGAGTTTTTCATACTATAGTGCATTTTTTTTTACAAATTCAGTTTATAACTCTTTCATATGATTTTAACTAGTTGGAATGTATGTTAAATTGTTTTACCGCTTGACAACCAATATGTTCCAACCATGTTAGAAATTATAAATTTCAATCCTAGTTGAACCCTAGGTATGCAGGGCAAGAATCTAGACCGATAATTCTCCATTTGAGCTAGATTTATAGAAATGTGAACTTAGTCATAGAAATGAACTAAGTTAGCCATGAAATGATTTAATGCATGCGAACATCTATGCGACGTCTACGGGCGATATGTTTAAAGGAAAATTTTATGATGATAAAGGTCTCCATGGGAATACATGGATGAAACATATTTTAGAACGAAATTTTATGCATGAAAAGAACTAGATGGAGAATTATCGCTTTATTATAATGTTATTGAAATGTTTTAATTTAAACTTTTTTTGAATAGCATATTTCAAATATTTTCTATTGGAGGGACCATTTTAGATCACTGTTAGCTAGCCGCAGGTAGTGCTAGTCCTGGTGCACCATGATCATGTTAAGGCTTCGGCCTAGGATACTGTGACGGGCATATGACTGCCTAAGACACAGGGATTTAGGGTGGACTTATTTCTACGCCTACAGTGATTACCCTACCCTTGCTGTGTGCTTGGGGGAGATGATAAATCTGTTAGGAAAGACCTCCAATTAACTAGTGCATTTTTCTTAAAGATTAAATATTTCTAAAATACCTCATTCATCATTGTTATTGCATAAATATCTTCATTTATTACTTACCATGCATAATTGATTTGCTTACGGTATTTGATTTAATCCTGTTTTATCTTTTGACCATACATTTGAACTGTTTAGCATTCTTTCAATAAATTACGATTAAATGTTTAATGATTTCTATACCTTGATTTCAATTATTTATTTCATTGCGAAACACTCGAGCTTAGTTTGCCCTGTTTCTGTTATAGTATGATTTACCCATTCACTGAGATGTGGTAATCTCACCCCTCTTCTGTTTTCTCCCCACAGATAGTCAAAGAAACATTGATCCAGCTACAGCTCCATAGGAGGCTAAATATAGCATTGGTGAGCCCCAGTTTGGGCAAGGCTCCGTTGTATTGGTTGTATAGTCTAAGTTTATGTCTAGTGTATCTCCATGAACTTACAGGCAGGATCCTCGCTTCTTGTGTTGTTTGAAAAATGGTTTATTTTAGTTTTTCAACGATGTTTGTATTATGAGGCCATGGGCCAAGTTGAATCATGGATGTTGGATTCATGAGATATATATATATATATATATATATATATATATATATATATATATATATATATATATATATATATATATATATATATATATATATATATATATATATATATATATATATATATATAGTATTTTCTGATATTGGATGTGGCATATGTGGCCAGTTATATTTATTATGTACTCTGGATTGTGTGCTGAATCTTTGTGCATGCTACGTGTTAGGCTTACGGCTAGGGGGAAACCCTTATGCCGTGCCGATCATGTGTTCCATCATTTGGGGCCATGACAAAGAAGATGAGAGAAACTCAAATTGTGTAAAGAAAATGGAGAAGGAAAGGCGA
This sequence comes from Gleditsia sinensis, assembly GCA_037074535.1. Taxonomy (NCBI): domain Eukaryota; kingdom Viridiplantae; phylum Streptophyta; class Magnoliopsida; order Fabales; family Fabaceae; genus Gleditsia; species Gleditsia sinensis. The sequence continues at coordinate 18,846,862 of CM073466.1, read as the reverse complement.
ATTTATAGGAGAACACGTGTTTTAACGACGGTTTTTAAAAAACGTCGTTAAATTGACTTTTAACGACGATTACAAAAAAATCGTCGCTAGACCTTGTTTTAACAACGGTTTCACAAGAACCGTCATCCAAATGGCTCGTAGCATAACACGGTTTTGCAAGAATCGTCATCAAACCGAACCAATTTCCCATAAATAGTCCAATTTTCGTGGAATTTTATGACGGTTTACACAAACCGTCGTACAAATAACGACGGTTTATAAACCGTCGTTAAACCGTGACATAATTCCAATGTTAACGGTCAATTCACCGTGGGAATTTATGATGGTTTTGGTTAACTGTCGTTGTATGACGACAGTTTTTTCTAACTGTTTTCATTTTACGACGGTTCAAGATGAACCGTCGTTGTATAACAACGATCTCTATAATAACCGTCGTTATATGTTTGCATTTAACGACGGTTAATAAAATTGTCATTAAAGCGTTATTTAACAACGATTTCTATGACCATCGTTAAATAACCGTCGCAATGTACTGCTTTTTTAGTAGTGTTTCTTCAAAATGTTTGGGGGAAATAGCAATTTTCCACCTTAATCTTTTAGTGCAATTGCAGTATCCACCCTTTTCTTTCAAAAATTACAATGCCCCCTATTCTTTTAATTGATTACAATGTCCCCCCAATAGGTGAGTTTACCGTCAATGTTAACGTTTTTTAGATGTAAAAATACCAAAATGGCCTTTTATTTTTTGAAGAAAAAACAATTATCTTTTTTTCTTTTACTTTAACTAATATTGGGGATTCTTTCTTTAATCCAACCACGCACGCAATGAAGCCATCACCCACACAATGAAGCCACCCAGTGAAGCCATCCATCCATACAATGAAGCCATCGTTCTCCCTGTGAAGAATATGCAAGAAAACAGGAGAAGCAGAGATCTAATTGAACTGACCTTGTCGTTGAGCCACTGTCAGCATCACTCACATCGCCTCTATCGACCACACCATTTTAGAGAAAGCTAAACCTGCGCTAGATCCAACTACAACCCCCAACTCAACTCCATGAAAACCAGGTAATGGTGTTTAATATTTATATGGGTGTTGATGAGTCTACAGTAGTGAAATTGGTAATGCTCTATTTTGAGTTTATGTTCTCTGAAATTTAATTTGGAATTTTTCCTTCTCTAATTGAAAATTTGTGATAGAAATCCTTCACGATGGAGCATTTGGGTGTTGATAAGTAATGTGCTGTTGAATAGTTTATGCACTTTAATGTGCTCTGGAATAGTTTATGCGCTTCAAATATGCACTTTAATTGGCACTTGTGGTAGCAATCGTTATGTTGGTTCTGGGTTTGAGGTATATATAAAGCTCAATGATGGAGCATCCATTATAATTTTCTGCTGAATTGTTTGTGCACTTTAATTGGCACTTGTTGTCATAAATTTCTCTTCTCACAGCTTAAAGTTCTAGTTAAGAATAATAAGCATCCATCTTATGAAATGAGCTTGAGCTAAAGTTATTGAAATGATCTCAAAGATGGATTCACGATATGTAAAGAAGGATTTTTCAAAAGAGTTGGGACTGGATGCTGAGAAGGTTGTGATTTACAATCTCCAAGTTATTCTTGTTTCTATCTATAAAGGAGCTTTTGTTTCCTAGATTTATTTGCATTTCTTTGGTCTTTATTCATGTCTAGCAGCTGTTTACCCGCTCAAACTTTCAATTACTAAGATAATTTAGAAAAATCAAGTTAGGAAATGGTTAAAAATGCATGTTACTTAGCACTTAAAACCAGAAAGGTAAGCTTCACTACTCTATTTTTCTCTCATTTTCTTACATATATAAGTAATATTTTGTCTTTCCTTCTGTTCTTCTTCTGCTTAATTCATATCTTTTCAAAAATTCTGACATGTCATTGACTTTGAATAATTACCAACTTTTTTGTATTTTTAAACATTAGCTTACTTAGGTTTATATTAAATAGGTTAGATGCAAGGTAGGAAGGTTTGAAAAATAGAAATGCCTAACCTTGAAATTCAAATTAGGCGAAGTAGAAGAGGATTTAATTGGCTCTTAGAATAATAGCATAAGAAATGGCTAATATCATTGACTCTGAATAATTACCAACTTTTTTGTATTTTTAAACATTAGCTGACTTAGGTTTATATTAAATAGGTTAGATGTAGGGTAGGAAGGTTTGAAAAATATAGGTGCCTGACCTTGAAATTCAAATTAGGCAAATTAGAAGAGGATTTAATTGGCTCTTAGATTAACATGAGAAATGGATAAATCTACACTTCATCAAACCCATTAGGCGAAATGGTTAACAACATTTTCTGCTTCTACACTTCATGAAAAATAAAGCCATTTTCTACTTTTACAGTTCATGAGAAATGGTTAACAGCATGCTGAATATTAACTTGTGTTTATGAATATGAATGGAACATCATGCTATTTTCTCCCTCTTTTCTTTCACTATATACTATTTTCTACTTCTACACTTCATGAGAAATGGTTAACAGCATGCTAAATATTAAATTGTGTATATGAATATGAATGGAGCAGTTATACAATTCATCAAACCCATTAGGCGAAATAGAAGAGGATTTAATTGGCTCTTAGATTAAACAATGACATAAGAAAGGTTAGCTAATTCTGAAGTCCAAGTTCATTTGCTAATCAATATATATGTGATCAACAACATATACTACTTTCTGCTTCACCATATACTATTTTATGCTTCTACAGCATGCTATTTTCTCCTTCTCTTCCTTTACCATATACTATTTTTTGCTTCTACACTTCATGAGACATGGTTAACAAAATGCTTAATATTAACTTGTGTATATTAATATGAATGGAACAACATGCTATTTTCACTATATACTATTTTCTGCTTCTACACTTCATGAGAAATGGTTAACAGCATACTAAATATTAACTTGTGTATATGAATATGAATGGAGTAGTTCTACAATTCATCAAACCCATTAGCACTTTTGAATATGAATTGTAACTATCCACTTATCACTTTTGTTAGTTGAATATACTCTAACGAAATTTGTATTTTGTTTTACTAGATTAAGCTGATGAACTATGTCACAAAATTCAAGCCGCTAGAGTTCTTCAAGCTTCCAAAGAAACACTATCTTCTGTAATTGTAGAGAACATACTTGTCAACTCACTTCTTTCACAAATGTCAGAAGGAGATTCTTTACATGTCGAAATTACCGATCTACAAAGAAATGTGATTTCTTCAAATGGATAGATCCACCAATGTGTGAACATGGAAGATGTGTCCTGCTCAAACTAAACCAACTATGAAATTTGCTTGCACCTAGTAGGGAACAAGCAAAAAGAATTGCTGATAATGGAGACAGTTGGTGGAAGTCCATGTATATTGCATCATGGTGTATTTTATTAGGTGTTTTCATTGGGTTTGGGATAAAAGTCATATTCAAATTCTGAGTTTAGTGTTGAGAATGTCGTCAATGTACTTTGTTTCTATATTACCAATGTTGTATTTCTTAGTTGTCATCACTTGTTCTATTATTAAAATTATTATTATGCATTATATATTTTCCACTTGAGGAATTATATACATATATCATCCATTAAATACTAAGGTCAATACATAGACATTATATACCATCCACAAAATGTTTCTAAATAAAAATACAAAAGGCATTCAATACTATCTTTTAAATATAAAAGCCATTACATAGGAATTATACATATATCATCAATTAAATACTAAGGCCAATACATAGATATTATATACCATCCACGAAACGTTTCTAAATAAAAATACAAAAGGCATTCAATACCATTCGTTCAATATACAAGCCATTACACACGAATTATACATATATCATCCATTAAATACTAAGACCAATACATAGACATTATATACCATCCACAAAATGTTTCTAAATAGAAATACAAAAGGAATTCAATACCATCCATTAAATACATAGAAGATAATACATAAGAACTATATACCAATCAATAAACATAAAAACTACTTTCAAGGCTGCTTCTTTTTCAGCATAAGCTTAACCACTCGTGAATTTTCTTGGTCATTCTTTCCTATGTGACTGGATGATACCTATAAAATTAGAAAAAGATTAAGGATATCATTGTACAAACTCAAAAAAAGAAAAGAAGATTAAGGCTTTACCACTGTATGAAGTCATCCCTCTAGGGCATTTCCTCTCTTTAGCATAGGCTTTACCACTCGTGAATCTTCCTGGATGTTCTTTCCCTTGTAATTGAAAACTTGTGTAACTTTGATATGCACAAAAATTTTCTTAAATGTTAAGATAACCATTAGAGAAACAAAATGCCACATTTTGAAGAAACGCACATATACCTCAACTAAATTTGTGACTTTCTTAGAAGTAGTTTGAGCCTTCTTTTCTTCCCTTGAACTTTCATCTCGCTTGTAGGTCCTTACATTATGTCATTGTCCTCCACACTTTGAGCACCTCACAACTTGGCCATGTTTTCTCATTTTGAGTGGATTTTTGACTTTCTCATCTGTACTCTTATTCCTCTGTTTCTTAGTCCTCCCAAGCATCTTTTTGGGCTTTGGATGATCCACATCTGGCAAGTTTGTCTCAATCCATCCTAACTTATCAGGTATTGGATAAAATATTAGTTCATATGATTTGATGTATGCATCTTTTCTATATGTAGAGAACACAAAATCCTCAAGCTCCTGACCAAGCATACAAATAATAGAACATGCATGTGAACATGGTATCCCATTCAAGTCCCATCATCGACAGTTATACAATCGCTAAGTTAAGTTAACAACAAATTGTTTTTCTCTGTAAGACACTTGAAAGTGACAATCTCTAGCATAAGTTGTTCGGCACTCAAAAGAATCTTACTTAGCAATCTCCAACTTAACCTTGATGTTTTTTCTTATATCATTCTCATCCATCTTTGCGCCATCCCTCTTAATCTAAAACCTTCTCATCAATCTCATCCTAATCATCTTCATCATCGTAATTAATGGCTTATCTCTTGCGTCTATGATATAGTTGTTGAAGCTCTCATTCAGATTATTCACCAATAGATCACATTTGGATCTCGTGCTTAAAAGTACCCTAGACCATGTTTTTGGATTCACAGCTACCAAATAATTATAACCACTAGTATTTAGTGTCTTTATCCTTTCCAAGGTGTTTTTAAATTCCCTTGGAGTCAAACAAGATGCAACCTCTCACAAGAGATTTCTTAGACCCTGACCCTTATATCCTCAATCTTATAAGTTAGCATAGAGATGTCTAACACATATCTTGTGATCTGCATTTGGCATAAGCAACTCAAATGCTTGAGTCAGTCCCTGCATAGAATGAAACACAAAACACATAAGACTAAAATTGAATTGAATACTCCAATGTCATGTATATACAACAACAACAAAAAATAATACCTTCTCTCCATCATATATAAATGTCCAGTCACATTTTGTAATTCTTCCAATATCATGTAATAGTAGTTCTAGAAATCAAATCTATGTATCTTTATTTTTTATCTTAACAACAACATATGCTATTGGAAATAAGTTTTTATTTTTACCATTCCCAATAACTGATAGTAACTGACCTCTAAATGAAAACTTCAGAAAGCAACCATCTAGACCCACAAATCTTCTACAACCAGCCAAGAACCCTAATTTCATGGCTCCCAATGACGCATACATCTTCTTGAACACACAATTTCCTAATGCACCATGGTTGGCAACATGTACCTTTACTCTACCTCCTAGATTGTGATCAAAAAGAGTTTGTGCATAATCATACACCCTTTTGTACTGCTAACTCCACTCTTCATGAATAGCCTTCATGGCCATCTTCTTTGCTCTATAAACTTGGTGTATTGACACATTACTCTTCAAATTTTCAATTATCTTTATCATCATATTGGCTACTTTTCAATTTGAATTTCTTCTCATTTTTTCTAAGTATTTTTTCGCCAGATAGCCTGAGGTGATCTTCCTATTTCTGTAGGCACTTGGACATGAGTGATTTAGATACAAATTTCTAATCTAAAATGTACTTTCACCATTTTATTTTATCCCATATATTCTAAACCCGCAACTCTTTGTACATTCAACTATAACCTTATCAGGACTGTTTTTCTTCCATTCCAAGTATTTTTCTTGTTGGATGTTCCATTCATGAACTGTAGTCCTAAAAACAACCATATTTGGGAACTTCTAGCCTACACTAAAGACGATATTGTCCATGTCTTTATCAGTCTTGAACTCATCATACCTTAGCATGCCACAATCTTCATCACTACTGATAGGCGAAGATATCAGCACATCTGAGGGTGAATATTTTGATTAAACATCGGTATCTATATAGTTGGCAGGTATAGTTTCTATCATTATTAGTATCCTTGAAACCAAATTAAGCTTCTTCTAAGGATTTTCTTGCACAAACTCTATACCTACAAAATGTAAATTAACCATTATGAATGTGCAATAACTAGCTAGTTAAATATTACATAAAAATTATCAAAGTAGCTAAATAATCAATTTACCTAGAATATCATAAATCTCTTCATTGCTAGTTACTGCATCTTTCCAATAAGGGTCTTCTTTAGTGCTACTATTATTGTCATCACTTTCATACTCACTTTCTTCCCCTTCACTTACTACCTTATCTTCATCATCTTCCTCTATTGACACATCATATAGATCACTTGTGTCTATTATGTATATTGAAACTTCCAAGTCTGGTTTATAAATGTCGTATATGTCCAACATGCTTTTAATCTCAAGGTCTGACACAAAATGTACAAGCTTATATCCAAGGTCTGATCAGGGACAAGGTAATGTATGGAAACACTTGTTTTCCACATTAATTGTTTTAACTCATGCATAAGCTTAAAGTAGGACACGATATCTCTATCCATAGGGCCTATGGTTACCACATTACCTCCCACATAGGTGGTCTCTTCCAATCCATTCTATAATTTTTCACTATAGTGAACAATAAAATTCACATATGATTTTTTTTGCCTCTGCATAAAAAAATTAAACAAGTTCATAAATATATATTTAGCTTTTAGAGGTACTATAATTCTAAATATATGCTTTTATGTATGTCTTAATCTTCAATCACAAAAATATAGTGATTTTTAGCATTTCTGTTATTATTAGTCTACCAATATAATGGAAGAATCATGACATTAAATTGTTGCTTTCATTTGTTCTACATACAAGCTAAAAAATAGATTCTTACAAAAAAAAGGACAAATATATTATACATTCATCAAGGCATTTTGGCAACAAAACAAAATTCCACAAAAACAATGTCAACTACATTGTCAATAAACAAGGGAACCACAAAAAGAATATACCATGTTTGGCTATATATAGAACATGGGGGACCACAAAATACTGTAAAATCAATATCAACTACATTTGTCTGTAAACACAAGGGACTACAAAATATGGGAGACTACATTATCTATAACCCACATTTTTTATGTAATACAAACAACTTAATAGACAATTTGAGCATGTTGTAATCTACTTGGGGGGTCACAGGGCACTTAATAGATAGTGGATCATAGGGGACTCAATAGACAACATAGGGGACCACAAAACATAGGGATGTTGTAATTTACTGATCAAAATTAAATCATTCACATTGAGACTAAAAAATTTTAAAAAATAACAATTCTTAAAGTCCACCAACTAGGCCAGGTGGGATCATTGGTTTAAAACAAAGTGAAAAATTGAGCATGTAGGCAACTTTTTATCATTGGTCTAGAAAAAAATTTGTCGGCATAAGAGAAGACATGAAAGCAACTAAAATATAATACACCAATTCTTTGGATTAGGTTTAATCTTTGCAAATAAAGAAATCACCAACAGACACTGATTTCCTTTAATAGAATGAAGACAATGGCTCAAAGGCGCCCTTCATTGTCAAAAAAGAAACAAAAAAAAGTCAAATTGGCAAGTAATATTATGGTAACACTTTATGCCTACTTGAACTTAGCTTTTTCTTGCCCATTCATTGTCAAGTTTGTAAACATGGGGAACCACAAAGATAATCTACCATAGGTCTGATACTAAATATTCAGATCATGTGCTTTACACTTTTTTTATCTAATCAAAGGTACACCAATCACCATTTTACATTTTTAAACCATATATCTGAACCTTTGTTATCCATTAGCCAAGGTATTAAATTTCGTTTCGTAGTATCGTTTCGGTGACTCTAGAAACAGAAATATTTCGAAACATTTCAGAAATTTTGAGGAAACGGAAATTTTTTTAAGAAATGTTTCAAATAATATTTTTTTTTAATTTTAAAAGATTTTAACATAATATTAATGATATAGATATATAAAATTATATTAAAATTAATTCGAATTAATGTCTATAATTGAATAGTAAGTAAACATACTATTACAGTAGAGACTTCAACTCAAATCCTAACAGCATTCAACAACAATCTCTCTATTGCATCTATCTCTTCATCTTCTTCTTAACTCTTTCATGACATTTATATTTAAGTCTTTTTCTCTGTCAACTATGATTTTATCTCTATCTTTAGGTATATTCCTCTCTCTTTGCCTTTCAATCTCTCTTTGTATCATTTTTGTAGTTTCCTCTTTAAAATAAAGATAATGAAGGAAAATAATGTCATGAGAACAAAGGGAGAGAATATGAAATTAATAAAGACGTTGTGACTTGTGAGAGAAAATAACTTGGTGTTGGATGTGATATAATGTTATTTTCATCTACTTTTAAATTATCAATTTTTGTATTTTTCAAATTAGTTTAGTACTTTTCCATCGAAACAACTCGAAATAAAAGTATTTCTATTAAAATAATTCGAAACAAGAGTATTTCCATCGAAATAATTCGAAACAAGAGTATTTTCATCGAAATAATTCGAAATAAGAGTATTTCCATCAAAATAATTCGAAACAAGAGTATGTCTTTCGAAATAACTCGAAACAAGAGTATTTCTATCGAAATAACTCAAAATAAGAGTATTTCTACTGAAATTTTCATTGAAACAAGAGTATTTCTACCGAAACATTTCGAAACATAGTAATTTTAATTGAAATAGCATAATTCCTTAACAAACACTTCATTTCGTTTCGATAACTCCGTTTCGTATCGGTGACTCAGGAAACGAAAACGTTTCGGTCGTTTCGATAGAAAAGAAAAGAAATTTAGTTCCTTGCCATCGGCACTTCGTAAGAAAATTTTCTTTTGAGTGTCTTCTTCCTCCACAGGTGCCTAGACAAGGGCTTTTCAACGCGATGGCTTCAACAGTTAAATCTAAAACACCATTACCTGGTTTTCATGGAGCTAGATTGGGGGTTACAGTTGGATCTAGTGCAGGTTTGACTTTCTTTGAAATGGTGTGGCCAACGGAGGCGATGTGGGTGACATCGACGGTGGCTCAACGGCAAGGTCAAGTCAGTTGTATCTCTTCTCCTCTTGTTCTCTTGCGTATTCTTCACAGGGAAAATGATGGCTTCACTGCATCGGTGAATGACTTTATTCCAACAATGGTTCACTACATCAATGGAAGGCTTCATTGGGTGACTTCACTGCGTGGGTGATGGCTTCACTAGGTACCTTCACTGGGTGCCTTCATTGTGTGCGTAATGGCTTCACTAAGTGCCTTCACTGCGTGCGTGGATGGGTTAGAGAAAGAATCACCAATATTAGCTAAAGTAAAAGAAAAAAAGGCTAATTGTTTTTGCTTCAAAAAATAAAAGGCCATCTTGGTATTTTTACATCTAAAAAATGTTAACATTGACGGAGAACTCACATATTGGAGGGATATTGCAATCAATTAAGAGAATGGGGGGGACATTGTGAATTTTAAAAGAAAAAGGTGGATACTACAATTACACTCTAAGATTAGGGTGGCAAATTACCATTTCCCCAAATGTTTGAGATCATATTTGAACTTGCGACACTTTGGCTAAAGCAATAACGCCTTTGCCACATGGCCCAATTTATATAAAATAATAATTATATGGATCCTACAATTTTAAAAAATTCACAAACATGAAAATAAAATAACATTTTAATTGGATTAGTAAAATTTATTAATCAAGAAACCTTTTTCATCTTAAATTATCATATAAATTTCATATTAACTTTATTCAATACTAAATTATTTATGAGATGACTTAATAGATAAATCTATTATATTCATAATGTATCCATAAGTTTTGAAAAATTAAATATTACATCATGTAAGATTGTGATTTATTGCAACATAATTATTCAATAGTATTTTCAAGATAATGATATTTAACATTAGATTATTTTTATCTTAAATTATTTATTTACTTTTATATATATATATATATATATATATATATATATATATATATATATATATATATATATATATCTGTGTGTGTGTGTGTGTGTGCGCGCGCGCACTAAACATACAAATTCATTCCTCAATTTACTAAAATCCTAAACTTTAGTCCTTGAATTTTTATATAATATAGTTCTCAAATTTACTAAATATTGAATAATTTAGTCATTCTATCATTTCGCTCTTAACTATTATTAAAAATTAACTGATATGGCCCATTAAATACTCACTTGGCAAGTTAAATTTAGTGTGGCATAACACCTTAAATTATTGAATCACTATTTCTTATAAAAAAGAAGTTAAATTGTTTTACTGTTCTTTTAATTTTTTTTTTTCATTTTATTATGGTCTCTTAACTAAAAACATGTCTGTAAAACCCATTAACTTATAAAAAATCAGCACTTATACCTTAAATTCTAAACTATTAACCTTAAAACCTAAAACCCTAAACCCCAAAATGGCAAACCCTAAACCATTAACTATAAATTCTAAACCCTAAAACCACAAACTCGAAATTTAAAACTCTAAAACTCCAAACCCGAAATACTAAACCCTAAACCTAAAAAATCCAAAAATTCAAAGTCTTAAACTCAAAACCTAAACCTTAAAACTCAAAATCTCAAAACCTAAAATTCCAAATCTCAAAATCTAAAACCCTAAACCTTAAAACCCCAAAAATACAATTTCCAAAACCCTAAATCCTAAATCTAAATCCAAAACCTGAAACACAAAACCATAAACTTCAAATTTCAAACCTCAAAACCCTCAACTTAAAAACCCAAAAACCTCAAGCCCAAGACTCTGAACCCCAAAACCCCAACACACCAAAACCCAACATCCCAAACTTTAAACCTCAAAATATAAACTTTAAATACTAAACCCCAAGCCTTAAGCCCTAAACTTTAAAGCCTCAAACATTAAATCCTAAATTCCCAAAACTTAGCACCAAATATCAAACCCCTAAAACCCAAAACTCTAAATCCCAAAATCAAAAATCCAATTACTAAAATCTCAGAATCCCAAACTTTAAAACTCAAATCCAAAAATCCAAGCCACAAACCTTAAATATAAAGCCCCTACACCCTAAACTCCAAACCCTAAATTCTAAAATACCAAACCACAAAATCTAAATTTCAAAACTCAAAGTTCTAAACCCTAAAACTCAAAATATCAAATCCCAAAACCTCAAACCCCCCAAACTCCAAACTCCAAACATCAAAACTCTAAACCCCCAAAACCCCAACCGTAAACCCTAAAATCTAAACCTCAAACCCCTAAACCATAAACTCCAAAAAGTAAACACCTAAAATCTAAAGATCTAAACTTCAAATCTCAAAGCCCCAAAATCTAAAACCCAATTAACAAAACCTCAAAACATTAAATCTCAAACCTCAATCCTCAAACCCAAAATTTCTAAAATCCAAATCCAAAACCCAAAACCTAAACCCTAAACTCAAAAAATCAAATTCCAAAATTTCAAATACCTAAAAGCCAAACCTTCAAACCTTAAACTCCAAACTTAAAATCCTAAAACCTAAACCTCAAAACTTTAAACACCAAAATCGAACCCCTAACCCAAAAGCCACAAACCCTAAACCTTAAAACACAATGCCCCAAAACCTAAACCCCAAATTTCAAAGGCCTAAACCCTAAACATCAAAACTCAAAACCCCGAACCCCAAAAAACTTAAAACCAAAATCTAAAAACCCCAAAATATCATACCTCAAACTAAAAACACAAAACCCCCAAAATCTAAAAATCTAAACTCTAAACATCAAACCACAAACCCTAAAATATAAACTCCAAACTCTAAACACAAAATTTCCAAACTCCAAAAGTCATCCCAAAAACACTAAACACCAAAACCTAAAGGTTTAAGGTTTAGGGTTCAAAGGATTAAAGTTTAAGGTTTTGTGTTTTGAGTTTTTTTGTTTAGTGATTTTGTGTTTGATGTTTGGGGTTTAGGGTTAAAAGCTTTGGATGTTTGGTTTTTACTATTTAGGTTTAGGGATTAATGTTTTGTAGTTATGGATTTTGAGGTTTAGGGTTTAGGGTTTGTAATTTGGGATTTGGGGATTGATGTTTTGCATTTAGGAATTCGATTTTTGGGATTTTAATGTTTTGGAGTCAAGGGTTTGATGTTTTGGGTTTACATTTTAGGGTTTTGAGGTTTAAAGTTATAGATTTTGGGGTTATTAAGTTTATTTTTTAGGACTTTATCTTTTGAGATTTTAAGGTTTTGAGTTTGAGGTTTGGGATATTGGGATTTTGGTTTTAGAGTTTTCAGAGTTTAGGGTTTAGGACTTTGGATTTTAGGGTTTTGAGTTTTTGGTTTCGGAATTTGTGTTTTGAAGTTACGGGTTTGGAGATTTAGAGTTTAAGGTTTTGCAGTTTATAGTGTGAGATTTGATGCTTAGGGTTTAGGACTTTGAATTTTGGAGTTTTAAGGTTTGGAGCTTGGGATTTAGGATTTGAGACTTTGGGTTTTGAAGTTTTAAGGTTAGGGATTTCAATTTTGGAGATTTTTTGTTTGGGGTTTATAGTTTTAAGGTTATGGATTTCAAGTCTAGAGACTTTTTGTTAGGGGTTTAGAGTTTTGAGGTTTAGGATTTAGCGTTTGGAGTTTTAGGCCTTGGGTTTTGGGATTTTGATATTCAAGGTTTGGAGGTTTAGGGTTAGAGCTTTGAGTTTTGAGGTTTCAAGTTTTGAAATTTGAGGTTTAAGGTTTTAGGATACGGGATTTGGTGTTTAGAGTTTAGAGGTTGGAGGTTTGAGTTTGTGGTTTGGGTTTCAGAGTTTGGGATTTTAGGTTTTGAGGTTTAAGGTTTGGGGTTATGAGGTTTTAGTATTTGATTTTTTGTTTTTTTTTGTTTTCTGGGGGTTTGATATTTAGGGTTTAAGGATTTAGAATTTAAAGTTCAGAGCTTTAAGGTTTAGGATTTACGGCTTGGGTTTTGGAATTTGAGATTTGAGTTTTGAAGTTTACAGTTTGAGCTGATAGTTTTTGTGTGTTAGGTTTTTGGCATTTAGGAACTTAGGCTTTGGGTTTTAGGATTTTTAAGTTTGGGATTCTGAGGTTTGGGTTTAAGTTTTAGGAATTGCATTTTCAAGTTTTGAGATTTGGGATTTTAGGGCTTTAGGTTTTTTAGGCTTAACTTTGTAGTTTAGGGTTTTGGGGTTTGACTTTTTTGGTTTTGGATTTCAAGGTTTAGGGTTTAGGGTTTATAGTTTAGGACTTTGTGTTTTAGGGTTTTGAGATTTGCAGTTTTAAGGTCATGGGTTTAGGGTTTAAGGGTTTGACATTTGGGATTTAGGGCTTTTGGGTTTGGGTTTTAGAGTCTTGAGGCATAGGGTTTGGGTTTAGGTTGGGGTTTTAGATTTTAAGGTTTTGAATTTTGGGATTTTAAGTTTTAAGGTTTAGGGTTTAATGCTTACGATTTTTGGAATAAAGTTTGGGATTTGGAGTTTCTGGTTTAAGGTTGAAATTTTTGAGTTTAAAGTTTGAAGTTTTTGGTAAATTAAGGGACCAATAGAACAATTTTGCTTTATTTTTTAAGAAATGGTAACTCAGCAAGTTGAGTTGTTATACCCTGCTAGATTTAATTTGCTAAATTGGCGCTTAACGGGTCACATAAGCATTTTTAACAACATTTAAGTATAAAATGATGAAAATAATAAATGGTTTTATGTTTGGTAAATTTAGGAACTAAATTGTAAAACAGTGTAAATTCAAGAACTAAAGTTTAAGACTCTAGTAAGCTCAAGGATCAATTTATATGTTTACTTCTAAAATTTGGAAACACTACAAGGAATGTTGGGTAGGTGGTGATTTCTTAACGACAATTAATAAAACTGCCATTAAAAGTGGTATTAATGATAGTTTTAAAATCGTGGTTACACTTAGGGCTTACTGATAAATTAAAGCTAAATCTTCATTAGTTAACAATGGTTCTCATAGAATCGTCATTAGATTTTGACCGTTCATGAGAATTCATGAGAATTAACGAGGGTTTGTAGGAACCATCGTTGGTTCAGAATTTAACGATGGTTTTCTTTGTAATTGTCATTAAATCTTACCAACAGTTTTGTAAACGATAGAACCATCATTAAATTTTAACCATTCACAAGATTTCGCAAGACTTAATAATAGTTTGTTGGAACTATATTTAAGTAACAAAAGTTTTCTTTGTAACCATTGTTAAGGCATTTAATTTTCAATCATCTTTTACCGTGCAACTTAACAATGGTTACTCAATAAACCGTCTGTTAAGTCCCTATTTTTTCAACTCCCCCATGTTCCTCCTTCATTTTCTACAAACACCTGTGTTAAGCTTCTTCCTCCTTTATTGTTCTTTCTCCTTCTTCTTCCTCCACCATGCTGGTTATTACATTCTCTCCCTTAATGTTCATTTCCAATCATCCTCATATGTGAGTTTGTCCTACGCCATTCACTGCTTCTTCTAAAATGTTTTGTTGATTTTGAAGGTTGAATATTTTATGCTCTTAATCTTGACTCCTATGTCGAAGGTTGAATATTTCATTTGTGTAATCTTGATTCCTATCTTGAATGTTGAATATTTCATGCTTTTGAATGTTTGAGTGATTTTTTTTATTGTGCAATATTGAGATTAGATATAGTCAAAGATATGAAATATAGGGAAATGTCAAAATTAAAAATAAAATAAAAAAGAGAAAAGTTATACAAGATAGAAAGATTTCAATTTTAACTTGTTAAATTTTAATAAAACATAATAGAAAATAATAAAAATATATAAGATAATTTTAATCAGATTATGTTCATATATAGTAGCATCATTTTACGAATTTCCTTTATATAAAACATATGAATTAAAAGTACAAAGTTGGGTCAGTCAACTCCAAAATATAAATAAAAATACAAATTCTACAAATTATGGACCTTAATTAGAATAGAAATTCATGAAAAAATGAACTCCAAATATATATAGGGATAGAGTTATATATTAGCAACCATTTAAAAATTACTCAAAATATAATCTAATTTTTTTAAAATAATTGCAATATAATAATAACTAAAATAGTAAAAATTACACACTCTAAATAACATAAATACCAATTTATTTTAAAAGATTTAAATACTAATTTAGTCTATGAAATTAATAAAAATAAGCCAAACTTTAATTACATATTAATATTGATCCAACCATTAAAATATATCCATAAATGTTAAATAAAAACTTGAATGATATATCTCTAAAATACAACAATTTGGCAATTACATTTTTATTTATATTTTTTTACAGTAAATTTAGAAATGTTATATGTTTATTAAATGTGAACTAATATTTTTTTTAATTAATAGGAATTGTGAAGATAAGGAAAATTAGTTCACTGGTTACAGGTAGGGCATGTGAATCTAGTTTAAGGAGTCTTCTATCCCAAATAGCAATAAGTAAGGGTGGACAGCCGAGGGACATTGATACACTTGAGATTGAAGTTGTTCCATCCACGTTACCCCTCTAGACGCTCAAGGATCCAAGGATGAGTTTGACATTGATATATTTGCTAAGGAAGACCAGTCCAATTAGCCTAGGCAACAGGAACATGCTAGACAAATAAGAAGTTGGTTGGTTAATGTTATTGGTAAATATCTTAATTTTCTTAGTGGCTAAGTTGTTTAGTTTCATTTAGTGTACTAACTTTTCTTTTACATATGGGAAAGTAGAGAGCTGCACGCTATAAATTATATAGATTAAAAAATGATGAGACTAAGGCTAGAGAGAAATTATGTAATGACATCCCATAAGGCATCACTTGGGATTAGTGGGCAACTTTTGTAGACTACTATCTCGAGATGAAGTCTAAGGTAATTATACTTGGTTCTTAATATATATATATATATATATATATATATATATATATATATATATATATATATATCAATTTATATATAGTTGATCTTATTAATCTATTTCTGTAATTGACAAAATAGTAGCTAAGAAAAAGAAACAAAATAAAAGACAGCAAACGATATTACACACTAATGGTTCGAAAAGCCTTGCACAAAAGAAAGAAAATATGGTAAGTTTACATTTGTTAATACTCCATCTTAAGATTAATTTATATTAGACATACATTACATTATTTTTCAAATTTTTAAGTAGTTGAGATTAGGGCTTCAATGACACGAGATGTATGGACTGTAGTTAATAAAAAGGCTGATAGATCATATATAAATGACAAAGTTAGAGCTATCTGTGTAAGTGTTTAAATCTTGTGGGAATAAAGTTTTACAATTTGATTTGATTATGATAATATATTTTTAACAACATTTATTATTTTTCTATATTTGAATTTGTAAGAAAAAAATTGCCTCAATTCAGCGTATGACTCTTCTTCCTAAGAGTTTCTCAGTGATGATTCATTGGCTAAAGTTTTAGGAAGCAAATAGCACATAGGGCGAGTTAATTTGAGGATTTAAATTGAGTGTTTCCCACACCCAAGTCTTTGGTAGTGGCTCTACTAAGTCGAGTTTGCAATGTGGGCCTTCTTAACAGGAGTTGCAGAATAAGGTGGTCACACTTAAAATAGTGATAAGGAACAGGAGGCTAAACAACAACGATGAGAGACTGAACGAGCAGCACATGAAGTTGAACAAGAGGTTGAATGAGCAATACATGAGGCAGAAATAGATGAACGGTAGCGATAGATGAAACCAACTATGGCTTTCTTATCGCAAAACTGTTAAGGTCAAATACCACCTGAGATAACATTTGTACCAAGTGAAGGTCCAAGGGTAATTTTTTAAAAACTCAATTGAATTCCACAAATAAATACTCATACAATTCATTTTATTATTTGCTAATAATATATATTTTTTATGTTTAGGCCCAAATTGATCAAGTTAGTGGACATCAGCTTCTTCAAGACCTCAAAAGTTAATTTCTATTTTTATTGTATATTTTATGTAATTGTTATGAAGCATAAATTATAATTCAAATTTCAATTAAACATCATTTTTTTTTCAAAATTTGACTCTTATTTCTTAATTTGATTTTCTTGTGAATATTTGTATTATTATTGATAAAAGTATAGGGATAGAATCAAAAAATTAATTTAAAAAGTTGAAAAAAAATTATTATTTTTAACGATGATTAATTAAAATCGTAGTTAAAATATGTTTTAACTACCGTTCAAAATTGTTGTTAAGACATAATTTAAAAACAGTTTTAGACTAATCGTTGTTAAAATGATATGAAAGTTTAACAACGATTTATTGTGAAACCATCATTAAATTAAGACAATTTTTTAACCATAGTTAAGTCATATAACTTAACCATCATTAGGACATGACTTAATAACAACTTTTCCACAATTAGGTGGAACCATTGCTAAGTCTTTGGTTCTTTGATGGTTTCTCTAACTGTTGTTAAAGGCATTAGCTACGATTAAAACTACTGCTAAAGCCATTTAATAACCGTTGCTAAATTATTATTTTTTTGTAGTGAGAAATTGTATCTTTATCTATGGGGATCTATATTCTCAATTGAAAATTTTTGCTCTTAAAATATATTACAATGCTCTTCTAATTTATATACATTATTACGATAAGCACTATTCTGTTCAAATCAAATATTAAATCTAATATTTTTAAAGTTACATGAAGTACATTACTTTTGAACCATTCCGTGTCATTTTCTATTGATTATTTCTAGTTATTTCCCTTCTCAATTTTCAAACATATCTTACAAGAGTATGCCTTGCATGATGGGTGAAATTTGTCGGCGGTTTCTAAAATATTTTTAAATCGTGGGTACTAGGGACCCCCGTCCAAAAATGTAATTTACGGAAGATGACATATGCATGCATGCATGGCTGGTTGGAAAAGTCTGTGTACGTGAAAGACGTTGGAAAATTCCCAATTACAAACCTTTCATTAGTGAAACATAATTTTATTAGTAATTACTTATTCCTATTAGAAAAAGTAAAATCTTTCAAAGAATTGGAATTGGTAGGAGATTTTCATAGTCCATTAACCAAATAATTAAGACAATTTCTTAGTCCTTTAAGAGAAACTATAATAGCAATAAGAGGGAGACAATTAAGTTGAACATTGAAATCTTTCAAAGTTCAAACCCCAAGAAAGACGACAAGCTAGTTGGTTACTTGCTGGAAGCCACCTAGCTGCAACTGCTACTTCTTTTCTCTATATATTTTCCCGTGATACTTAACAAATTTTCTCAAACACAACCTTACAAAACACAATTTGGTAAATTTTGTATCCTAATTTTGATTAATATAGTGTTATAACTTTGAGGGGGAAATTGAAGCATTATTTTCTTAATATTTTTGGTTAATTTTCTTTAAGTCCATAAGAAATAAAATTCCACTAAATTGTGAAGAAAGGGGATCATAGAGAATAAAAAATTAAACATAACTAATTAACTTACAAGGAAGGTTAAATATCTCAATTTCCTTAGTCTTGTATTCATGCATGCTTGCTGCAATTCTTCTAAGTCTATACATATAGAGGTAGCCCCAAGCAAAGCATTGTTAATTTCCATTAATTTCACAGCTAATTTCTACGAAAAATGTGAGCATCTAACATACATATTCCTCCAAAGAATGCTTCAAATATCATAGTATTACCCCATAGAAGTTGTATGAAAGTTGTTATATCTTAATTCTGGGATCAAAACTCTTGAGAGATATTTTCCGTTACCAATACTTTCTTAGAAACTATCATCTCATTAGTCATTACCGAAAGTAAAATCAATGAAGGAAGAAGGAAGATTGAAGCATTTGGCCTGGCTATATATATATATAAGAACAAATCATCACCAAAGCAGTATACTATCGAACAAGTATATTTGATATATCGATTCCATCTTTGATAAATATAGCAGAATGAGTTTTCATGGTGGAAACAGCAGAAAAAAGATTGGAGAGCACGATAATGGGGGCTCTCCAAATTCTTTAAAGAAGGATAATAGCTCAACACAAGGTCAATTTGGCTTACAGGGTGTTCGAAAGCAGCAAACTAGGTCTCCCTCCCAAAATCCTCCAAAGAAGGGTAATCCCCCACCAAATCAGCAATTCCGAGGGTAAAACACTAGAAATTAACCATGCTAGAAGGACATTAATTGGAGGGATCTTATATATATATATACCCCCCACCAAATCAGCAATTCCGAGGGTAAAACACTAGAAATTAACCATGCTAGAAGGACATTAATTGGAGGGATCTTATATATATATATATATATATATATATATATATATATATATATATATATATATATATATATATATATATATATATATATATATATATATATA
Source organism: Gleditsia sinensis (assembly GCA_037074535.1). Classification (NCBI taxonomy): domain Eukaryota; kingdom Viridiplantae; phylum Streptophyta; class Magnoliopsida; order Fabales; family Fabaceae; genus Gleditsia; species Gleditsia sinensis. Next base: position 18,827,156 of record CM073466.1, on the reverse strand, counting down.
TATATTTATTTATTTATTTATTTATTTATTTATTTGGTTTATTATTTGTTCTGTTTGTGTTGAATTAGCAGTGTGATATGTTTAATTTACAGTGTAATGTTTCTATGAAAATGATGAACTAGTCGTCTCCACTTGATACTTTCTAAAAAGTATATGCAATACAGGAATTTAATCTTTAGCGTTAAAATATAAATTTCATACATAGTAAAATATATATCCCTCCCTCTATTACTACCCAAACTATATATATATATATATATATATATATATATATATATATTTATTTGGCTTATTATTTGTTCTGTTTGTGTTGGATTAGCAGTGTGATATGGTTTTACATAAAAGTTACTCAACTTGGAGTATATATATCCAGCAAAAATCTCAAGGAGAAAATTTCATAGAGTACACAAATACATTTAAAATTTGAAAATCAAATATATTACAAATTTCCCAGTTTCAACTTCTAGCCACAGGACAGTTTTATGTTATCTTTCCACTCACAAGTCACTATTACAATCAATCCAATAAAGTTTTTCTCTCACTTTTTACATTGCATATCATTAAAAGGAAAAGAGAAAGCGATCAGACAACTTCACTTCCTTCAGCTTCACACACTTCTCCCTCATTCATGCTGAAGCATCTTCATCTTCATCTATGCACACCTTTGCACCAAATCCATGGAAGAGAACTCCATGGAACATAGAAGGTTTTAGATCACTCTTCATCATCACCTCCTCCTACTATATCTCCCTTCCTTCCTCTCTCAAGGCAGAACAATCTTAGAACCCCCCATTTCCCAAAAACAAACTCAAACACACATGATTCGCTCTGCAACAGAGCTTAAAGAAGCTGGCTTAGAAGCCGGCAAAAAACACAAAACTACTAGACATAAACTTAGTAGAAAAATGGGGAACTGTGAGGAAGGAGCTAACCATTCTTCGTCTTTACATCAATGACCACAAAAGCATTGTGTTTCGTAACATAGTGCATTTGAGAAGTGCCACAAGTGGTGCAACTCAGATGTCACAACCAACTTGTTCTTCTTGAATGGGCTCATCAACTCAGCTGAGGATGTGGCTCTCCTTCATTACAAAGGGGTGGAACACCATTCTTTTGGTAATAACTAGGTGGTGGCTGAGCTCCTCACCAACATTTCCAACGAAATGGTTCTTGATAAGAACGAGTCCTACTTTCACCAGGTGGTGAACCATGCAAATTCATACTTTGATTCTTTTTATGCAAGAAGAAAAGCAGCGTTAGTGCATTTCTATTGAGCAGCTAGGTGTTGGGCATTTCCACGATTGGTGCATTCTTGGCTCTTTACTTCACTTTCATTCAGGCTGTGCGTGGAATTACGGATCCAGTAAAGGTCTTGAAGAACAAGCTTAGATTATTCTTCAGGGATGCATGTTTTTGCCATTTCTCAGTACTCTTAACTCTGAAGTTGCAATTATAGATGATATTGAAGATGAATCCATTTGTAAAACTGAAGAAGTTGCTGCAACAAAAGGTGGACACGATTCCTATAGGGAATACCTCAGCATGGATCTTCAGGATTTATGTATGGAGATTTATACCAGAGAATGAGGAAAGAAATAAGAAGATCATTTAGGTTGTGTTCGGATGAAGAGTTTTAAAAATTCATAAAATTTTAAATTGAAAGGGTTGCAATTCAAAGTATCTCATTTCGGAATCTCTTGTTTGGATAATTAATTATTGTAAAGGAATTTATTTTATTTTTTATTTTTTATTTTTTTTTCATATTAATGTTTTATAGTCGTCCTTCGTAGGTTAATTTTGAGACTAAGTTCAATGGCTGAAGTTGAGAACCCAATTCTTGAGTCTGAGTTTGGGTTGGGTCGAGTTTGAGGTACAAGTGTGACTTTATGATTCATGTTGGGGTTTAAACCTAAATCTAGCGGTCAAGTTTGAATCTAGTTTGGGATCTAAGTTTGAGGTCTCAGTTTAATTGAGTATCTAAGTACAAATTTAGAGACTATATTATCTTGACTCGAGTTAAGGCTAGTCCAATAGTCAAGTTTATATCTCTTACAATGATAGGCCAATGTGTGATTTGGTCGCTAGGCCCATTAGACATAATTATCTATAATATTTTTATTTTTAAATAATAATAATAATATATCATTGACCCAAAAAAATATTTTAAGAGGAGAAAAATTAGCAAAGAAAGAAAGAGGAAAGACGATGAAAGAGAAAAAATAGCTAAGCCAACTTCTACGGATCGTTTTTCAACACTTCCAAATCTTGAGTTGTAACTTGTAACAATGGTTGACCAATATTTTTTTATACCAATTTTTTATTTATATTTATTTTTTATAGTATATTACTCAATTTCCTCTTTGGGTATGGATTAAACCTTCTAGTCTTCAACTCTCTCTTTCCATTTAATCTCATCTTCAACATTGGTTGAAATACGCGCAACCTTTCCGTGTTTCATTTAATATTCTTGAATTTTCCTTCTCATTGCAATCATTTCCCGTAAACGAACACAGTCTTTAGCAGAGGAAGACGATGGCATAACAATTGGAATTAGCAAGAAAATTTCATACTCCATTAACAAACAATTAAGAAAGGAAATTTTCTTAGTACTTTGTAAGAACTGTAATGGCAAAATATGAGAGACTTTTCAAACGTTCATTTAAAACCTTCAAGGTTTGACCTTCAAAGTTAACAAACAAAATTAAGAAAAGAGATTTTTCCTAGTACTTTGTAAGAAAGTGTAATAGCCAAATATGAGACTTTTCAACCGTTCATTTAAAACCTTCAAGGTTTGACCTTCAAACCTCAAGGAAGATGATAAGCTGATTAGTTACTTTAATGGTAATTATGTAAAATTGTCAAAATACTTGTTTATATTAATAAATGAAAAGATAGTTTGGTAATTTTTTATAATTATTGTAAAAGTTAATGTTTAATTTAGATAATAAAGAACTAAATGTAATGAGATTGATATATTAAAGTGTTAATTACAACAATTAATAGTAAGAAAATTGCAATTGAATGCAAAGATTAAATTTAAAAAGTGTAAGTTTTCCTATATTTTCCTATAGTACTCCACCCATTTTCACAAACATAACATCACAACTCACCATTTGGTAAATTTTTTATTCTAATTTATAATTTTGAGGGGGAAATTGAAGCATTATTTTCTTAATCATTTTGGTTAATTTTCTTAAATCCATATGAAATAAAATTCCACAAAATTGTGAAGAAAGGGGATCACCGGGAATGAACAATTAAACTAACTAATTAAGATATATATTTAAATATCTCAACCATAGTCGTATGTTCATGCATGCTTGCCGCAATTCCTGTAAGTGTACACACTATAGAGATAGCCCCAAGCAAAGCATTCTAAATGTCTATTAATTTCACAGTTGTTTTCTAAGAAAAATATGAGCATCTAACATACATATTCCTGCAAAGAATGTTTCAAATCTCATAGTCTTTCCATTTTCATTTAACATTTTCTTAGAAACTATCATCTCATTGCCTGTAAAAGTAAAATCAAAGAAGGAAAATGAAGATTGAAGCACCTGGCTTGCGTATATATAAACACCAACAATGTATGGGAAGATCATCATCAAAGCAATATACTATCTAAGTCTAACAAGTATATTTGATACATCAATTCCATCTTTGATAAATATAGCAGAATGAGTTTTCATGGTGTAAACAGCGGAAAAAAGATTGGAGTGCAGGATAATGGGAGCTCTCCAAATCCTTCAAAGAAGGGTAATAGCTCAACACATGGTCAATTTGGCTTACAGGGTGTTGGAAAGCAGCAAACTAGGTCTCCCACCGAAAAACCTCCAAAGAAGGGTGATCCCCCACCAAATCAGCAATTCCGAGGGAAAAACACTAGAAATTAACCATGAACCTTATGCTGGAAATGAAGGACATTAATTGGAGGGATCTTATATATATATATATATATATATATATATGGTTTATTTTTTAAATTCTGTTTGTGTTGGATTAGAAGTGTGATATATGTTTTCTAGGCTATTAGTTGACATCAATAGGGATGAGCTAGCCCTCTACCTACTTGTTACCTCCTATGTATATAAACAGGAATTTGGTTTTTTCTTCTGTTTTCTTCTTATATATATATATATATATATATATATATATATATATATATATATATATATATATAATGAAGAAAAAAAGATTTAGAGAGAAATAAATTCTGAATTAAATACATAAGAAGCAAAATATATAATTTTACATAGAAGTTACTCTACATGCAGCCAAAGTATCAACTTTATATATCCAGCAAAAATCTGAAGGGAAGAGCTCATACAGATTCAACTACATACGCTAACTGCGATATATATAAGTATAAATCCATCTGAATTTACATGTCTCTACTCTTTCCCAGTAAAGCATTTGCTTTATTTGGCCGAAATAGAGACCTACAATAGTAGGTTGAATAGACGATATCAAACCAAAGTGAAAATTGCAGGAATACAAATAGGCTATTGGTAGAAATGCAAGTACAGAAATTGATCTAGGAAGTAGGAATCCATTTTAAACTGTGACCATAGGTTATGACTAAGGCACTACTAAATGTTACCGTAATGGTAGCTATGTAGATTAATAGTGTTATGAGGCCAAATATCAACTTCAAGGGCAGCAACTTGTAAAAACCAGACTCTGCATAACGCGAGATGAGGATAGACAAGAAAATGATGATTGAGGTTGCATATGAAATAAGTGCGATTGCATCTGATATTGTAAACAACAAAGTTGTAGCAATTTATCGAAATTAATTTTATATTTGAAATATCCTAACAAAAACTATATACTATGTTTGGATTACTGATCAAAGAATTTTAAAATTTTCAAGTAATTTAATCATGGAATTTTTTTGTTTGTTTGTTAAAAATAGAGAATTTTAAGTATTTTACTTCAGATAGAATTTTAAATTTTTCTTCAATTGCCTATTATTAACTGTGGACTCAACAAAACAGACTAAATTGGACTCAACCGTTGGCTCTAGAGTAAAGTTAGGGCCGACTTGCTGACCACTCAAACCCAACTTAACCCCAATGAAAAAAAGTACAAAAGAATGAAAATACTTTTATTATGATTAATTATTAAACAAGAAAATGAATCATCTATACACACTTTTGCACCACATCTTTTGAAGAAGACTCCATGGGAACATAGAAAGTTTTATATCACTCTTCATCGTCACCTCCTCCTACTAGATCTCCCTTCCTTCCTCTCTCAAGGCACAACAATTCTTAGAATCCCCCATTTCCCAAAAACAAACTCAAACACACATGATTCGCTCTGCAACAGAGCTTAAAGAAGCTGGCGTAAAAGCCGGCAAAAAACAAAAAACTACTAGACATAAGCTTTGGAGAGAAATGAGGAACGGTGAGGAAGGAGCTAACCATTCTTCCTCTTTACATCAATGACCACAAAGGCATTGTGTTTCCTAACATAGTACATTTGAGAAGTGCCGAAAGTGGTGCAACTCAGATGTCACAACCAACTTGTTCTTCTTGAATTGGCTCATCAACTCAGCTGAGGATGTGGCTCTCCTTCATTACAAATGATGGTACACCATTCTTTAGGTAATAACTAGGTGATGGCTGAGCTCGTCAACAACATTTCCAACGAAATGGTTCTTGATAATAACGAGTCCTACTTGCACCAAGTGGGGAGCCATGCAAATTCATACTTTGATTCTTTTTATGCAAGAAGGGCAGAGTTACTGCATTACTATTGAGCAGCTAGGTTGTGGGCATTTCCACCATTGGTGCATTCTTGGCTCTTCACTTCACTTTCATTCAGACTGTGTGCAATTGCAGATACAATAAAGGTCTTGAAGAAGAACAAGTTTAGATCATTCTTTAGGGATGCATTTTTTTGCCATTTCTCAGTACTCCTGACTCTGAAGTTGCAACCATAGATGATATTGAAGATGAATCCATTTGTAAAACTGAAGAAGTTGCTGCAATAAAAGGTGGACACGATTCCTATGGGGGGATACATCAGCATGGATCTTCAGGATTTATGCATGGAGATTTATCCCAGAATGAAGAAAGAAATAAGAAGATCATTTAAGTTGTGTTCGGATGAAGAGTTTTAAAAATTCATGAAATTTTAAATTGAAAGGAATTGAATTGTTGCAATTCAAAGTATCTCATTTTGGAATCCCTTGTTTGGATAATTAATTATTGTAAAGGAATTTATTTAGTTTTTTGTATTTTTTTTTTCATATTAATTTTTTATAGTTGTCCTTTTGTAGGTCCTGAGTCTAAGTTCAATGGCTGAAGTTGAGATCCCAATTCTTGGGTCTGAGTTTGGGTTGGGTCGAATTTGAGGTGCAAGTGTGACTTTATGATTGATGTTGGGTTTTAAACATAAATCTAGTGGTCAAGTTTGAATCCTAATTTGAGATCTGAGTTTTGAGGCCTCAGTTTAATTGAGTATTTAAATATAGATCTAGAGTCTATATTATCTTGATTCGAGTTAAGGCTACGTCTAAAAGCCAAGTTTTTATTTTTTGTAATGATAGGCCCATATGTGATTTGTCGGCAGGCCCATTGGACACAATTATTTATAATATTTTTATTCTTTAAAATAATAATAATATATCATTGACCTAAAAAAATATTTTAAGAGGAGAAAAATTAACAAAGAAAGAAAGACAAAAAAAGAAAGAAGATGAAAGAGAAAAAAATAGCTCCGCCAACTTCTACGGATCGTTTTTCAACTCTTCCAAATCTTGAGTTGTAACTTGTAACATTGGTTGATCAATATTTTTTTTTAACCAATTTTTTATTTATATTTTTTTTAATAGTATATTATTCAATTTCCTCATTGGGCTTGGCTCTTTCCATTTATCTCATCTTCAACGTTGGTTGAAATACGCGCAAGCTTTCCGCGTTTCATTTAGTATTCTTGAATTTTCCTTTTCATTGCGATCATTTCCCGTAAACAAACAGTCTTTAGCAGAGGAAGACGATGCCATAACAACTGAAATTAGCAAGAAAATTGCATAGTCCATTAACAAACAATTAAGAAAAGAAATTTTCTTAGTACTTTGTAAGAAACTGTAATAGCAAAATATGAGAACGTTCATTTCAAACCTTTAAGGTTTGACCTTCAAAGTTAACAAACATTGTAAGAAAGTGTAATAGCCAAATATGAGAGACTTTTCAACCGTTCATTTAAAACCTTCAAACGTCAAGGAAGAAGATAAGCTGATTAGTTACTTTAATATGGTAATTATATAAAATTTTCAAAATAATTTTTTATACCAGTACATGAAAAAATATTTTGGTAATTTTTTATAATTACTGTAATAGTTAATGTTTAATTTAAATAGTAGAAAATTAAATACAATAAGATGGATAAATTAAAGTGTCAATTACAAGAATTAATAGTAAGATAATTGTAATTGGATGTAAAGATTAAATTAAAAAAGTGTAAGTTTTCCTATATTTTCCTATAGTATTCCACCCATTTTCACAAACATAACCTCACAACTCACCATTTGGTAAACTTTTTATTCTAATTTATAATTTTGAGGGGGGAAATTGAAGCATTATTTTCTTAATCATTTTGGTTAATTTTCTTAAATCCATATGAAATAAAATTCCACAAAATTGTGAAGAAAGGGGATCACAGGGAATGAACAATTAAACTAACTAATTAAGATATTTAAATATCTCAACCATAGTCGTATGTTCAAGCATGCTTGCCGCAATTCTTGTAAGTGTACACACTATAGAGGTAGTCCCAAGCAAAGCGTTCTAATGTCTATTAATTTCAGAGTTATTTTCTAAGAAAAATGTGAGCATCTAGCATACATATTGCTGCAAAGAATGTTTCAAATCACAGCTTTTCCATTTTCATTTAACATTTTCTTAGAAACTATCATCTCATTGCCTGTAAAAGTAAAATCAAAGAAGGAAAATGAAGATCGAAGCACCTGACTTGCGTATATATAAACACCAACAATGTATGGGAAGATCATCATCAAAGCAACATACTATCTACGTCTAACAAGTATATTTGATACATCAATTCCATCTTTGATAAATATAGCAGAATGAGTTTTCATGGTGTAAACAGCGGAGAAAAGATTGGAGTGCAGGATAATGGGGGCTCTCCACATCCTTCAAAGAAGGGTAAAAGCTCAACACATGGTCAATTTGGCTTACAGGATGTTGGAAAGCAGCAAACTAGGTCTCCCTCCGAAAAGCTTCCAAAGAAGGGTAATCCCCCACCAAATCAGCAATTCCGAGGGCAAAACACTAGAAATTAACCATGTACCTTATGCTGGAAATGAAGGACATTCACACACACAGATATATATATATATATATATATATATTTGGTTTATTTTTTCTTCTGTTTGTGTTGGATTAGAAGTGTGATATATGTTTTCTAGAGTATTAGTTTCCATCAAAAGGGATGAGCTAATTGTCTCCCCTATTTTACTTCCTATAAAGTATATGCAAAACAGAATTTAATGTTTAGTGTTATAAAATATAAGTGGAATACATGGTAAAAAATATATATCCCTCTAGCTACTTGTTACTTCCTATGTATATACACAGGAATTTGGCATTTTTTTCTGCTTTCTTTTTATTTTCACTAAATATCTATTTCATTATATATATATATATATATATATATATATATATATATATATATATATATATATATATATGATGAAGAAAAAAAGATTTAGACAAAACTAGAATCTGAAATAAACACATAAGAAACAAAAAGTATAATTTTACATAGAAATTAATCAACTTGCTGCAAAAGTCTCTACTTTATATATCCAGCAAAAGTTTCAAGGGAAAGAGCTCATAGAGTACACAAATATATTACCAACTTCCCACTTTTAACTTCTAGTTAGTTGCTATAAGTACAGATCCATCTAAATTACATGTCTCTACTCTTCCCCAGTAAAGCATATGCTTTAGTTGGCCAAAATAGAGACCTACAATATTAGGTTGAATAGAGGATATCAAACCAAACAAGGGTATTGGTAGAAATGCAAGTACAGAAATTGAACTAGGAAGTAGGAACCCATTTTAAACCATGATCATAGGTTATGACTAAGACACTACTAAATGCTACCATCATTAGCTATGAGGATAGGCAAGAAAATTAAGGTTGAGGTTGCAAATAAGTGCAATTGTATCTGATATAGTAAATAACAAAGTTGCAGCAAGTTATCGAAATGAATTTTATACGGTATATTTTATTTGAACTATCCTAACAAAACTATATACTATGTTTGGATTACTAATCAAAGAATTTTAAAATTTTCAATTAATTTAATCATGGAATTTTATTTTTGTTAAAAATAAAGAATTTTAAATACTTTACTTTAGATATAATTTTAAAATTTTCTTCAATTGCCCATTACTAGCCATTGACTCATCAAAACAGGCTAAATTTGACTCAACCATTGGCTCTAGACTAAACTTGGGGCCGACTTGCAGGTCAAGCCCCTCGAACCTAGACCACTCAAACCCAACTTAACCCCAATGATAATAAAAAAAAGTAAAAAAAAATGAAAATACTTTTATTATGATTAATTATTAAACAAGAGATTTTCCGAATGATGGAATTGAATTGCCTTACATTTCAAATTCCAATTATTTTAAAAAATTCTACATTCAATCACAACCTAATAATCATCATTAGTGACTATAGAGGGACCCACAAGATTTATTAAGCTGCTTTTCAAAGCTAGATGTTCAAAACCTTTCAAATTACTAGAATTACAAATTTTGATAACAACATTAATATTTTTTTTAAGTTCCAAAGAAGCCAAGTTTGATACTGATATGGACATGACAAGATATTTAGTATCTAAGTACAATTTAAAATATCATATAATGTTTGATATATGAATGTTTTTTCAAGAATTGGGTGGAGGAAATTGAATGTAACAACCATAGATATCTGTGTTGATAAAAGTGAGGAAAAGTATGATCTAGTTTCGTTCTTGGAATCTTCTTACAGTTGTAGTTTAGTGGTATAAAAAACATTGCCATTTCATCTTTGCCTTGTATGACTGTGAAGTGAATAGAAGTCAGCTCTATTTCAGCTCTAATTGCAGGCAATGACTTATTCCTTTTTCATCATAATCTCTGCAAGTCGAAGGTTCCCAATTCCAACAGCAAGAAACAAGGCAGTGTTCCCATTGTAATCTTGCAATTTCAAGTCTTCGTCTTCCATTAACTTCACAAGCTCCTCTAGGAAGGGAACGCTGTTTGCTTGTGCAGCAATAAGCAGTGGAGTTGCCCACGCTTTTGTTATGGCTGTCTTCACTAGGTTCCTACCTTCCCCTAAAATCCTATATCATTCTAAGAATATAAAAAACAAACATCTACATTTAGCCTTTTTATCATTTCACTCTTAACTTCTATATATATATATATATATATATATATATATATATATATATATATATATATATATATATATATATATATATATATATATATATATATATATATATATATATATATATATATATTAGGAGTGTAAGTAACCCAGTGGACTCTAAGGAAACCAAAAGAAACCAATCCAAAATAAGCTATTCGAGTAGAAGGTATCGGGTCCACAGGTTGTAGCGGGTTGGAAAATTTGAGAAAATCAAGTTGTTTTTGTCGGTTCGAGTTGGGGACAAGCAGATCCATACAAACTTACCCAACCCGAGAACCTAACCCATATGTGGGAAATTATTTTTTTGGCTCCCTTTGTATTTCCCTTTTCCTGACTTGAGTTTTCTCTCTTTTCACTCACACACACCGGGCCAAGACACTATACGCTACACCCTCTCCTTATTCTCTCACTTTGAAAGTCTGAAACCTCAGCCTAGGTACTGGGAAGCACAATCCAGCCTCCGTAAATAGCTCACTCATACACACTAGAACACGATACGGCCTCTCCTTCTTCTCTCACTCTGTAAGTCTGAAACCTCAGCTTAGGTACTAGGAAGAACAATTAAGTCTAACATGACATAATATCTCAATTTACAGAGTCACCATTTCTTTAAAAAATTATGTAAAATTGTTATATTGGTCTCTTAATTTATTTTCATTTCGTAAACTTAAAAAGTTTTTCTAAAACTCCTTAACTTATAAAAAAATTTGACATTTATACTCTAAAATTTAAACTATAAATCTTAAACCATAAACCTTAAAATTCAAAACTCTAAATAGTAAAACCTAAACCATAAACTATAAATTCTAAAATCAAAACTTCAAAACCATAAAATATCAAACCCCAAACCTAAAACTCTAAAACCCCAAACATCTAACTCCAAAACCCAAACACCAAACCCTAAACCTGAACAATATCAAAACCTAAGCCTTAAACCCCAAGCATTAAAGACTCAAATTTTAAATCCTAAATTTTCAAACCCTAACCCCTAATACCAAATCCCTAAAACCCAAAGCCCTAATTCCAAAAAAAAATCCAAATACCAAAACCCCATAACTACAAATCTCAAACACTAAAATCCCATACTCTAAAACCCCTAAATTCTAAACTCCAAAATCCCAAACCAAAAATTCAACCTCAAAACTCAAAACCCTAAACCATAAATCTTAAACTTTAAAACTCCAAATTCTAAAACCTCACACCCCACAATTCAAAACTCCAAAAAAAAAAACTCTAAAACCTAAACCTCAAAATCCTAAACCCCAAACCCCATGTCCTAAACCCTAAATTCTAAACCCCATCCTTAAACACCTAAAGTCCAAACCTCAAAATCCTAAGACCTAGAACCCAAATACCAAAACCTTAAAACGTTAGATCCCAAACTTCAACTTAAAAACTCTAAACTCCAGACCTAAAAGCCAAACCCTAAACCCTAAACTTAAAACCCCAAATCCTAAAACCTCAAACTCCAAAAAAATCAAAACTTCAAACTTTAAATCTCAAACCTCAAAACCCTGAAACCCAAACCTTAAAACCTTAAACACCAAAATTGAATGTCCAACCCAAAAGTTGCAAACTCCAAATCTTAAAAATCCAAAGCCCCAAAACCTAAAACCCTATTTCTCAAAACCCCAAACCAAAAAAAACCAAAAAACTAGGGTGTAAGAGGTTCGGATTAGGTCAAGTTTGAGCACCAACCCAACCCAACCATATAGTCCTCGAGTTGGTTATAACCCATTCGAAACCAAACTGTCAAAAGAATAAATAAATGATATTGGGTTATTTCAGGTGGGAGATAAAGTGTTTCGGTTCAACTGATGAATTCGGATTGGGCGGCTCAAAGAGCCAATATTTCAACATATATTCACAGTTCACACTAGTATAAGAAACAAACTATATGTATAATACAAAAGAGTTGTATTTTCATTCAAAATACACAATCAACATTTGAAAACATGAGATAAAATAAAAACATTAAATTTCCATAAGCAAATTTCAACATATACACACTGGTTGACCATTCACATTTAAATTTTCACAAGAAAATGTCAGCATATACACACTGGTTCATTGCTACACTTAGAAGAACTAAGATTATAACAAAATGTAGTAACAAATGTGCAACATATCATAAAAATCAAGTGTCATTTTCACCCCAGCACAAAAGCAAAACAAGAGAACAAAATAACTTATGAATACTTGTAGTTGTTTAAGCTAATTCAATCCAACCCATAAGCTTATAAGAGACTAACCAATTTGCATGCCTGATAGATGCATGAGGTGGTTTTACATGTTTCAAAGAGAGAGGTTGGGAGCTCTCACGTTGAATGGAACAACATTATATTTCAATGCATTCACCTAAAACAAATTAAATAGTACATTTAGTCATTCATTACATAAGAATAAAAGAAATGAATACACACACATTGAGAATCTACCTTATTTAAAGTCTCATTTTCCTTGGATAATCTTTGGTATGCTCAATCATTCTATTAAAAAAATGATTCAACATCAAACCATGAACCTAGGAAACAATAGGCAGAAAACATTTTCAATAAATATTACCCACACTTGATTCTGACATTATGTAATTTAAAGCCTGGTGATTGAGTGCGCTTAAGAATTTGCCACATGTTGATAGAGGAATAGGAATAGATGAAGTCCTAAAAATAAAGCAAGTCTCATAAATCATCTAGTAGACAAAAACAAACAGTAAGAAAAGAAAAACATACTCATCTAGGAAGTCTCATAAATAAAGTCATCCAGCAAGAAAAATAGGCATTCCACCAAATCCAATCCCATCACACATGTATATATAGTAGAAAAAAAACATAAAGGATTACCTCAAAGACAAACATATTCTTGTATTTTGCAGCATATCCATATCGTTCCCAGAGATCCATATTATATACATTTGGATATATAACTTGATGACCCAAGTAACTAAGTACTCCTTCTAAAAAATTAGCTATTGTCACAGTAAATAACTCATACTATAAAACTCAAAAAATTAGCAACTATCAAAACTTGAACATTAACTATTTTGCCATTATGTGTGCAGACTACATGAACTTGGGCAAGGGAAGCACTTAATATTGGAAGGGATTTCCACTAGATCAAATTCAAAAACTATTTGCTCATTAGAAGGCAAAATTTAGCCACAAGCTCACAACCACAGCAATATTTCAAAACAAAAAATTGTACATACTTTTATAATGTGTTTCTCCAACCATTAGAAATCACCTGTATTCAATATGTAAACATCATTGTAGTAGACCTGTCTCAATCTTCTCACATAGTCACATTAGTCACATAGGGAAAAAATGAAAAGAGAAAGGGAATATAAAGTTAGTGATGGACATAAGAGAGCTTGGTCTTGATTTCATATGATAGAATATAAATTCAAATCCAACATAATGAAAATATAAATGATAAGCGCTTTACTTACTTGAGTAAGATATAATAAATTAATAATGAGAAATAATATATAGAACAAATCAACAAATATTTAGTACTTTACCTATTTCAATCTACTCACATCACTGAAATTCTTTAACCAAATCCAAGTTATTAATATTGAACTAAAATAAATTTCGTTTCAACTAATTTTGTGTACATATTAGTGCCTCAGCCATTTTTGGAGAGAGAGAGAACCTAAATACATATAATACACGGCCACTAGTACTGAAAGCTGACTTAGAAGCCACCATTGACACAGGAATGGCCAACACATCTCAACCAATAATAAAAAGAATGTGGAATTTAGACACATTTGATTTCCACCATTCTAGAGCATAAAAAGAATCATCTGCGTCCACACAAACTTTAGCTAAATATCTTTCCACTTTATTTTTTGCTTCAATAGAATCTTTAACTCTTAAACGTGATTTAAAAGTGTAACACCTACTAACTAGCATCATTTTTCATATATCTATATCGTAAAATATTCCTTATTATCTATAAATTTTTGGCAATGTCTACCTAGTCCATAAATTTACTCATTCACTTATATTGTTATTTTTATTTATTTTAGATGAGCATACATGAGTTTCAGGAAATTTCAAACATTTTCAAAATTTTATTTCCTTAAAGATAAATGAATCAAACTAACTAAGCATAATACGCATTACTTACACACAAAGACTCTCACACTATAGAAGAAAAGTGTACAGTCCATCACTTAATTTACATTAAAATATATGCTATCTAAAAGGGACTTGGCATTTAACTAAGCCATCCCACATATATTACATCCTCAGAAAATATACAATCCATATCTATATTCAGATGAGTCAACCTTTGGAATCCTGTTGCTCACTTCTTGTTGGAGTACCTGGAATGTGATTATATGGACATAAAAAGACGAGATGACAATCTCAATAGCTAGCAAAACTTTTATAAAACAGTATACATTCCATTCCTTAAAACATCTCAATTTATTTCACTAAAACATAAGCACCGATAACATTTTGGTCTACTTACCTAATGCAGTCACATACCTACAAAAGGTTATGCATCTCCTATTATTGGTCAATACATGAGAAAAATGGGGCTTACTTAGTACACTTTGGTCACCCTTTAATTTATGAGAATGCATGCATAACATATCTTTAGACCATCATTCATCATAGCATAAAATTCAGGCAACCAGTGAAATTGATAAATTCAAATTTATAAACATAAAGAGTGTTTTAAGGAAAAGTTAGTTACCTCAATTCCAGCATAATCACTTCATTTTCAAGGCTGCCAAGGTTACAAACAGCTACTAAAATTAAAACATATAAAAGCCTTTAGTTAATGCATGCATATGAGCACCTAAAATCTTAAGTCTTTAGTTTAAGAGCTCTTGCTCCCTTAAAAGACCCGTGATTTAGTTCAGTTTTGGAATTATTATTAACTATAACAAAATTTCTCTACAAATTCTAAAATTTTGCATGAAGGTTCCTTTACATGTCTATTTTATTTTGTTCATCTCTCAGCCCTTAAATCTTCCATTCACCCTAATAAGTACCTCCATAACCCAGAACAGTGCATATTGGTTTCAGTTCCATTTCTATTATGTTTTCCATTTATATAGAGCATCCTAGATATGTTGTATAATCACCATAAACATTTCAAGTAAAAACTAATTCATTTGACCCCTCAAATAACCCAAATTTTATAACTGCCTCCAGTTCTAGTTTGTTCCGACTCATTTCCTGTCCCACAAAACTTTTATATTTTATTATATGCCTTAAACTACCCATATTTTTCACAAATTTGGTGGAGACCTTAGTTAGTATTCATGTAACATGTTATAAAATTTTCATACAAAAATTCAACATCTAATTTCTTCAATGTTTAATATTTCCATCAACAACCTAAGTTGTCCAACAGATTTTTCTCTGCACTATTTTGATTGCACATGACAAATTTGTAGGTTCTTAAAAATCACGAAAATTTTTCAAATTGATTATCAATACTTCAAGACTTTTCTCACAAAAAAATAGAGAATTTAAAGGCCATTTTCTCAATTTACTAAGCCAAGTTTTCAAGTGCAAAAACAAAAGTTTCCTAGTTCAACTATTGTGGGGTTTCAGTTAGTTCCCAACTTAGATGGAAAAAATTGTTGCTTATAGTTCTATGTTCTGAAACCTAACCTCCTGTATCTCATGTTCAAGGATCACCTATGAAGAACATAAATTGGGTATAATAAACTCTAAACCAGATTTTTACAAAAGGATAGACTTACTTTATGCAAAAACACTTCTATTGCTCCAAATTTTTAGCTAGCTTCTTCCATTGGCTTCCCTTGCACACCCAGTTATGTTCTTGTACAAAATATTAGGGGTAAAGTTTTAATGTTTTAGCACCTAAACTTTCATTCTCACTGCCACAAGGTGAAGGAAGGAAAGAAGAAAAAATTCTCTCAATTTTTAGACATTTCCTCTTTCAAATTTCTGGCTGTTCTTTCTCTCTCCCTCTTTCTCTCTTCCTCTCTTTCTATCTTAAACTTTTTGGCTGCTCTCTCTCCTTCTTGTTGATGTTCTTCATAGAGAAAAGGGGAAATAATTGGTTATGTAAAAATAAAAAAGGGTAGGTGCAAGGTCTCTCTCCCTCTTTTCGATGGTCTTCATAGAGCAAAGGAAAAATAATTGGTTATGTAAAAACAAAAAGGTGTAGGTGCAAGGTCTCTCTCCGTCTTGTCAATGGCCTTTATGGAGCAAAGGAGAAATAATTGGTTATGTAAAAACAAAAAGGGGTAGGTGCAAGGTCTCTACAAGGTAGATGCAATTTTGTGGGCAAGGTGGCATCCTTTGGTGATGCAGCTCCTTAGTTATTTTATCTTGCCTTAATTTACTGCTAATCCTTGAATAGTTATGCCTTAAAAATGTATTTGTATCATTTCCCCATCCATTATGATCCTAAGAATTTCATTTGTATGATTCATGATTAATTATATGTCACCTATTTTTTTAAATGCCTTATTGTTCCATAACTAAGTATTTTAATTATTGGTCATATGTATCTTTTACTTATTCTTAGATTTATCTAACATTATTAGAGATTTAGGATGTTACATTTCTTTCCCCCTTAAAAAACTTTTGTCCACAAAATTCAACATTCCTTGATCAAAGAGATGCAGATAGGTCCTCCTCATTTCTTCTTCTGTCTCCCAGGTAGCTTCCTCAGAGGTTAATCCTTTCCAAATTATTTTGACTAGAGAGATGCTCTTTTTTTTCAATTGTTTAATCTTAACATCAATAATCCGATCCAGTTTTATACTATACGATAAATTATCTTGCAAATGCATTGATTCGTGCTCTATGATATGCGAAGGGTCTGGGTAGTACTTTTTGCGCTGGGAAACATGGAATACATCATGAATCTTAGAAAGGTTTATATGAAGTGCAAGTTTATACGCTACTGATCAGATCCAAATAAGAATTTGAAAAGGACTGATATATTTGAGACTGAGCTTTTTAGATTTCAAAGACCGCCCCACACCTGTGATTGGAGTTATCTTGAGAAACACATGGTCGCCTATTTCAAATTCTATAAGCCTTCTTCTTTTATCTACATAACTCTTTTGTCTACTTTGAATTGCTAGTAGTCTTTCTTTGATAAGCTCAATGTGCCTTATGGTTTGGTCAACCAAATCAGGGCATAAAAGACTCCTCTCTCCTAACTTTACCTAACATAGAGGTGACCTACACCTTCTTCCATACAAAGTCTCAAAGGGTGCCATTTGGATACTTGAATGATAGCTATTATTATAGCCAAATTCAGCTAAAGGTAGGTGCACATCCTAGATCTCTTTCATTTCTTGCACACAAGCCCTAAGCATATCTTCTAAAGTTTGAATTGTTCTCACACTCTGCCCGTCAGTTTGTGGATGGTAGACCGTGCTAAACCTAAGTTTAGTACCTAAAGCATCTTGTAAAGATCTCCAAAATCTAGAAGTAAACCTGGGGTCCCGATCAGAAACAATACTATTAGGTATCCTATAGAGACTGACTATCTCATGAACATACATCTATGCTAACTTGTCTAGAGTATAGGCAAATTTAATGGCTAGGAAGTGAGCAGACTTGGTCAGTCTATCCACAATTACCCAAATGGAACCATAGTCAGATGATGTCCTAGGCAAACCCGTGACAAAATTATTGAGATGCTATCCTATTTCCACTCAAAAATATTTAAGGGTTGAAGCAATCTCGCATACTTTTGGTGTTCTACCTTGACTCTCTGACACACTAAGCACTTAGAAACATATTGGGTTCTATCCATTTTCAATCCAAGCCATCAGAAACTCTTTTTCAAGTCCTGATACATCTTTATGGCTCCAGGATGTAAGGTATACCTACTCTTATGAGCTTCAGCCAAGATACTATCTTTTAATTCCTTCACCTCAGGTATAGAAAACCTTTCTCCACACTTAATAAACTCTTTTCTCAAAAATATGAAACTCTTTAGACTTGCCCTGAGATATCTGTTCTCTAATGTCCTTCAAGTATGGATCAAAAACTTGACTATCTTTTATTCTATCCCTTGGATCATTCTAAATCCTTAATTCACTCGTAAGGAGGCTATTAGGCCACAAAGAGATGGAGAGATTCAAATCTCTCATGCCCTCAATTAATTCTTGCTCCTTAAGCATCATCGATGACATGTGAATTAATTTCCTACTTAAGGCATCAGCAACCATATTTTCCTTACCTGGATGATACTTAAGGGTATAATCATAATCTTTTAGAAATTTCATCCATCTTCTCTGCCTCATGTTTATTTCTTTTTGGTGAAAAAATACTTAAGGCTTTTGTAGTCACTAAAAACTTCAAACTTGGCACCATACAAATAATGTCTCTAAATCTTAAGGGTAAACACTACAGCTGCTAGTTCTAAATCATGTATGGGGTAATTCTCCTCATGAGGTCTAAGCTATTGAGAAGCGTAAGCTACTACTCTACCTTGCTGCATTAAAACACACCCTAAACCCTTCTTAGATGCATCACTGTATATCGTAAAGAGTTCACTAAGATTAGGTATCACTAGCACTAGGGTAGAGGTTACCTAGCTTTCAATTCTTGAAAACTACTCTTACATCGACCATCCCACACAAATGGTTAGTTCTTCTTGGTTAACCTAGTTAGAGGCATAGCTATCTGAAAGAATCCTTGGATAAATCTCCTATAATATCTTGCTAAGCCTAGAAATCTCCGTATTAGAGTGACTGTCTTTAGTCTCTCCCAGTTAACCATTGCTTCCACTTTACTAGAGTCCACTCCTATCCCCTTCTTGGAGATAACATGCCCTAGAAATCTCACATCTGTCAGCCAAAACTCACACTTGCTAAGCTTGGCATACAATTTCCTATCCTTCAAAGTTTGCAACACTATTCGAAGGTAATTCTTATGTTCCTCAAGGCTCTTAGAATAGATTAAAATTTCATTTATGAAAACCACAACAAACATATCTAGGTATGGCCTAAAAATTATATTCATATAATCCATGAAAATGGCCGGGCATTGGTTAGTCTAAAAGGCATAACTAGAAACTCATAATGTCCGTATCAGATTTTGAAAGCTATCTTTGGGACATCTTCAGCCTTAACTCTCAATTAAGGGTACCTTGACCTCAAATCTATCTTAGAGAAAATTGAAGCTCCAACTAATTGATCCAATAGGTCATCTATCCTAGGAAGGAAAAATTTTTTATGGTCACTTTATTTAACTACCTTTAATCTATGCATAACCTGAGGCTACCATCTTTCTTCTTAACAAATAACATTGGTGCACCCCAGGGAGATACACTAGGTCTGATAAACCCCTTTTCTAGGAGTTCCTTTATCTGTTTCTTAAGCTTAGCTAGCTCTACAGGAGTCATTCTATAACAAGCCTTAGATATGGGACCTATACTAGGCACTAGGTAAATAGAAAACTCTACTTCCCTATCAGGAGGGAGACTGCTAAACTCCTTAGGGAATACTTCTGGGTAATCCCTAACAACATGTATGTTTTCTATGCCCTCCTCTACTTCTACTTATAAAGAAAAGAATACTAAGAACCCCTGACAACCCTTCCTAAGGGTTCTCTCGGCCTGGGTAGTGTATAGGTAAGAAAATTTAGTAGAGTGTTTAGAAGTAGAACCATAAACAGGTAAGAAAACAGATTTTCTAGAATAATCAAGAATTGCATTATTAGTAGATAACTAATCTATTCTAAGAATAACATCAATATCAAACAGAGGAAGGCATACAAGATCCAAAATGGTACATCTATGATATAATTGCACAACACAATTGATACAAGCCTCAAAAGTTATGGCATGAATTCCAATAGGGGTAGAAACAGAAAGATCATATGGCAAAGTATCAATAGTTAGACCCAAACTCTTAGCACAATCATATGAAATAAAAGAATATGTAGCACCAGAATCAAACAATGCATCTACAAGTGGGTTTTGGATCATTAACATACCTCTGATCAAATTTGGAGATTGACTAGCCTTTTGTTGGGAAAGAGAAAACACCTGTCCTTGATTTTGTGGTCTGCCATCAGGAACTAATCCCCTCCTTACTCAACAATCCCTAAAGTAGTGGCCTGGCTTTCCACAACTATAGCAAACATTCTACCAGCTAAATAGGATTTATCTTCATGGTTCTTCCCACATTTATTACAAGCAGACTGACTAGAGGTATGGCCACTACGGGTCAATATTCTCCTACCCTAAGAATTGTTCTCCTTGAACTTTTTGTTCCAGGGTTTTTCTCTTTCTCCAGAGGGCTAACTATTTCTCAATCTTTTCTCAACCCTGGCACTCATCTGAGTTTCTTCTGCTATTCTACATTTACTTGCCAATTTGGAAAAATCTCATATCTCTAAGGTATCCACACTCTCTTTAATCTTGGGTTTCAAACCTCGCTCAAAATTTGCCGCCTTCCATGCATCATCATGGGTATGCTTCAGGTAAGTAAAAAATTTAGAGAGCTCTTCATACTTAGCCTCATAATGAGGTATAATCATATTCCCTTACTTTAACTATATGAATTCAGTCTCTTTTTTATTCTTCACATTATCTGGGAAGTATTTATCATAAAATGTTTCTTTAAAATTATCCCAAGTAATGGAAGTATCATTGGTCTACCATAGTCTCTGTATACTTTTCCACCAATGCTCTGCCTCACCTTCTAACATGTAAGTGACTAAGGAAACTCTCTGTTCAATGTTGCATTCTAAAACTCCAAAAATTTCTCCATTTGCATTATCCATCTCTCAACTATTACTGGGTCATATTCTCCTAAAAAGGAGGAAGGGTTGCCTTTCCTTAATTGAGCTAAGAGTTTATTCATCTAACTAGGCATATTTTCCTCTTCAGCACCCTCATGATTGTTTCCTTGCACCTGTCTAAGGGATTCTTGAACTTGTATAAAAATTTAGGCTATGGTCGCTTGGGCTGCAACTTGCCCATCAAGCTTGACAGCTAAAGATTCCATATTCTCATATATTTCTCTTAGTGTCTGAGCTTGGGTTCTTTCATCTGCCATTCCCTGTGTACACATTTATATGTACAAATATATTTTCATATAATTAGTCAAATAAACAAAAACCCTATCTACTCTAAAATAATCAAGAATATCATAGAATTCATTCCAACACATAGTTAATTCCTAGAACCACCGCTCTGATATCACCAAATGTAACACCTAATAACTAGCATCCTTTCTCATATATCTATATCGTAGAATATTCCTTATTATCAATAAATTTTTGGCAATGTCTATCTAGTCCATAAATTTACTCATTCACTTATATTGTTATTTTTATTTTATTTTAGATGAGCATACATGAGTTTTAGGCAATTTCAAACATTTTCAAATTTTCATTTCCTTACAGATAGGGGAATCAAACTAACTAGGCATGATACACATTACTTACACACAAAGGCTCTCACGCTATAAAAGAAAAGTGTACAATTCATCACTTAATTTACATTAAACTATGTGCTATCTAAAAGGAACTTGTCATTCAACTAAGCTATCCCACATATATTACATCCCCAAAAAATATACACTCCATATCTATATTTAGATGAGTTAACCTTGGGAATTCTGTTGCTCACTTCTTGCTGGAGTACCTAGAATGTGATTATATGAACATAAAAAGATGAGATGACAATCTCAATAGTTAGCAAAGATTTTATAAAACAGTATACATTCCATTCCTTAAAACATCTCAATTTATTTCACTAAAACATAAGTACCCATAACATTTTGGTTTACTTACATAATGCAGTCCCATACCTGCAAAGGGTTATGCATCAACTATTATTGGCCAATATATGGGGAAAATGAGGCTTACTTGGTACACTTTGGACACCCCTTAATTCTCGAGAATTCATACATCACATATCTTTAGACCATCGTTCATCATAGCATAAAAGTTAGGCAACCAGTGAAATTGATAAATTGACATTTATAAACATAAAGAGTGTTTTAAGAAAAATTTAGCTACCTCAATTCCAACACAATCATGTCCTTTCCAAGGCTTCCAAGGTTACAACCAGCTACTCAAATTAAACATATAACAGCCTTTGGTTAATGCATCCACATAAGCACGTAAAATCTTAAATCTCTAGTTTAAGAGTTCTTGCTCCCCTAAAAGACCCGTGATTCTAATTAGTTTTAGCATTATTATTAAATATAACAAATGTTATCTAAAAATTTTAAAATTTTGCATGGAAGTACCTTTACATGTCTATTTTATTTTGTTCATCTCTCAGCCATTAAATCTTATATTCACCCCAAGAAGTACCTCTATAACCCAGAAGTACCAAGGCTACCAAGGTTACAACTAGCTACTCAAACTAAAACATATAAAAGCCTTTGGTTAATGCATGCATATGAGCACCTAAAATCTTAAATCTCTAGTTTAAGAGCTCCTGCTCCCCTAAAAGACCCGCGATTCTAATTAGTTTTAGAATTATTATTAAATATAACAAACGTTATCTAAAAATTTTAAAAATTTTCATGGAAGTTCCTTTACATGTCTATTTTATTTGTGCATCTCTTAGCCATTAAATCTTCCATTCACCCCAAGAAGTATCTCTATAACCCAGAACAATGCATATTGGTTTCAGTTCCATTTCTATTCAATTTTCCATTCCTTTGGATAGGTACACCTTCTTAAAAATTTGTTATATTTTATATGGAGCATCCTAGATATTCTATATTATCACCATAAAAATTTCAAGTAAAAAATAATTCATTTGTCCCCTCAAATAACTCAATTTTTATAGCTGCCTCAGTTCTGGTCTGTTCTGACTCACTCCCTGTCCCACAAAAATTCTATATTTTATTATATTCCTTAAACTGCCCATATTTTTATCCAATTTGGTGGGGACCTTAGCTAGTATTCCTGTAACATATTATAAAATTTTCATATGAAAATTCAACATCTGACCCCTTCAATGTTTCATATTTCCATCAATAGCCTAAGCTGTCTAGCATATTTTTCTCTACATTATTTTGATTGCAAATGACATATTTTTAGATTTTCAAAAATCACAAAAAAATTTAGAATTTATTATCAATATTTCAACACTTTTCTCACAAAAAAAATTAGAGAATTTAAAGGTCATTTTCTCAATTTACCAAGCCAAGTTTTCAGGTGCAGAAACAAAAGCTTCCTAGTGCAACTTTTGTGGTGTTTCAGTAAGTTCCCTGCTTAAATGGCAGAAATTATTGCTTATAGTTCTATGTTCTCAAACCTAAACTCCTGCATCTCATGTTCAAAGATCACCTATGAAAAACTGAAATTGAGCATAATAAACTCTAAACCATATTTTTACAAAAAGATAGACTTACTTTATGCAAAAACACTTCTATTGCTCCAATTTTCAGCTGGTTTCTTCCATTGGCTTCCCTTACACACCTAGCTCTGTTCTTGTGTGAAAAATGGTGGGTAAAGATTCAATTTTTCATCACTCAAAATCCCATTCCCACTACCACAAGGTGAAGGAAGGAAAGAAAAAGGAATTCTCTCAATTTCTAGGCATTTTCACTCTCAAATTTTTGGTTGTTCTCTCTCTCCCCCCACTCTTTCTCACTTTCTCTCTTTTTATCTTAAACTTGTTGGCTGCTCTCTCTCTCCCTCTTTTTGATGGTGTTCATAGAGCAAAGAAAAAATAATTGGTTATGTGAAAACAAAAAGGGATAGGTGCAAGGTCTCTCTCCCTCTTGTTGATGGTCTTCATAGAGCAAAAGAGAAATAATTGGTTATGTAAAAACAAAAAGGGGTAGGTGCAAGGTTTCTCTCCATGTTGCTGATGGTCTTCATGGAGCATAGGTAAAATAATTGGTTATATAAAAACAAAAAGGGTTAGGTGCAAGGTCTCTGCAAGGTGGCTGTAATTTTGTGGACAAGGTGGCATCCTTTGGTGGTGCTACTTGGCAGCTCCTTAGGTTCTTTATCTTGCCTTAATTTACTGATAATCCTTTATTAGTGATGTCCTAAAAATGTAATTATATTCTTTCCCCATCCATTATGATCCTAAGAATTTTATTTGTATGATTCATGATTAATTATATGTCACCTATTTTTTAAATGCCGTATTATTTCATAACTAAGTATTTTAATTCTTGGTCATATGTATATTTTACTTATTCTTAGATTTATCTAACATTATTAGAGATTTAGGATGTTACAAAAAGAAATATCTCTAACTTTTTGAGCTGATTTTTAGCATCTTGATCTGCATCATTTATGATCACTGAAGAGTGGTCCTCTACATTTGGAGCATCCTTAGGTTCGTATAATTGGCAACAATACTCATACAATCTTCGTAAATCAGACTTGGCCTTATAAACAATATCATATGATAAAGCTACACCTTAAATATCATCAAATGACCATTTCAAATATGCAAACTTGCATCTAGGGTCAAGCACATTAGCAAGAATAAAAAAGGGTTCATTTTTTCACTTTTTCCCAATACTTATCAAATTTCATCTGCATTTCAATTCCACTCAGCAAATAGTCACCACTTAAACTCTACTACAATAACTCACTCTGAACTAAAGTAATTTGAGGGAATGCCTTATTTGACTAACATATAAAGACCCAAATAATTCTAATGTCACATCATAGAAAATTTTCAAAAACTGATTAAAGACTTTAGCATTATATCAATCATCAAAAGAAGGAGGACCAACTATTTCATCATCAAAATAATCAATATAGGTGGTTTCATCATCCTCTAGCTTATTAAATGTTGCTTCAAATTTTTCAGTAGCTTCTAACATCAAATAGGTTGAGTTCCACCTAGTTGAAACATCTAGACATACAAGGCTTTGAGAGTTCATCTTTAATTGTTTAGCACACCATTTAAATTTAGCAAGTCTAGAGGGAGAAGATCTAACATATCTACAGCATTAAGAATAGATGCAATGGATGAATGCATCTCTTTCAATCCCTCATTAACAACTAGATTGAAAATTTGGGCACAACATCTAACATACATGAAATCACCATCTAAAATCAAATTATTTGTTGTCTTCATTATTTTTTTAAAATATGTTACTGCCACATAATTTACACTAGCATTGTCTATAGTCACCGTAAACACTCTTTCAATCCCTCATTCATTCAAACAAAGTTCCATATGCCTTCCAATTGTTTCCTCTTTATGATTAGGAAACAATCAATGGTAAGGCATACCCTAGCACAATTTGATTCTAAGAAACTTCTAAGCTTTCGTTTCTTGTCTAAATACAACTAGTAACAATCTTTAGCCATAGTAACACATGAAGGAATATGAAATTGTGGCTGCAATCTACTACAAAAGTACTTGAATCCATACCCTTCAACCATTTTAAATGGTTGTTCATCAGTAACAATAAAAATAGAAAAAACTTTTCAACACTCTTTAATATCGTACACTTGTCGTGCTTTTACCATATTGTTTCCCCCACCATCCCTTTTGGGTTCAAAATAATTACTTGTTGTTTAGTATCATTCATTAAAGCATGAGGATACTTGGGACATTTATATAAGTGACTAACTAAATTAGAAGTGCTATGCATCTTAGGATTACACATGTACCTCTTTCCATAACCATTGAGCTGTAGGTTCTATAGTATCAGCTAATTTGGTGAAATGATCCCATGTTGTGGAAGATTTTTGAGATCTACTAACAAGAGGCTTCCTTTTTTGTCACTTAGGGGGAGTAACATTGGAATTTTCAGTGTCAAGTGAAGGTGAAGCATCCACTATCTCTTTACCCTTTGCATTTACTACGGATGGTGTAGATGTTATTGTCTCTTGCTCTTTTGAATTTGACGAATCCATCTCTACAATATCTGCCAAAGATAGTTTGGTTATTTGGTAAGCCCTATTGATATGTCAAAAATTAACTATACTAATATTTTATTGAATCTTTAAATAGATGGCCAATTTAGGCCCATTAGACTATGTAACTACATTTATCAAATTATGTCCAAGTTTATGACTAACAAGATGAAGAACTTGCTACCAAATATTCATTTCAAGAAATCAGAAAAAATTTGTCCCAAAGAGACTAATTGAAGATAAAATTCTGATTGCACATAAACCTTTACATTACCTAAAATAAATAAATAAATGACAGGTGATCTTGCTCAAAATATTGATATGATGAAAGCCAATGATAAGCTTGAATAGAATTTCATGGAACAGCTTCTATTAAAGTTTGGCTTTTGTCAATCATAGGTTAGAAAAATCATGTAGTGCATATCCTCTACTCACTACAATTTTCTTCTCTTTGGGAAGAAGATGACTAGTTTTAACATGCTTTTAAACAAGTTTAGGGGAAGGTGATCCCCTCTCACCTTAGTTACATATATATCTATTACCTATACATTAAGGACACAAGACAGGACATTGAACAGACAAATACAATCTCATTAAACCTAAAAAACAGAAGGTTCACAAAATTTATAATTTCTAAATACCATACCAAACAATCAAATAGACAAATACTATCAGTCTATCACAAGTGACCAAGATGCCATATAATTCACTACAATTGTATTAGTAATCTTAAGGAGAATTGAGAAGCAAACCAAGCCTTGTGTGTGAGAGAGATAATGCTTGCTAAGGCTAGGCAGAGCGAGTAACCAAGATGATGTTGCAGCCTTGTAGGTGTGAATTGCAACCAGGAGAAAGAAGATTTCCTACTTATAGGTTATATAGCAACAAATTGTCAAATACTCAAATTCTACAATTTAGGACTACGGCTTTTGAAAAATATTTTAGGATGAAGATGAGAAGTTAAGATCCTTACCAAAGAATGATGAAGCTTTGCTACCAAAGAGGCTAGATTATACTAGCGGTGAAATGATACGGAGGCATGAGAAGAGAAATGCCAAGCCGAGGAACGAAAAGAAGAATTAGGGAGGAAATGCATGATTGTTGTTTTTGTTTTAATTAAAACTCGCAAGCGCATGAATCTATTGGACTATAGATTTAGTGATATGAAAGATCAATCCCACGAAGATTGCCAGTTGAGAGAAAATCTAATGCAAATCCAAAATAAATATTTATAACCTAGTTGCCAGAATATTTGTTTTGTGATAAGAGTGCTAAACAGAGCATGCAAAGAACTAAAATATTGAAATTAAATATGAATTGATTCAAAGTAAAAAAATATGCTAAGGTTAGGGGATCCACTCTTGGTACATCAAATAATAATAAATTTTAACTCTTTTATTACTCAAATAGAATTCTCATATAAATGAGGTTCCATTCGAAAAATATATTACATTAAATGTGCTTTGGTTTATAGATGAAGTGTATTTGCCTTCTTTTTATTGTATTACTAATAATAAACAACTTTTGTAAAATACATTCAAGTATACATGGTGCCCATCATTATATTGTCTACAATAAATCAAGAATTATTCAAACATTTATTGTGCCAAAGATTGTCTACAATATATCAAGATTCGCACTTTATAAAATTTAAAATAAAAATATGTAAAAAGAAGAAAAACATAACAACAGAGTTAATAATAATAATATAAAGTAGTTAGTAAAACTAGCCACTAAGTAAAAAAATCACAAGAAAATAAATAACAGAGAGGCAAAAAAGCCATCCTCTAAGAAAGAAAATAACAGGAAAAAAAATAAAAAAAGAGCAAAAAATAAATAACAAAAAGGCAACAAAACCATCCTATAAGAAAGTAAATAACAAAAATTAAATAATAAAAGGGTAAAAATTAAATAACAGAGGGGCAATAAAACAATCCTCTAAGAAAGTAAATAAATAAAAAATAACATAGAGGCGGCATAGCCGTCCTCTCAGAAAGAAAATAAAAATAAAAATAACAGAGGGACAACAAAGTCATCCTTTAAGAAAGTAAATAACAAGAAAATAAAAAAAGAGAGGCAAAAAATAAATAATAGAAGGAAAACAAAGTCATTCTCTAAGAAAGTACATAATAAGAAAAAAAAATAACAGAGAGACGACATAATCATCCTTTCAAAAGGAAAATAACAAGAAAATAATAATAGGGGGCAACAAAGTCATCTTTTAAGAAAGTAAATAAAAAGAAAATAATAAAAGAGAGGTAAAAAATAAATAACATAGGGGCAATAAAGCCATCCTCTAAGAAAGTAAATAACAAGAAAATAAATAAGAAAATAAATACAACATCAAGTATAAACATTGAAATTAAGAGTTAGATAAATTATTATTTTTATACCAAGAGTTTCAACCTTTCACCTTAGCATTAGGAGATTAGTTCTTTATAATCAAGGTAAGAAAGCAAAATGAAAGATGAAGAATCATGATAAAATATATGAAAGAAAGTAACAATACAAAATGTATAAAGAGAGAAAAATATTACAAACACTTAGAACTCCAACAAAACTTTCTCAAGCTCGCTCTTCAGCCTTTCTCCCCTCCCTCTAGCTCACAATATGTCTCTATTTATAGACAAAACAAAGGGAGTAGGTGACAAAAATGTTGGGTAGCAAATTGCACTAAAGTTGACAAGTTGTGTTGCATTATGTGCCCCAAAGGTCATTGTGTTATATCTCCTTGATAGCCACCGAATCTGCTACTCCTATAAACATAAAAGTTGTAGATATTTTCATTATCGTTCCACCCATATAAGGTGGAGAAAACTTAACCATATATTTTGTGAGTTATTGCCAAAACACTGGAGCAAGGTCAGGCTGAACTACAACAGTAAATGTGATCATTTCTAGCCTAATTATGGCCCTGTTATTGTCCTAATTTACCGACCACTTGAACATGAAAGTTGTATCAAATGATATCTACTATACAACTACCAAATTTGGTATCCATTGAATATGTATTTTCTGAACTATAGCCTAAATACTATAGTAAGGTTGGGCTGGACTGCAAAGTAAACATGTTTTGGTCTACCCCAATTTTGGCCCTTTGGATGTCTAAATTTACTGATCACATAAAATGAAAGTTGTATGAAATTATGTCATCTATTCATCTACCAAATTTCACACATAATATACGTATTTTCTGATATATGGCCAAAATAATGTAGTAAAATCAAGTTGAAAAGCAAACAGCAAACAAATTTTTAAGATTGGGTGCTTTATCTTGAATCTTTATGTTTCAATTCTTTTAGAAATGTGGTCATAAATCAAGATTGATTTGATACGTATATCTATTAGGATGCGTCTCAAGAGTTAAAAAGATAATTCTCTTTAATCAGTCATCCTTAATGAATTTATTTTGTCTACTTGATTTATAGACATCATTTTCAAAAAATCACAATTTAGCTTTGATTCCTCCAATTGAGTCCATTTTATATTTTTCTCTCCATCTATAAAAAATACACAAAACTAAAGACAAATAAGGGAGATAAATGCTTAATTAAGGCAAAAAGATAAGATAAAAATATTTAATTTATGAGTATAAAACTCACTCATCAAATACCCCCAAACTTAATCTTTTGCTTGTCCTCGAGAAAAACACACAAACTTCAAAATTCAAAAGATGAATGAGTGATGAGTTGTTTTTGGCTTACTAAGCATTCCTCAAGGATTTATAATGTGCAACCAAAGAAAATATTAGAGTTCTAAGGTTATGTAGAACTTTAATTTAAATGCAACGTATAGTTTACTATTGAATCCCAAGTGTGTGTGTGATAATATTATGACATTGGACTTTTTACATTCAAATAAATTTATGTAATCAAATATTTAAAACAGATCTCTAGATTTTTGTATTTGAGACTCTATAAGCTTATTTTTTATGTCACTCTCCACTAATGTAGACTAATCCTAACATTTAATATCATTAGGACTTTCATTAGACTTGTAATGTATGACATAGGTTAAAGGTGGATAAATAGATATTAACGAAATCTCAATTCACTCTACAACATAAATGATCATTTAAGTCCTCTAAAATACCTTTGATGTTATCACGTGAATTCTATCTCCAACCTTATTCTCATCCTTATGTTATTTTTTCATACTATGCAAACACCCCCAAACTTATTTATTTGGGAAGTTCCAATTTTTTTTTAAACTCCTTCCATCCACCCCTGAACCATAGGTTTTCAAATGATCTGTAATAACCCTCAACAAATCATTTGCAACAAAGAAAGTTAAGAACAATGTAAAATTTTAAAGCGTTTTTGACTCTTTTTCTGACCTATCTTCACTCATATAAGCCTAAATCTCCCATATGAAATCTAAATTAAGTGATTCCAATTGCTGTTGAAAGATAAGACATATATCTACAACTTTGATGTTGGGCACATTTGCTAATTCCGTGAATATTATAGTGATAAGAGGCAAAAACCGAAGCGTAGTGTGGTCAGGACCTTTGCTCACTATTTTATGCATAACTCCTTCATATGAACTCCAACTTAGGTGATTCAAGTGGCTACAGAAAGTTAAGAGAAAGGGATAAAACTTTGATGTTTGACGTTTTGTCAAATACGGCCAAATACTTGGTGCACTATGGCCACAAAGAACGGCCGTGCTCCAGGACATGGCCAGGCCGTGCTTCTAGTTGTTTTTTTTTCGTTTTCTGCACCTTCCCCCTCCCTTCTCCCTCATTCTGACACTCTCCCTCTCCCTCTCTCTCTCTAAAATATTTTCTCTGCCTTTTCTCTACGATATCTCATCATCCAGTCAACCGATTCGAGCTACCAAGGTATCATTAGACTCGTGGCAACGAGTACTTCAAAACCCACCGATCAGTTTCGCTGGAAAACCGCCAGAAAGTCGCCGAAAAATCGTGTGAACAGTAACCTCCAAGGTAAAATTCCGTCTAATCGCGTTTTAGGCTTCATTTTTACCGAATTTCTTTCCATAGATAGTCTTAGAATTAGTTTCTATGCTAGAATATAGGGTTTTTAGGTTTCAGAGTGAATAGTGTTTCGGGGAGTGAATAGTATTTTTCGGCATGAATAGTGACGTTTAGAGTTTTCCAATTCTTATGTTATGTCTATATTTTCTAGGTTGTTGAACCATCACGAGGTGAAATTCTCGTTGTTGGACTCCTAGTAAAGTGAGTGGGTTTTTCATACTATAGTGCATTTTTTTTTACAAATTCAGTTTATAACTCTTTCATATGATTTTAACTAGTTGGAATGTATGCTAAATTGTTTTACCGCTTTGAAAACCAATATGTTCCAACCATGTTAGAAATTTTAAATTTCAATCCTAGTTGAACCCTAGGTATGCAGGGCAAGCATCTAGACTAATAATTCTCCATTTGAGCTAGATTTATAGAAATGCAAACTTAGTCATAGAAATGAACTAAGTTAGCCATGAAATGATTTGATGCATGATAAGCATCTATGTAACTTCTACGAACGATCTATGTTTAAAAAGGGAAAGTTTATGATTATAAAGGTCTCCATGAGAATTCATGGATGAGATATATTTTAGAATGGAATTTTATGCATGAAAAGAGCTAGATGGAGAATTATAACTTTATTGAAATGTTTTACTTTAAACTCTTAGAATGGCATATTTTTAAATATTTGCTATTGGAGGAATCATTTTAGATCACTGTTAACTAGCCGCAGGTAGTGCTAGCCTTGGTGCACCATGATCATGTTAAGGCTTCGGCCTAGGATATTGTGACGGGCATATGATTGCCTAAGACACAAAATTTAGGGTGGACTTATATCTACGCCTACAATGATTGCCATACCCATTGCTATGTGCTTGGAGAAAATTTAGGGTGGATTTATGTCTACGCCTACAGTGATTGCCATACCCATTGCTATGTGCTTGGGGAATTTATGGTGGACTTATGTCTACGCCTACAGTGATTACCTCACCCTTGCTGTGTGCTTGGGGAAGATGATAGATCTGTTAGGAAAGACCTCCAATAAACTAGTGCATTTTTCTTAAGGATTAAATATTTCTAGAATACCTCATTCATCATTGTTATTGCATAAATATCTTCATTTATTACTTATTATGCATAATTGATTTGCTTACGGTTATTGATTTAATCATGTTTTATCTTTTGAACATACATTTTAACTGTTTAGCATTCTTTCAATAAATTACGGTTAAATGTTTAATGTTTTCTATACCTTGAATTCAATTATTTAATTCATTGTGAAACACTCGTGCTTAGTTTGCCCTGTTTCTGTTATAGTATGATTTACCCATTCACTGAGATGTGGTAATCTCACCCCTCTTCTATTTTCTCCCCACAGATAGTCAAAGAAACATTGATCCAGCTACAGCTCCATAGGAGGCTAAATTTAGCATTGGTGAGCCCCAGTTTGGGCAAGGCTCCGTTGTAATGGTTGTATAGTTTAAGTTTATGTCTAGTGTATCTCCATGAACTTACAAACAGGATCCTCGCTTCTTGTGTTGTTTGAAAAATGGTTTGTTTTAGTTTTTCAACGATATTTGTATTATGAGGCCATGGGCCAAGTTGAATCACGGATGTTGGATTCATGAGATATATATATATATATATATATATATATATATATATATATATATATATATATATATATACAGTATTTTCTGATATTGGATGTGGCATATGTGGCTAGTTATATTTATTATGTACTCTGGATTGTGTGCTGAATGTTTGTGCATGCTATGTGTTAGGCTTACGGCTAGGGGGAAACCCTTATGCTGTGCCGATCATGTGTTCCATCATTTGGGGCCATGACATGATCATTCTTGTAAGTGAAAGGTATGAGTTAGAAATATTAAAAAAAAAACTAAATAATAATATAGGTGTACAAGAAAAGATAAATATAGGCTCAAAATGGGTTACTAGAGATGGCATAATGTATAGGATGATCTGAAAGGCTCAAACGATTCCAACAATGCCTAATTCATTTCTTAAATGGAGAATAGTCTAGGATTTTGCCTCAAGTGACAATCAAACAAGTTCTAAAATTTTATGAGATCATTAGTCATATTTAAATCACATAAACCTTCTCTAAATAAAAATTAGTCAAATGTAAAAGATTATGTGCTCATGATATTCGGATTCTCAAGTAAAACATAAGTCACAATAGAGTGTAGGATCACACATAGCACTTAGAACTCGTCTATTTTTCAAAGGTTATAAGAATTTTAGACCATTTTCATTATTGGTGTTAGTTTTGCCTAATCCCAAAACATCACTCCTTTTTTTTTTGAATTCTAGTTGTTGGAACTTATACAAAGATAGGAAGCTTGGCACCCACACTCTTTTTTTTATGAAGAACAAACAATCAACAAAAATTGAAAGAAATATTACCTAGAAAGGAGATATAGGAAAAAATGAACCTGCAGTAAACAAAACATAAAATAAAAATTTATTCAATAAAATAAAAGGTGTTACAGATGAAGATCTAAGTCCAATTTGCAGATGAAGATCTAAGTCCAATTTGCGCTTTCTGCGGTTCTCTGCCATCTAATCTATTTGAACTGTAACTAGATCAGAAATATGAACATATGCTTATAATGCATCAATCAACTCATCAACATTTGAAGCCGAGGTGAGAATCCATCGTGTTGAATGTCAGATAAACCTTTGTTCTACTGTTTGATCAAGAAAAAACAATAAACCATTAAACAAATTATTAAAATTTAACAGTCCTATGAGTTTATAGTGGATATTCAACACATGAGACTATTTGAAAATTTTCCTCCAGAATACCAAAACCACCTAGTAAGGCAATAAAAGCATCAGTGTTGCTAATCATTCTAGCAATGCGCTCATACACGGAGGCTATCCTAAATTCTTCCCCAATTGTTTTTTCGATAGTGTTTGATACAGCTAGAGTTGTAGGAATAATACCAAGAATTTGACATCCTCCTATATGTGCAACTGTAGCCACATACCTCATTAACCCATAACTACCTCCACCATAGACTAAATAATTTTTTCTCCTGGCCAATACTATACTTAAATTTTGTAGTTCTTTCACATACTCTCCATTTTTTTCAGAATTGGAACCACAAAAAATATAAATATTTCAAAATTGACGAAATGTGACTCCCTCTATAACTGCACTCACCCTAACTTTGAGTATAAAAATAAAGGTAATAATGTGTGCATTTATAGAACTCAGATAAAGGCATACTTACAGTAGCTATATGAATAAGACAGTGACATAATTGTAATAGCCATGTGTAGATCGGTGGATGATAGCTAAATTAAAGGTGAAAAATTCAAAAATAACGGCACACATATATATGTCCAGTAGTTGTGATTTTGGCTCACATCTTTTTCTGATTTTACATCCAGTAATGGCATAAATGCCCTCCATAGGTCGAGGATATGCTTACCATCCAATTTTCTTATAAATTGGCAAACAGGGTCCGTTAACGTCAGATTCGAAACATTGTATCATTTATGTTCTTTTTTCAAATAGAGTCAAAAACCAACAATCACGATATGCACAGATCCACTAGGATGCATCTTGTACTATCCTGTAATTTTTAAATAATAATTTTTTAAGATAAAAATATATATTTTTATTTTAAATTATTAGGTTTCGGTAAAAGAAAATATATTTTTAATTAAAATGATTTTTTTTGCTTAAAATAATCGTATTGACCTTTATTAAATTTTTATTTTATTTTTAAAAATATTCTTTCTTTTATTATACATAAAGATATTTATTTTGTAATTTGTTTTATTAAACTTTTATAAAGAAAAGTCATGATTTGATATTGCAACTAGAGTTTTGCAATAATATAAATTTTTAGAAAATTTTGGGATATTTTAGGATTAAAAACAGTATTTATATGAATATATATAATAAAATAAAAAAGATCCTAAATAATTAATTATTAAATAATAATAAATAAATAAATAATAGAAAAGAGAAAACTGGGAGGGGGAGACGAAAACTGAGAGGAAGAAAAACTTTGATGAATAGTATGAAAGGTAACCTCCATATTTTTTTTCTCTAGATCTGGAGTACCTACAGGTCTCCGATATCAAAACTGAGGGTACCACTAGATTCAGGACAGAAAATACTACGATTTTGACCAAATAATTTTTCAAATCAATTATAGAATCACCATGGATCAAAAGTAGAAAATCTCAAAAAAATGTAAACTCTGAAACTCTTACTTAGAGACCTCAAATTAAAAATATGATACCATAGATGGATTCAGGAGCTAGATAAACCTTAAGATATGAATTTTTTCGGCCATCTAACAACTTTTTATGCGGCGATAAATAGTGATTTTCGGCGGTAAATAGTATTTTTCGACCATGAATAGTTTCACCGTTGACTAGTGTTGACCAAGCTCCCGGAGGCCAAATTGTGTGATTTTAGAGTCATTTCTTAGGTTTTTGGACCCTCCGATTTCGTTTTTTAGATCTATTTAGTCAAATGAGGATTGGAAAACTGCATTTTAGAACTGTCCAATCTGGAGCTTTACCTTGTGAGTAGATGATTCTTTCTATGACTTGCCATATACTCTTCTTGATCTTTAAATATGCAATTTATTATGTTTATAAGTTATTTACACTTTTATATGTTTCTGAAATGAATTAAATAATCTGAATTATTTACAATATGGAATATAGTTCAAGAAGAGTATAGTTTTGAAAATGGATTTCTGAACTCATGATATATCTGATTTCACATACATTTCTCATTAAATGATAAAGTGAATATTTATGCACGTGGCAATGATTTATAAAGTTATATGATTACCTTGAGAAATGCATATATATGAGATAAACCTTGAACGGGTAATTTATGACAGATGATCTGTATTAAGACTGAGATTCTGTATTATACTGAAATCTCCGTTTTGAATGATATGATATATGTGCAAATAATAATTTTGTGGAGGAATCCTATTAGAAATACTGTCTGCTAACGGCAGGTGATGTTATCATTGGTCCACCTTGATACCTCAACTAGCATGGGTGGTGCTAGCCTCGTGTAAGGGCCAACACATGGGATATGATATGTGATGAAGAGCGAGATGCCTCCTATCTAGGCGAGATGGCTGTTATATGAGATGTGATTTGCCTTCACTTGTTGTGTGCTTAGGAAATACCCATATTAGAGTCCCTTCGCGTGTCTTTTTGAATGGTGGTAGGAAAAACTTCAACGGGATGTTAAGTTTAGGTAAATCCTACACCAACAAAGTACGGAAGGGCCTGAACTCTGATGTGGTGGTTCTGATATCAGATCCTCTTAATGTTTTCATGTGAGATATTTTGATGCATAACAACATTTATTTAATGATCATATAGTACAGTATATGGTTTTGGATATATGAATATCCTCTGTGTTGAGAATATTTGAAATGTGGGTCCCATATGGATGTATTTTCAAACTATATTTCCTATGTAACAAATTTTAAAATATGAGTACATCCATATGTTGGCCTAAGAGGTCATAGGAAAAATTATCTACTCACTGAGTTGTCAATCTCATTACACGTTATTTATATGTTTTTCGGATAAGGATATAGAGTTTGGTCCTTCTCCTTCAGATAGTTGACCAGCTAGACGACAAGATCTCTGGTGATCCTATTTTGTTTCTAGGGATCATAGATTTTGATTTACATTGTACTTGTACTCTAGAGTATGCTCTGAATGCCACAGGCAGGATCCCTGCTTCTGCTGTTACTCTCATATTTATAGATTTAGTTTATATATTGTGTATACATGGGAATACATATTTCTAAAAGAGTGTATTATACATGTTATGGAAAATATATGTTCATAAAGTATGTGTTTCACGTGCTCTAAAATTAGGGGCGTGACAAGTTGGTATCAAAGCAATAGGTTTCCCTGTGGCTATCAGGGCAAAAGATTCTTTAATAGGACCTTTAGTATAGATATGAGCCGGACATATTTATACTTCAGGTACTGCTGAGGGATTCTATAGGGTCTCAATTTTCTTTCTATTCCAAATTTGTTAAATTTTCTAGTATAAGATTGATTGAATATCGTGGCATCTTAAGAAGTATCTACAGGTCAATTATTGCCTGAAAGTGAAAGGGATAGGCATACCAAAGAATTTAAAAAATTGAGACAGATACTAAATATGACGATGTCTGAGTGTTATATCTGTTTTACCCCGTTGTCTAAAAATGGTAAACTTTGATGTGATACTGAGAATGGATTGGTTGGTATCATACCATGTCATTTTGGAATGTCACTTTAAGGTGATTAAATTTAATGTTTCTGGAGAATTTTCTTTCTTGATACAAGGAGATCGTAGTAAGATATCCAGTAATCTAATCTCTACTTTAGTAACCCATAAGTTATTACAAAATGGTGCCAAGGATATTTGGCAGTGGTCAAAAATATAGATATAATATACATTAATGTAGATCAAGTTCTAGTAGTTAGAGAATTTCCTGATGTGTTCCCTGAGAAATTTCTAGTAATACCCCAAAACGATAAACAGAATTTGGTATTGATTTATTTCCTGAAACCTAACCAATGGCTATATTTCCATATAGAATGGCACCCACTGAACTTAAGGAACTGAAAAAGAAATAGTTACAAGACATGTTAGACAAGGGATTTAAATGCCCTAGTACTTTTATTTGAAGTGCTGCAGTTCTATCTGTGAAAAGGAAAGATGGATCACTATGACTATGCATAGATTATAGAGAGTTGAATAACGTGACAATGTGGAATAAAAACCTATTACCTCGTATAGATGATCTGTTTGACCAGTTACAAGGTGTTCAACGTTTTTCAAAAATTGAATTGATTTGATATCTAAATATCATCAATTGAGGATAAAGGAAGAGGATATTCGAAAAATTTCTTTTAGGACTCATTATGGGTTTTATGAGTTCTTGGTGATGTCATTTAGTTTGACAAATGCTCCAACTGCATTCATGGACTTAATGAATAAAGTATTTAAACTATTCTTGGATAAATTTATTATTGTCTTTATTAACAAAATACTAATATGTTTCAAAAGTACAGAGGATTATAAACAACATTTAAAGATAGTTTTACCAACTCTAAGGAAGTATGGTTGGTAAGGATGGTATCAAGTAGACCCTAAGATAGTAGAAGCGCTACAACAATGGCATATCTTACTACAGTTACAGATAGAGATCCAAATCTAACTTACGCTTTCCACGATTGTCTGTCTTCCAATCTATTCGAGCCATAGTTAGATCAGGCACATGAACATATGCTTATAAAGTA
Source organism: Gleditsia sinensis (assembly GCA_037074535.1). Classification (NCBI taxonomy): domain Eukaryota; kingdom Viridiplantae; phylum Streptophyta; class Magnoliopsida; order Fabales; family Fabaceae; genus Gleditsia; species Gleditsia sinensis. The sequence continues at coordinate 18,788,558 of CM073466.1, read as the reverse complement.
TCAATCAACTCTTCAGCATTTGAAGCTGAGATGAGAATTCGTCGTGCTGAGTTTGAGATGAACCTTTGTTCCACAGTTTGATCAAGAAAAGACAACAGACCATCAAAGAAAGGGTTAACATTTAACAAACCTATCGATTTGTGATGCATATTTAGTTATACCTAAGAGACTATTTAAAAAATCTCTTCTAAAGTACCAAAACCACCTGGCAGGGTAATGAAGGCATCAGCATTGCTCATCATTCTAGCCATACGTTCATGCATGGAAGCTACCTTAAATTCTTCTCCAATTGTCTTCCCTATGATATTAGATGCAGTTAGAGCTGTAGGAATAATACTTAGAACTTGACATCCTCCTGCTGCATGTGCAGTTGTAGACACGAACCCTATTAACCCACGGTTACCTTTACCATAGACTAAATGAATCTTTCTCCTAGCCAGCACTATACCTAGGTTTTGTGCAGCTTTCACATACTCTCCATCTTTTCCAGGACTGGAACCACAAAAGATACAAATATTTCAAAATTGACGGAATGCAATTCCTTCCATAGCTACACACACCCTAACTTTGAGTATGAAAGTAAAAATACTAATGTATGCATTTATAGAACTCAGAGAATGGCATACTTACAATAGCTATGTGAATAGGCCAGACATAATTAGAACTGCTATGTGAGTGATTGGTGGATATCAGTTAAATTAAAGGTGAAAATTTTAAAAAAATGAAATGACTGCAAGAATATATATGTACAGTAGTTATGATCGTAGTTTATATTAAGCACATAAAGAGAATAAGGTTAACATATCACCAGAAACTTGTCTTTTCTTTGCAGTCTTTGATGAAGCATTGATATCTTGATTCTTGTAAGAAAGTTGTAGGTGATAGGCGTAATTGTAAAAAAAAGTGAAAATGCAAATAAGTTAATTGTTGAAAAGGGACAATCAAATGGTTTATTTTGTTTTTCAATGTTTTTGCCAGTCGACTATCGGTGTTATTAAGTCAACTAGCTATTTTGAGAATTTTTAATCTAAACTGATTTATTTTACAGTTGATTGATTACATCTATTTTGAAGTAATCAACTGCATCTTACCAGTTAACTATGTATTCTTTATTTTTCACATACTTTTATAAGCTCAAAAAATTTTCTTTTCCACCGAATACCAACAGCTTTAAAGTAGATTTTGGTACATATATTTAAAACTTGCGGCCACCGATTTTTTGCCAAAATAACAGCTAGATTTTGATTATAGATTTTCAAGAATTACGGCCACCGATTTTAATTTACTTTCAATGCTTTGTCCAAATTTTTGACTTTCTATTTTAGCACCGTTCTTTATTATGCTTTTCGTCTGTTCTACTACATTCTCCCTTATTAAAGTTTGGCATTAAATGCAAAGTTCTTTTCTCTCATTACAAGAAAAGTTAATTTATTTTCTTTGAAACTCAATTGTTATAGTATCCAAGTGGTTAGTAGGATAAAGTAATAAAAAGTTTGAAAGGAATAGACGGATGATAGCCTTATAGTGCTTTGACGAATGTAATCAAGAGAATTAGTGGTGTTAAAATTCTTGAAGAATAAAATATGAGAAGTAGGATTTAAATTAATCTTTAAACTCTTAATTTGTAAATATGGAGAATATTTTGAGAATCATCTCCGAAAATAATGTAAGTGATCAAGATATTTGTGTTAAAAGTTTATACCATGTTAAATGGAGTCTAGTATCTAGGATGTGAATTATGTTGAAATTAAAAATTCATGTATGAGTAATTATTGGGGAAAATCTTCTTGAAATGATTAAATAAATTAAACGAAATTGATATAAGTTAGAATGAGGTGCTTTTAGACATGATAGATGAAAGGCTTAAAATTTTTGATAATGAATTTATTGGTGTTAATAAGAGGGTATAGAGTTACTATGATGAGGTAAGTCAGAATTGTTAGACATGTGTCAATGGTACCTAAACGTTGTAAAAGGTTTGATGGATTTATTGTTACGTATGTTTAACATATTGATTAATGGATTTTAGGATAAAAATAGATGATTGATTAAGATGATGATATTCATGGGAGGATGTTGACATGTGAGAATCAAAGATGACTTGATAGAAGTCTAGAATAAGAAAAGATAGTTATTCAATATGGATATGAATATGTTCTTTTATGTGGGTGTTTCCTAATATCGACTTATATATTTATGCATGCGAGCTTGAGAATTTAAAGGAATAAGATACACAATAGTTTAAAAGTTCCTTATATGTATATATATAATCTGTTGAGTATTTTGTATAAAGTGAAGTTGATTATAAAAGGAATACAAACAATTCAATACAGCCCAAAAGACTATAAGGACTATGAATGTTGAGCACTAAAAATTATCAGTTGGTGACCACATATTCTTGAAGGACTCACTAATAAAAGAAATAATGAGATTTGAAAAGAAGAAAAAAGTTAAGTTCTAGTATATAGACTCTTTTAAAAATTTGAACAAAGTAGGCATAGTAGTACATTGCCTAACCTTGCCATTAGGATTAAATAATATGGATACACTCTTTCTTACATAATGCTAAGGAACTGCCTATCAGATTCTTCTCACGTTATCTAATGCCAAAAATTCAGTAGGACAAAAATTTAACTTAATTATGAGGAAAAAAAATCAATGTTTATTATTGATTGACAAGTGAAGAGATTTCTTAGAAAGTAAAGATGATATATAGAAAAGATATTCCTAATTATTTCAGTAATAAGGTTGCTAACTTAGAATTATGCCTTGACTTCATTCCTTACATGTGGTAGGATAAGTCGAAATTCGAGGACCGAATTTCTTAAAGGGGAAAGAATGAAATATCCTGTAATTTTTAAATAATAATGTTTTACGATAAAAAAATATATTTTTATTTTAAATGATTATGTTTTGGTAAAAGCAAATATATTTTTAATTAAAATTATTTTTTTTTGCTTAAAATAATCATATTGGCTTTTAATAAATTTTTGTTTTATTTTTAGAAATATTCTTTCTTTTATTATACATAAACATATTTATTTTGTGATTTATTTTATTAAAATTTTATCAAAAAAAAGTCATGATTTGATATTGCAATTAAAGTTTTGCAATAATATAAATTTTTAAAAAATTTTGGGATATTTTAGGATGAAAAACATATTTATATGAATATATATAAAATAAAATTAAAATAATCCTAAACATTTAATTATTAAATAATAATAATAAATAAATAATAGAAAAGAAGAAACGGGGAGGGGGAGACAGAAATCGAGAGAAAGAAATTTTTTGATGAATAATATAAATAGTAACCTCTATGTTTTCTCTCTAGATCTGGAGTACCTACATATCTCCGATCTCAAAATTGAGGGTACCACTGGATTTAGGACAGAAAATACTACGATTTTGACCGAACAATTTTTCAAATCAACCATAGAATTATCGTAGATCGGAAGTAGAAAATCTCATAAAAAGGTAAAATATGAAACTCTTAGAGATTTCAAATTGAAAATCTGACACCGTAGATGGATTCAGAAGCTAGATAAACCTTAAGATATAAATTTTTTCGGCCATCTAACAACTTTTTGTGCGGAGATAAATAGTGATTTCTTGCGGTAAATAGTATCCATCGTTGACCAGTGTTGACTAAGCTCTTGGAGGTCAAATTGTGTGATTTTGAAGTCATTTCCTAGGTTTTTGGACCCTACTGACTCAATTTTTAGGTTTATTTAGTCAAATGTAGATTAAAAAAGTACATTTTAAGGTTGTCCAATCTAGAGCCTTACTTTGTGAATAGATGATTCTTTCTATGACTTGTCTTATACTCTTCTTGATATTTAAATATGTAAATTATTATGTTTATAATTTATTTACACTTTTATATATTTTTGAAATGAATTAAATAATCTGAATTGTTTACAATATGGAATACAGTTCAAGAAGAGTATAGTTTTGAAAATGAATTTCTGAACTCATGGTATATCTGATTTCACATGTATTTCTCATTAAATGATAAAGTGAATATTTATGCACGTGGCAATGATTTATAAAGTTATATGATTGCCTCGAGAAAAGCATGTATATGAGATAAACCATAAACGGGTAATTTATGACAAAGATCTGTATTGAGACTGAGATTCTGTATTATACTGAAAGCTATACTTTAAATACCTCAGCTAGTAGGGGTGGTGCTAGCCTCGTGTGAGGGTCAACACACGGGATATAATATGTGATGAAGAGCGAGATGCCTCCTATCTGGGCGAAATGCCTGTTATATAAGATGTGATTTGCCTTCACTTGTTGTGTGCTTGGGAAATACCCATATTAGAGTCCCTTCGCGTGTCTTTTTGAATGGCGGTAGGGCAAACCTCAGCGAAATGTTGAGTTTAGGTAAATCCTACACCAACAAAGTATGGAAGGGCCTGCACTCTGATGTGGTGGTTCTGATATGGGATCCTCTTAATGTTTTCATGTGAGATATTTTGATGCATAACAACATTTGTTTAATGATCATATAGTACAGTATATGGTTTTGGATATATGAATATCCTCTGTGTTAAGAATATTTGAAATGTGGGTCCCATATGGATGTATTTTCGAACTGTATTTTTTATGTGAAAAATTTTAAAATATGAGTACATCCATATGTTGGCCTAAGAGGTCATAGGACAAATTATCTACTCACTGAGTTGTCAAACTCATTGCTCATTATTTATATGTTTTTCGGATAAGGATATAGAGTTTGGTCCTTCTCCTTCAGATAGTTGACCAGCTAGACGACAAGATCTCTGGTGAGCCTATTTTGTTTCTAGGACTCATAGATTTTGATTTATATTGTACTTGTACTCTAGAATATGCTCTGAACACCACAGGCAGGATCTCTGCTTTTGTTGTTACTCTTATGTTTATAGATTTGGTTTATATATTGTGTATACATGGAAATATATATTTGTAAAATAGTGTTATGGAAAATATATGTTCGTAAAGTATATGTTTTACGTGCTCTAAAATTAGGGGTGTGACACGTCTCAAGAGACGTTGGATGAAACTCATCATCCAATGACTCCTTACTCAAGTCATCCTTAATGAATTTTATTTTATCTTCTCGATTTACATGCACCCATCCCAAAGAACGGCAACGTGTATTATAAGTTTCACGTCTACATTTATAGCAGACACGTATTCTTTTAACTCTACACTATTTAGCAAAACTACTTTTTCCTAGACCTAACATGTAAGAAATGAAACCATTTGCAGACTCACCGACTAATCGTACCTTAACTTCAATTAGCCAATAGACATGAACAGGTATTCCCATGTTCATCATTAACCTTAATCTTGCAGCCTGTGCTTTATAAATTTTCATCAATGAATTAGGTGGAAGAGAAGGAAAATGATTTTTCAAGTTTGAGAGTATGTCTTCCATTCTCAATTCAAAATTTTTCTTTTTCAGAAAGATCAAAAGTAACAAAACCAAGAAAATAATATCAATTCAAAAGAAGACATTAGTGAAGAAAAAAATCTCACCTAAATAGTGTGCGTAGCAACTTTTGACAAATGAAGCAAATCAATCCTAGTAGACAAGATCACGCAGAAGTGTCTCCTCTACTTCTGGGTTGCGCAATTTCAAAAATGATTTTAATCTTTGGCCATTGACTTTAAACACATCATTATTTTTGAGATTTTCAATCTCTACTGCACCATATGGATAAACAGTACGAACAATGAATGGTCATGACCACTGAGAACGTAATTTTCCTAGAAATAAATGCAAAAGAGAGTTATATATAAGAACTTTTTGACCTGCATTAAATGATTTTCTTAAAATATTTTTGTCATGAAAAATTTTCATTCAATCCTTATACAATTTTACATTCTCATATGCATCATTCCTTATTTCTTCCAGTTCATTAAGTTAAAGCTTCTTGTGGGAACCTGCTTTGTCAAGAGTAAAGTTAAATTATTTGATGGCCCAACAAGCTTTATGTTCTAACTCAATAGGTAAATGACAAGCCTTGCCATACACAAGTCAGTAAGGAGACATTCCAATAGGGGTTTTAAAAGCAGTACAATAATCCCTTAAAGCATTAGAAAGTTTCAAAGACCAATCTTTCCTACTTGGGTTAATCATTTTTTCTAAAATATTTTTAATTTTCCTATTTGAAATCTCAACTTGACCACTAGTTTGAGGGTGGTATGGGCTAGCAACTTTGTGTGTAATGCCATATTTTGTCATAACGGTTCAAAATGCTTATTACAAAAATCTTTTCCCCCATCACTAATGATAGCATGTGGTGTGCCAAAGCTCGAAAAGATGTTTTCTTTCAAGAATTTTACCACAATCTTGTGATCATTTGTTTTACATGCAATAGCCTCTACCCATTTTGACACATAATCCACAGCAACAAAGATGTATAAATTATCAAAAGAATTAGGAAAATGATCCATAAAATTAACTCCCCAAACATCAAATATCTCAACTATAAGAATGGGAGTTAAAGGCATCATCTTCCTCCGTTAAATACTGCCTAATTTTTGACAATGCTCACTAGAACTACAATACAAATGGGCATCTTTGAATAGTGATGGCCAGTAAAAGCCACATTACAAGAATTTTGTATCATTTTTTTTAGCACTAAAATAATCTCCACAAGCATGATCATGACAAAAAGAAATAACACTATATTGCTCATTCTCAAGAACACATCTCCGAATGATTTGATCAGGACAATACTTAAACAAGTATGGATCTTCCCAAAAAAATTTCTTTAATTTTGCTAAAAAATTTACCCGATCTTTCTTACTCCAATGTCTAGGCATTTGACCTATGGCAAGATAATTAGCAATGTCAACAAACCAATGTAACTGAGAAATAGACATGAGTTGCTCATCTGAAAATGAGTCTCCTATAGGCAAGTTATTGTCACCCGATTCAACTATCAGCCTAGACAAGTAATCAGCCACAACATTTTCAGATCCTTTCTTATCCTGAATTTCTAAATCAAATTCTTGCAACAACAGTATCCATCTTATCAAACACGTTTTAGCATCTTTTTTAGATAGAAGATACTTAAGTGCAGCATGATCTAAAAAAACTATAATTTTATATCCTAATAAATAAAATCTAAACTTGTCTAATGCAAATACCACAGTTAGTAACTCTTTTTCTATTGTAGAATAATTCAATTGAACATCATTAAGAGTTTTACTAGCATAGTATATCACATAAGGAAACTTTTCTAAACATTGACCCAAAACAGCTCCAATTGCATAATCAGAAGCATCACACATGATTTCAAATGGAAGATTCCAATTGGGTGGTCTAATGATGGATGCAGAGGTGAGTAGGGATTTGAGTTTCTCAAAAGCTTGAAAGCATTCTTCATCAAATATAAAAGGTGCATCTTTGGTAAGTAAATTACACAAAGGTTTGGAGATTTTGCTAAAATCTTTGGTGAATCTGCGATAAAAACCTACATGGCCTAAAAAAGAACGTACCTCTTTCACTATCCGAGGAGGTGAAAAACTGTAAATCAATTCGATTTTAACTTTATCTACCTCAATCCCCTTATTTGACACAATATGTCCCAAAACAATTCCTTGTTTAACCATGAAATGACATTTTACCCAATTCAAAACAAGGTTCTTTTCTTTACACCTAATTAAGACCAAACTTAAATGGTGTAAACATTCCTCAAAACTAGACCCATGCATAGAAAAATCATCTATGAATACTTTCAAAAATCACTCTACCATATCAGAAAGTATGCTTATCATGTAATACTGAAATGTAGCAAGTGCATTCCACAATCCAAATGGCATTCGACGATAAGCAAAAGTTCCGAAGTGAATGTAGTTTTCTCTTAATCTTCGGATGCAATGGGAATTTGTTTGCAACCTGAATATCCTTCAAGAAAACAATAATATGCATGTCCAGCCAACCTCTCTAGCATTTGGTCAATAAAAGAAAGTGGAAAATGATCTTTCTTTGTAACAGCATTCAACTTGCGATAGTCAATACAAACACGCCACCCAGTTTGTAATCTAGTGAGAATTAATTTATTATTCTCATTCTTGACTACATTAATGCCAGACTTCTTAGGAACTACCTGAACAAGACTGACCCATGCACTATCAGAAATTGGGTAAATGACACCCACATCATGAAGTTTAATCACTTTAACTCTCACAACTTCTTTCATATTTAGATTCAGACATCTTTGTGGCTCTCTTGAGGTTTTGACATTGTCTTCCAAATGTATCATGTGCATGCAAATTGATGGACTAATACCTTCAATATCTACTATTGTCCACCCTATGGCTTCACTATGCTCACTGAAGACTTTTATGAGTTCAAATTCCTATTCTCTATCTAGGTCAGATGCTATGATAACATGTAAGGTCTCAGAAGGTCTTAGAAACACATATTTTAGAGAATCTGGTAAAGCTTTTAACTCTACCTGGGGCGGTTTCTCTATGGATGGTAATAGGACAGATCCAGAAGATGTAAGTGTCTCTGTTTTGACTTTTCATTTATTGGTATCCATCAATAGAGTAGTCTCTAACAAAAAATTTATTTTATTGATCAAACAGACCTCATCTATGTCCATGTTGAAGTGAGCCACATATTTTTCTAAAGCGTCATCATCAAAAGAACTTAAAAATAAGTCATCAGCTATACTCTCAATCATGTTGATCTCACATAAATCACTAGTGTCCACAGGTTAACGAGGGACATTAAAAACATTTAGTTCCACAATCATATTTTCAAAAGATAGATTCAAAATTTCATTTAGACAATTAATGATCGCATTGGATGTTACAAGAAATGGTCTATCCAAAATGACTAGAATTTGTGTCTCTGTATTCTTAACAAGTTTAGTGTCAAGAACAATAAAATTTACTGGAAAGTAAAATTTATCAACCTTAATGAGTACATCATCTATGACACCTCTAGGAATTTTTATGGACCTATCAGTTAACTAAAGGGTTACTGGTGTAGGTTTCAACTTTCCTAACCCAATTTTTGCATACACAGAGTACGGCAACAAATTCACACTTGCTCCTAGATCAAGTAAGGCTCAGTTAATCACATTATCACTTATAACACAAGAAATTATAGGACAACCGGAATCTTTGTACTTGACAGAAGTTTTTTGTTGAATTATGGAGTTCACTTATTCAGCTAAAAATACCTTTTCAAAACATTGGTTTTCGTTTTTACCGTGAAAAGATCTTTCAAAAATTTTAAGTAAGCAGCTACTTGTTTGATAGCATCAAGAAAAGGGATGTTAATGCTTACTTACTTAAACACCTTTAAAATGTCACTATATTGAGTACCTTTCTTATTTGTCTCAAGTCTTTGTGGGAATGGAGCTTTAGGGGCACAAGGAATAAGTTCACTTTTATTCTCACTTGAGTCATTAATTTGTGGTTCATGCTGACTTTGTTCTTTAGTTTCAAGCATGTGAACTTGATTATCAATTACTTTTCCAAATCTAAGGGTTGTTATAGACTTCACTTTCTCATTAGGATTTGTTGATGATCCTACTTCAAATTGACCCTTAGGATTAAAAATAGGTTGACTAGAGAATTTTCCTTTCTCTCTCTCTCCTACAGCATTGGCTATTTGACCCAATTATGTTTCAAGCTTTGAAATAGATTGAGTGTGGGATTGTAAAGCTTGTTGGATTGATTGCATGAATTGCTGCAAAAGTATCTTCCAAAGAAGGTCTTCTTTGTTGTGGTACCCCGAAAGGAGGAGCATATTGAGAAACTAAAGGATATGAGTTAAGAGGGACAAATTGTTACCCACCTTGATTCATTAAAGGCTGATTTTTCCTCCATGAAAAGTTTGGATGATTCCTCCAATTTAGATTATATGTAGGTGCAAACAGGCTATCTAATGACTTTCCATGAAATTGAAGAGAATTAACTTACTCAGATAATGCATCTTGGTAAGCTGGTATAGATCGACAAGATTGTGTAATGTGAGATGTACTAGAACACAAGGCACATGCCTCTATCTTAGTATTGGTAGAAGAGTTCAGAGTATGGCTTAAAGTTAAAACTTTGACATTTCTAGTTAGGTTAGCTAAGGCAATTATCACATCTGTGTCATCACTCACTTCATAAATTTCTCTTTTATTTTGTGATTGAGACTTCTTATCCCTAGAATCTATGCAGTTCCAATGTTGAGAATTTTCAGATAAAGATCCTAAGGATTCCCAAGTTTCTCCCTCATTCAGTTGTAAAAATCTCCCACCATGCATGCTTTGAATCATTTGACGGTTTGATGAAGTTAAACCATCATAGAAATATTTCACCAGTCTCTAAATTTCAAAACCATGATGAGGACATTTCAAAAGAAGATCCTTAAATCTTTCCCAACATTCAAAAAATTGGTCACCCTCTTTTTGACAAAAATCAAAATTTTCTCTCCTAAGGGCATCAATTTTAGACATAGGAAAAAAAATTTCAGAAACTTATTTACCAATTACTTCCAACTAGTAATAGTTCCTATAGGAAGAGTGTTCAACTAGGTTTTAGCTTTATCTTTTAATGAAAATGGAAACATTCTAAGTTTAATTGACTCATCATTGAAATTTTGAAAGTGAAATGTTGAACAAATTTCAAGAAATTCCTTCAAATGCATGTATGAATCTTCTCTTACCAAACCATAAAATGATGGTAAAAGTTGAAGTATGGCTAGTTTGAGTTCAAAGTGAGTTGCGGTAGTTTGTGGCAAAATTATGCAAGATGGAGTATTAGTTATGACAGGTGAGAAGTATTACATAAGAGTTTTTTCATTCACAACTTGTTCTTCCATTTTTTATGGTGTCTCAACAAAGTCTAATGTTCCAATTTTAAAATCAATGGGTGATCCTAAACTTTTCCTAACCAAACGCTGATATTTATCACATTTCCAAACACACATAAACTAAAAGAAAAATTATAAACAAATATTTCTAATAGTATACAACACAATTACAAAGGAGGATAATTTTACAACTTAATAACATATATATACAATGTTAACTACAAGTAACAAAATGCAAATACAACAAAAATAATAACAAAATTTTGCAACAAAGATTTTTTTTTTATAGATTGAGTGTTAGTAATAGTGGGTGGTATTAAATTAATGGATCCTCAAGAAAGTGTGGAGGAGTCACAATAGTCTCACTTAAAATCCATACTCCTTAGCAATTTTTATCCCTGTTGTTAGAATCAACTAATTTTACACACCCAAATTACCACAAAAATTTTTAATAAACAATTTTTCCTTTTCACAAAGAAAATTTTCTATACAAAAAATAAAAAAATATTCTAAATAATAATTAGTGGAAGAATTATACTTACTTGGATCTAATTACCTTTTTCATTGGAATCCCCAGCAACGGCGCCAAAAACTTGGTGTTTTAATTAAAACTAGCAAGCGCACAAATCTATTGGAGTATAGATTTAGTGATATGCAAGGTCGATCCCACGAGGATTGTCAATTGAGAGAAAATCTAATGCAAATCCAAAATAAATATTTCTAACCTAATTTCCAAAATGTTTGTTTTGTGATAAGAGTTCTGAATAGAGTATGTAAAGAACTAAAATACTGAAATTAAATATGAATATATTCAAAGTAAAGAAACATGCTAAAGTTAGGGCATCCACTCTTGGTATATCAAATAATAATAAATTTTAACTCTTTTATTACTCAAATAGAATCCTCACATAAATGAAGTTCCATTCGAAAGATATGTTATATTAAACGTGATTTGGTTTATAGATGAAGTGTATTTGCCTTTTTTTATTATATTACTAATAATAAATAAATTTTGTAAAATGGATTCAAGTATACATCGTACCAATCATTATATTGTCTACAATAAATCAAGAATTATTCAAGCATTTATTGTGTCAAAGATTGTCTACAATGTATCAAAATTTGTACTTAACAAAATTTAAAATAAAAAGATGTAAAAGGAAGAAAAATATAACAACAGAGTCAATAATAATATTTTAAAGTAGGCGGTAAAACCAGCCATTAAGAAAAAAAATAACAAGAAAATAAATAACAGAGGGGCAACAAAGCCATCTTCTTAGAAAGAAAATAACAGAAAAATAAATAACAAAGGGACAACAAAGCCATCCTCTAAAAAAGTAAATAACAAGAAAATAAATAATAGAAAGGCAGAAAATAAATAACAGAGGAGCAACAAAGTCATCTCTAACAAAGTAAATAACAAAAAAATAAAAAAAGAGGCAAAAAATAAATAACAGAGGGATAACAAAGTTATCCTCTAAAAAAGTAAATAACAAGAAAATAAATAAAAAATAAATCCAATATCAAATATAAACATTAAAATTAAGAGTTAGATAAATTATTATTTTCATACCAAGAGTTTCAACCTTTCACCTTAGCATTAAGAGATTAGTTCTCCATAATCAATGTAAAAAAGCAAAATGAAAGATGAAGAAGCATGATAAAATTTGTGAAAGAAAGTAAAGAAACAAAATGTATAAAAAAAAGAAAAATATTACAAACACTTAGAACTCTAACAAAACTTTCTCAAGCTCACAAGATGTCTTTATTTATAGAAAAAAATAAGGGGAGTAGGTGACAAAAATGGTGGATAGCAAATTGCACTAGAGTTGACAAGTTGTGTTGCATTATGTGCCACAAAAGTCATCGTGATATATCTCCTTGATAGCCACTGAATTTATAATCCCATCAACATACAGGTTGTAGATATTTTCATTATCGTTCCATCCATATAAAGTGAAAAAAAAATTGGCCACGTATTTTGTGATTTATGGTCAAAACACTGGAGCCAGGTCAGGCTAGACTGCAACAGTAAATGTGATCTCTTCTAGCCCAATTTTGTCCCTTTTTATTGTCCAAATTTGCTGACCACTTGAACATAACAATTGTAGCAAATTATATCTTCTATTCACCTACCAAATTTGGTATCCATTGAAAATGTATTTTCTGAAATATGGCTCAAATATTACAGCAAGATAGGGCTAGACTGCAACAGTAAACATGTTCTAATCTAACCCAATTTTTGCCCTTTTGATGTCTGAATTTACTAATCACATAAACCTGAAAGTTATATGAAATTATGTCAAATACTCATCTACCAAATTTTGTACATAATATATACGTAGGTTTTGAGATACCGCCAAAATACTGTAGTAAGATCAAGTTGAAAAGCACGCAGAAAACAAATTTTTAACATTTGGTGTTTTGCCTTAAATCTTTATGTTTCAATTCTTTTAGAAATGTGGTTATAAATCAAGATTGAATTAATGTATATGTCCATTAGGATGCGTCTCATGAGTCAAAAAAATAATGATCCTTACTCAGCCATCCTTAATGAATTTATTTTATATGTTTGATTTATAGACATTATTTCCAAATAACCACAATTTAGCTTTGATTCCTCCAATTGAGTCCATTTTCTATTCTTCTCTCCATCAATAAAAAAAATACACAAAATTAAAAACAAATAATAGAGATAAATGATTAATTAATATAAAAAGATAATATTAAAATATTTAATTTATGAGTATAAAACTCACTCATCAATTGTGTCATGCTTGGGTGTAGGTTTGCTCGTTGCAGCTAAAGATTAAGGGTGTGGCAAATAGGGTATGGGCAATGTGCTAATGGGAAGAACCTACCTGGGCTAGGCCTTACATATATCTACAGTCAAGTCAAGTTTAACGGGTTAAGTTGGATCAAACCTGACCCAACCATACTAACCCGAATTTTCTTTATTTCCAACCTGTTTTAACCCGTTAAACCAATTATGTTCATCTGATAAGTCATTTTCATGTCGTTTATCTCTTATTATTCGGTTTAGTTACACCCCTACTTAAAAACTAAATCAAAAAGCCCTATACACTACAACCCTAAAATACCAAATCACAAAACCTAAAGCCCTAAACCCTAAACATCAAATCTCAAACAACAAAACCACAAATCCTAAAACCCTAAACTCCAAACCCAAAAATCTTAAATCTCAAACTCCAAATCTCAAAACCCCAAAACTTCAAAACTCTAAACACTAAAAAAGTAAGGTTTAAGGTTTGTGGTCTTGTGGTTTTATTCTTGATGTTTAGGTTTAAAGTTTACGGCTTTGGGATTTTGGCTGAGGTTAGAGTTTGGTATTTTGTAGTTATGGATTTTGAGATTTATGTTTTAAGGCTTTGAGTTTTGAGATTTTAAGGTTTGAAGTTTGGGGTTTTAGGTTTTGGGACTTAGGGTTTATGGGTTTTTGGTTTAGTGGTTTGGTGTTTGATATTCAAGGTTAAGAGTTTAGAGCTTTGAGTTTTAAGATTTTGAGTTTTGGGTTTAGAATTTGGTGTTTTAGAGTTATGGGTTTTGTGGTTTAGGGTTTTTTAATTTAGGGTTTAAGGTTTGATATTTAGGGTTTAGAATTTTGAGCTTTGCAGTTTTGAGTTTTGGGTTTTAAATTTGATGTTTTGAAGTTTAGGGTTTGTAGTTTTGTAGTTTGTAGTTTAATGTTAGATATTTAGGGTTTAGGGCTTTGGATTTCGGGATTTTGAGGTTTAGAGTTTAAGATTTAAGACTTCAGGTTTTTGAGTTTTGAGGTTTTAGGATTAAGGATTTCACATTTGATGTTTAGAGTTTAGGATTTTGAGGTTTAGATTTAAAGGTTTAGAGTTTTAGGTCTTGGGGTTTGGGATTTTGGAATTTAGAGTTTGAAAGTTTAGAATTTTAGGCATTGAATTTAGAAGTTTTGAGGTTTGGAATTTAGGGTTTAAGGATTAAATGTTTGGGGTTTGTGGATTGGGTTTTAAATTTTGGGATTTTAGGGTTTGAGGTTTGTGGTTATGGAATTTGGGTTTTTGTTTTTGTGTTTTAAAACTTTGGATTTTTTGAGGGTTTGATATTTGGAGTTTAGGGTTTGTATATTTAAGAATCGAAGTTTGGACTTTTAAAGTTTAGTATTTAAGGTATGAGATTTGGAATTTAAGGTTTGCATTTTGAGGTTTTGGTTTTGAGGTGTTGGATTTTGTGCATTGGCGTTTTGGGGTTTAGGATATTGGCTTTGGGTTTTTAAGATTTTAAATTTAGGGTTCAAGGTTTAAGTTTTTGGGAAATGGGTTTTAGAGTTTTGAAATTTGAAATTTTAGGGCTTTGAATTTTTGATCTTAAATGTGTAGTTTAAAGTTTTGGAGTTTAAGGTTTTTGGTTTTGGATTTCAGGGTTTTAGATTTAAAACTTTGTATTTTAGGGTTTTGAGGCTTGCAATTTTAGGGTTAGGGTTTAAGAATTTAATGTCTAAAATTTAAATTTTTTCGGTTTCGATTTTAAAGTTTTGAGACATGAGATTTAGATTTGAGGTTTTAAGTTTTAAAACTTTTGAGTTTTAAAATGTTTAAGATTTCGAATTTTGAAATTTTTAAATTTGAGGTTTCAGTTTTGAATTTAGAATTGGATATTTTAGGTTTAAAGTTTAGTGTTTGTAGTATAGGATTTTAAGCTTTCATTTTTTTTATAATTTTATAGCTTTAAGATTTGGTGTTTTAAGATTCAAAGTTAATAGTTCAGGCTTTAGAGTATAAATGGCCATTTTTATAAGTTAAAGGGTTTTAGAAAAAAAAAAATTAATTTAAGGGACCAAAATAAAATAGAAAAATAAATTCAAAGACTAATAGAGTAATTTGATGTTTTTTTTAAATGATGACTTGGAAAATTAAAATATAATGTTACACTAAATTTAACTTGCCAAAAGATAATTTAGCAAATTACATCAGTATTTTTCTAATATTTAATAATAAAATGATAGAATATTTAAATTGATAAATTTAAAAATTAAATTATAGTGGTCGTGATAGAATAAGAACGGATATAATAGTAAATTGAATAAGAGTAAAATAGGATATGGGCATGATAAACTCTTATCCTATCCAATGTTTGATGCACACCAAGATAAACATTATGCTATTTTATTCTAAGTTTAAAGTAAATTAAATAATAGTAGAATATGATATAAATTATATAAAATAACAAAATTACTCTTATAATATAATTATATATATAATTATTTAAAATTAATTTTAATACAATTTTTAATTACTTTAAACATTAGAAATAATTCTAAAACAACATTCCACATATATTACTGAAATGAATAAATACGTATTATTTTTTATATTTTATTTATTTTTATTTTTATTTTAACTTAAAATATTAACTTATTTATATTTTAATTTTAAAATAATAAATATGTAAAAAAATTTAAAAAATATTAAAAATAATATAAATTTAATTTAAATAATATTTTTAATAATAATAATTCACTGTACATCCAATGTTAATAATGGTTTGGGATCCTTTTTTTCCTTAATTATTTTTTAATTCAAATAATTTTTTTTTATTTTTTAAAAAATAATACAAATTTAATTCTCTTATTTTTTATTTTCTAGATTTTTTTAGGTTTTTATTGTTGTTAATATAAAATCTTTAGTTTTTTATGCAGAAGAAAAGAACGATTTTTGAAAAAAGTTATTCTGTTCATAACTCAGTTTATCTCACAGAATAACAATTTCAACTAAGAAACTAGATAGGATAGAAGATCTGGTAGTATTATTCTATCATGTCAGTGTTCCAAACATAAAATAGAAACAGAATAGGATATATTATTCTATTCTATCTTTTTTATTTTAACTATCAAACGAGCCATAAATTGTTATATTTAATAATATGCACTCTCTTCTAAAAATATTTATGTATATTTCAATTGCGACAAATATGAAATTTCAATTTTATTGCATTAAAATTAACAACAACCAAAAATTGTAAACTTGATAAATTAAAACGTAACTTCAATCAAATATTACCTAATTCTTTTACTGTTACCACTTCTTCCTTTTAGGTTTACAAAGTGCTGTCTTTTCATTAATTTTAACTTGACTTGTTCATGTTTAACCTAAAAAATAATAATAATTCGACTTGAATGAAACCCTTGGCTGGAAGCGTCAATGACTTGAAAAACCAGCCTCCGCCATTATTTTATTTTGTTAACAACAAAACGGAGCAATAGTCCAGACAAAACAGACTCGAAAAAATTGTAACTTCTTACTATTTTTTAATACTTTTAAATTTTAAAATTAATTAATTCTGTTAATTATTATAAATAAATACATTAAAAAGTGAATTAACATGCACTAATATTAACTGGTAAACAAAATTATGAACGCAGTACTAACATAATTATACGAAAAAATAATCTTAAATTTTGTGGATTGGGTTTTAATTTTTGAAATTTGTGGTTATGGCATTTGAGTTTTTATTTTTAGATTTTAAAACTTTAAATTTTTTGAGAATTTGATGTTTAGAATTTAGAGTTTAAAAATTTAAGAATCGAAATTTAAACTTTTAAAGTTTAGGGTTTAAGGTCTGAATTTTAGAATTTGAAATTTATATTTTTAAATTTAAAGTTTGAGGTGTTGAATTTTGATGTGTTGGGGTTTTGGGATTTAAGATATTGGCTTTGGGTTTTCTAGATTTCAAATTTGGAGTTCAATATTTAAATTTTTGATAAATGGATTTTTGAGTTTTGAAATTTGAAATTTTAGAGATTTGAATTTTTGAGTTTAAATTTGTAGTTTAAAGTTTTAGAATTTAATATTTTTTATTTTGAGTTTCAGTATTTTAGTTTTAAGATTTTGTATTTTAGAGTCTTAAGGCTAGCAATTTTAGTGTTGGAATTTAGGAGTTTAATGTTTAAAATTAAAATGTGTTGGGTTTCGGTTTTAAAGTTTTGAGACATGAAATTTGGGTTTAGGATTTTAAATTTTAAAATTTTGAGTTTTGAAATTTTAAATTTTAAAGGGTTTAAGATTTCAATTTTTGAAACTTTTAAATTTGAAATTATGAGATTCTGAGTTTTGAATTTTGAGTTTTTAGTTTAAGATTTGATATTTTGAGTTTAAAGTTTAGAGTTTGTATTATAGGGTTTTAAGTTTTCAATTTTTAAAATTTTATAGTTTTAAGATTTAGAGTGTATTTGTCAAGTCCAATAAGTTAACTTATAGCGTATTTGACTAATTTATAAGTTTGTTTGACTAAATTAGAAGTGTTTGGTAAATGAACTTATTTAAATAATTTAAATTAACTGAAAGTTTATAAACTATACGTTATTTCAAGTAGCTTATAGTTTATAAGTTTTAAGTTAGCTTATAAGCTATTTTTACCAAACAAAGCCTTAGTATTTTAATATTTAAAATTTATAGTTTAAAGTTTGAAATATAAATAGTAATTTTTATAAGTTAAAAGGTTTTAGAGAAATTTTTTTTAATTTAAAGGAACAAAATAAAATAGAAAAATAAATTAAAAGACTAATAGAGCAATTTGACATTTTTTTTTAAATGATGAATCAGTAAATTGAGATTTTTTTTTTCTTTGGTACAATAGAAAGTCTAAAAGGCTAAGAGCAAACGTTACGAGGGGATCTTCCCCCTCTTAAATCATCAAGCAACAGGCTGTCCAGTCTTACCGGAGAATTGTCAAGGAGATGTAACCCAGGCTCTGTGTTATAAGCAACATTGGCCAACCAGTCTACCACCTTGTTTCCTTTTCTGTAACAATGTTGGATACCCACCTTTCATTCTCTTTCCAAGAGACATTTTATTTGGAGTATGATTCTAGCTTTAGGGAGTCTACTGTTATATGCTTTGTAACATAACTCCACAGTCGTCTTGGAGTCCAATTCAATAACTACATCCTTGATACCTCTATTCCAAGCTAATTCCAATGCCGACAGAATACCCTAAAGTTTTGTACAAGTGTTGCTGCAGAGACCAAGATTTCTAGTTAACCCGATGATCCAGTCCCTCACTACATTTCTTAATACCCCTCCACTGCTTGTTGAATAGGAATTACGCACTGATCCGTCAACATTGAACTTCACTTGATGGCTAGACGGTAGAATCCAAACGATCTCCTTGATAATTCTCTTTCTTCCCTAAATATGTCTGCGGCCTTCATCCACTCCATGTATTCTTTGGTCCAAGTTAAGCAGGTGAAGAAGAGACCAGTGGGAATGAATTCTTTATATTACAAACTGAGATATTATATTACACTGAATTTAACTTGCCAAAAGATCATTTAACAAATTACATCAATATTTTTTAATAATATTTAATAATAAAATGATAAAATAATTAAATTATTTTATATTTAATAAATTCAAAAACTAAATTATATAATAATATAAATTCAAAGAATAAAATCTATAATATTAATAAGTTTAACTATATACATATACACACACCAGTTTGACCACACTGCACTACCACACTGAACTTTAAACTGCTATATTCAGTAATTTTTCAACTTTTAAAACATTGGTTTCAAATAACAATTGACAACTTATGACAAAATAAAAATATAATATTATTTATATAAAAAAAAAAGTCATACAATTTCATTCGTGGGACATTTTCCAGGTCTTGCAAAAGTTAGCTTCGAAAAAAATTACGTTCCATAGATAAATATGCACTCTCTTCTAAAAATATTTATGTACATTTCAATTGCGATTTGCGACGAATATGAAATTCCAATTTTACTGGATGAAATTTACCCCAAAAAAAATTGTAAACTTGATAAATTAAAACGTAACTTCAATCAAATATTACCTAATTCTTTTACTGTTACCACTTCTTTCCTTTTAGGTTTACAAAGTGCTGTCTTTTCATTAATTTTAACTTGACTGTTCATGTTTAACCTAAAAAATAATAATAATAATTCAACTTGAAACCCTTGGCTGAAGCGTCAAAGACTTGCAAAACCAGCCTCCACCATTGGTCCGCCATTATTTTATTTTTTTAATAACAAAACGGAGCAATAGCCCAGAAAAAACGGACTCGAAAAAATTGTTAACTTCTTACTATTTTTTAATACTTTTAAATTTTAAAATTAATATTAATAAAGTTAATTAATTCTGTTCATTATTAAAAATAAATACATTAAAAAGTGAATTAACATGCACTAATATTAACTGGTAAACAAAATTCATGAACGCAGTACTAACATAATTATACGAAAAAAGAATCTTAAATAAGAAATTTTGCTGGCACATTCAAATTATACAAAAAGAATGGAACTATTATGGGAACTGAAATGAACCACCAATTTCGCTCGCCCCAGCAGGAGGATTGATTGCCACCCACAAGAGGGATATTGTGATGGCTATCAGGCCTGACCATACAAAAACAATGGTAGGTGTCCTCCCTCTTCTTCCCATCAAACCTTTGGCAAAAGGGTAGAGATGAGCCAAGACCCAAAAACTGAAGAAAACACCACCAAGCAGACGACTCCACTGTGGTATAACACTGTATATAGTTCGGCTAACTCCAACTGCTATTGCTATTAAGTTAACCATCATAATAGTGATAGGTGGGATCATCAAGGATGACCATTTGACAATATAGAGGTCAGCAAACTCATCATCCACATCATCACCAGCAGATTTTGAAGTTAATGTGAAGGAGATTTCAATTCCGGCTACAACTTTCAGTAAGCCCTGCAACACAGCAGCTAGATGGGCACTCGTGCCTCCGATCAACCAAAACTGCTCGTTTCTCCACCATTCTTCCAGATCAATACCAGACCACTTAATCTCAAGGACTGCAAGCATGCACAAAGTCACTGTGATGGTCAAGAGATAAACAAGAAATGTGACATTGAGGGTTTGAACAATGAACTGGCCAGAGAAGAGGGAAAGTGCAGGAAGAAAGCAGTAGACGATAAGGAATATGGAAGTGAATGGGTAAATTCCAACATTGAGGTATGCAATTCGTTGAAGAAGTTTCATTCTTGGGCTAGCCAGAAGGGCATTGTTTCGGGAAAAGAATATCTCAACTGAGCCAGTAGCCCATCGAAGGACCTGATGCAACCTGTCGGTGAGATTAATTGGAGCAGTTCCACGGAAGGCATCACGTTTGGTCACACAATACACAGATTTCCATCCCCTGTTGTGCATCCTATACCCAGTGACCACATCCTCAGTAACAGATCCATAGATCCACCCAACACGCTGTCCCCACTCAGTCTTGTCCTCATACCAACATGAGATGACACTGATTGCTTCTGCCACAGTTGATGCATCAAGAAGCTCACGAGGAATGGTGAGAGCACCAGGTGGGCGTCCATTTTTCACAGCTGGGTGATCAGCAAGTGGCCTGCCTTGGAACTCTGCCACTGGAATTGAATCAATGAGGAAAGTTGAGTTTCCAAATCTTTTAGGGAATGATGATAGATCCATCTCTTCATCATCAGAATCACCCATCCTTAATGCTCGATTCTCTTCAGTGGCATTTGCCATTGAGGCATGCTTCTTGCGACTACCAAAGCAGCAACTACAGCAACCTGGGTGGTGTTCTTTTGAGCGAGGTGGGTCAAAACCATAAAGGGCAACCCGTCTAAAAAGACACCCAGTTCCCACATAGACTGGCCCTTGAAGCCCATCAAGGGCTCTCATATTGACATCAAAGAAGACAGTATTATGATTAGCATATCGATCAGAGGGGTCAATTCCCTCAAACCTCTGCGGGAACTGGACATAACAAATGCGATCACCTCCACGATCCATCATAAAGCACATACCTTCCCTCATTGCCTTCGAGTTATAGATATAGTGGTCACAGTCAAGATTGAGTATAAATGGGCCATTAGACATGATGGCTGATGCTCGAACCAAGGCATTCATGGCCCCCGCCTTTTTGTTGTGATCATAACCTGGACGCTTCTCTCGAGAAACATAAACAAGGAGGGGAAGACGGATATCAACATCCATCAGGTCAATGAGCTTTGCATCATCAGCATTTCCAAGAAGAGGTTCATCACTGGGAGGTTTCAACATTACCTGCATCATTCATGAAGAATAATATGCTCAAGTTCATCTCCAAGAATAGTTTGAAAGTTGAATAGAGCTGCATTAGGGATTAGGAGCTATGAAGTACCTGAATTATACCAGCATGATCACCCTTAGAATGCTCAGATGCAGGATTTAACCACGTCCCTGGCCAATGAGTTCCATCAGCCATCCATGTTGCTTTTGGAATCTTCATACTTTCCACAGGTTCATCTTCCCTGTTTTGTCTTTGAAGTTTCATGGCCTTGATTTCCTCTCTTGCATGATAGGCATCCGACCGGCGACGGATAGAGTCAGGCAGACTATTGATTCTGACCTTGAACTCATCATACTCACGCTTCAATCGTCTACGATCCTTGACAAAATCTGTCCGCACTTTGTCCTTGTAAGGATCTCTCTTCAAATTGAAATATGTTTCAGGATTCCTGGGCTCTATATCATGTTTACGGCAGAAGGGGACCCAAATGTTGGCAAAGCTTGCAGCTTCAGCCATTGCCTCAAAAGTTAGAAGTGCACCTCCATCATCAGAAACATAGCAGGAAAGCTTCTCAACTGGATAATCAGCAGCTAAAATAGACAAGATAGTGTTTGCAGTGACAAGAGGCGGTTCTTTCTCAGGATCAGCAGTAGAGACAAAGACATCTATTCCTGGGAGATCAGACTTTCCAGTAGGATTGTTAGGGGTCGGAGTTTCAAATTTCTCCTTCAGGACATTAAGATCTGTGGAACGATTGATTGGGCATAGCTTGGGCAGTTGATCCAGAAGCCAAGAAAAAGCAAACCATATCTCACAAACTACAGACATGCCCCATAGCCAGATTGCATCAGTATTTGGGTGGTTAACCCTCCATGCTAAAAACAATGCCAGAACGACCATACGAATTAAAATGAGAAGCCTGTAAAAACAAATGCAACAAGAAGAAACGCAATTGTCAGATGATATAAATAATAACATATGGTATTTTTCAAGTTTAAGACATGTATGAATAGTTTAACACATAAGAAGTCAAAATTGTGATGAGAACAAACCATTTAATTTTAGAATCTATGGGCAACCGCATTTTGGAAAAAAAAAACAAATCAAAAGACAAGATGAAGACGAAGGGGCTGGGGCAAATCAGTAATAACCACATTCCCCTTATTTTCCAGGTTTTTTTTGCCAGAAAACCATGAAAACACATAGGAATAGGTGTATATGAATAGAATATTGATAATGTAGGTATGTGTTCTTTTACTATGAAAATGGTACAGGTAACTGTTGCCCCAAAATGGCACGAAAAAGCATCAAAATAATGCCATTTTCCTATAAGAAAACCATATATGTTATTATATCTCTGCATAATGTCGTGAAACATATTTTACAGACAAATTACAATGTCACCATGCCAAAATCACGGGCAGATTATGATCAAATGAATTTAAACCTGATTTACAAAAACACAAGTCACCTCTTAGCTGATTATCTAACATCCAACAAATAGCATGCATCCCCAAACATAATGCAAATTAACATCTACTTTTGTAGACGGACATAGGAAGTGCATTGTTTTATTTTGGAATAAAAAAAGAAAAACAAAAAAAAAGGTTAATCCAGTTTTAAAAGGGAAATAAAGCATTTATGACAAAAAAATTAGACTATACCGATATGGGCTCAGAATAGCAGCAGGTATTTTCAGTTTCCGAGTAAGTGGTCTCCAAGGTCTATTCATCAACTCAATTGGCTCGACAATGTCATCCTCTTTTCCATTCCCAAAACCCCCTTCCTTTGGCCATATAGCATTTCCATAGCCATATGTTCCCCTTGTTTCAAAGAGCCACCGATTGTGGTCAAAATCTCCAGTCTGGCTCCTCATTAGTGCTGACTTAGTTGACTTCATCAAGGACAATCTCCTCTCCATTTTTGACATTCCACTTGGTGGAGGAAGGGGAAGGGGCTTCCCATTATCCACAGCCACTTCATCTAAGTCTGTGTTTTTGTATGGCTCTTTGCATCCTGGGCACATCCCTCCGCCTGTTTTTACAGCATCTATGTAGCAATCTCTACATATCTTAAAATCACACTCACAAGGAAGAATATCAACACCACGTTCATCACTCATCACCTTTGAATCACAACCAGGAATTGCACAGGAAGATCCTTTTGCACCAGCCATCTGTGGGTGGTTTGCTTCAGACTCTATCACCTTGTCCATTAGATGAGCTCGTGTAACACTATTGAATCCACCTGTGAAGAGTGAATTTGACACATATTGCTCCTCAACTTTCTGTGAGATTGAAGGATCCATAGGCTGGTTATCTGGCGTTGGCGGTATATGCACTGTATAATTCATGAAGTCACTACTCCCTAGTTCACTGTCAAGATCATCCCTAGAGTAACTGACGTAGCGACCAGAGGAAGTTCTCCGTCCAAATGTTACGGTCGGAGGTAAAGGAGGCTTCTGGCCTTCAGATGCATCAGAAGTTGCTGATAGAGATGATCGGCTAGCCTTGAATGATCTTGAAGCCATATTTAAGAATTAAGATTGATTATCTTTACGTCCTGCAAAACATAAAGGTACTAAAGCAGATCAATATCAGCATTATATTTAATTCACTTCATTTGATACAAGATGGTATCTTAAAAGTCAATTACTATCACCAAAGTTCAAAGAAAAATCTTAATTTGAATTTCTGTAACAAAGAAATTACAATGAAATATACATAACGACTTAATGATAAAGAATTAAATCAGATAACAGTGATAAAGAAAAACATTACAATGAAATATACATAATGACTTAATGACAAAGCCACATTGTAAAAGTCTCAAAACTTTGAATTTCTGTGACAAATTTCTCTATCATTCTAGGAACCAAAGTGTAATCTGCTATTCTTCTAAACCCAACCAAAATGATCAGTTAAAAAATAGCGAAATTTTTTATATTGCATTTGATCAAATAGCTATGAAACAAAAGCGTCATCACCAACCTCCTAACCTGCCAAATGGTATAAGAAGAAAAAGAAGAAAAGGTGAGAGGCAACAGATTCACGCGAATATAAACTATTCAAACGCAAAGATTCAACTCATGGAGATTTTGTTCGCTAAACCCCTGGTAGTAGATCCCAAAATCTTCTTTTCTCACATCCTCTTACCAACCAAATTCACTCCAAAAGCTCACAGTAGGGCTAGATCCTGATAACGAAGTTCAATCCTTTACAGTGGACTCTTGTTAGATATGAACAGAGGAAAAAGAAAACAGCAGGCACAAGAAAAGAAACATAATGCCGATCTCCCTAACCCCATCATACCAACAAGTCAGCTTGAGTTGGTAAATCCCTTTGACTTCCCTGCTTTGCTTAACCCAAAAATAAAGATCATAAATCTAAGAATGAAATAAATAAAAATTTAAAAAAAACAAAAACAAATCTTGTCCATTTTTCTTTTCCATTGCTTTCTCGCGTTTTTATTGGAAATCAATCAGCCGGTTATGCAAGAAAAGTCACCAGAAAAAAGTTTATGCCTTAGAACTGGAAAAACACCCATGAAAGCATTTCTCACAAGAGGGATCGAGCAAGCAGCGCAAGCAAAGACGGTGTAAAGCATACCTTACAGGAGCTAAATCCTACTCAGTTCCAGATCTCTTTGCTCGATCTTCTCAGAACCCCATGACAGCAGAAGAGGCTGTGTTTGAATTTGAGGGAACGCTTCAAAGTTTTTAGCTTGCTCTCCAACTGTCCCTTATACACACACGCAGAGAGACAGAGCAAGACAGATGGACCTAGTCGTGAGCAAAACTACAAGCACAAAAAAGACCCTGATTGAAGGCTTCCATACACTAAAGTAGACTATAATATTTATATTGCTGTAAATTACAAAATTATGCAAAATAATAAATTGGGTTTGAAAAAAGCGAAGGTTCTTCGATACGAGGGAAGAAGTAATCTCCAAAGACTGCCAAGTTTCAAACGACAAAGGTGGCAGATTGGTGCCTGCTGGGTGGATTGAGATGTAATTTACATTTCAATAAGTAAACTTTACTTATTTATTAAATAATATTTTTTAACTCTTTATGGGCATTTCCAACAATTTATTCTCAATTTCTTTTAATATTTTGTATTTCAACTTTTGTTTATCGAAATGAGGTATTCCGACAGGCCGGAATTTCCGTCTGGTTTTTTCTCTTGTAAGCATAATTTGTAAAAGATTTTAAATTCAATTTTTATATCATCACATTAAAAATTAGTAAATAATCTTTCTTAGGAATAAAAGTAGGAAGCATTATTATCTTAAAAGGAAAAAGGTTTTCATTTTTTTATCCATCTGGATACTAAGAATATTACAAAAGAAAGCAATCAAGAGATATCAATATGTTCCCAATTCAGTAAAAAGGACTGCATAAAAAAAATTCAGTAAAAAAGAAAGTAGTGACGGTTATATTTAAAATAAGAAAAATAAAAACTGCAGAAATTTTAACACATGTAATATTTTTGGGCCAATAATACCACATGTAATTATTGCCTTTACATTGGGTCACAAATAACATAAGGTGAAAATTTTATAGGCCAAAAAAAAAAATTTTATTATATTTTTTGTAATAATCGTAAATTTAACGAGAAAGTTCAACTAAAGACATTTAGAATAAAAGAGATAATTTTAGAAAATGGAGATTTTTATTAAGGAAAATTTAGAATTTTAGAGAGGATTTCGAAAATGGAGTTAGGACCCGGTGAAAATAAGTTATTATTTACATAGATTAAAGAATTATAAAAGTAATATCAGAAATTTACGTTTCGGGGCAAAAATGTAATTTCTTAAAAGTTTCGGGGTTAAAATGTAAATAAGGAAAAATTTACAAAGACCTCCCGTTAAAAGTGAAATTTTGCAGAAAGGTCCACTGAGATATTTTAAGGGCCTCAACCACTCCGGAAGCGGTCATTTGCAGTTTTTTCCATCTCTCTTCAGAAAATTTTCCCCGAAAACCCTCTAACTTCTCTCTAAGATTTCTTCGCCTACGGACCTCGGATTTCGACACCACCACCACCAACGGACTCAGGACGAAGAGTTCTTCGAATCCATCCGATTGGTTTCAGGAGAATTGGCCGGAAATTGGTCGAAAAATTGAAGGAAAAAACGGCCAAAAAGGTAACCCCCGAAACTCCTACTTTTAGTTCTCAAACGCAAAAACTAACACCGTAGATCGATCCAGAAGGCACCGAAACCTTTGGATCTCAAATTTCAGGCCGATCCACCACCGCACGCTCCCCCACGCGCCGAATCTTCCTCGGCGAGTGACGCCCACACGCAGCTCCTCGGGCGGCGCGTGTAGCGCGTGGCATCCGAACCTCCTCGCGTTGACCTACGTTGACCGAGCTCCCGGAGGCCAAATTTCGCAAATCCGGAGTCGTTTTCAAGGTTTTCGGACGTTCCGGACTCGATTTTGGGGTTTATTTCACTGAATTCGGATCAGAAAATAGGATTTTAAGGGGGTCCAACTTTGTGCTTCAAAGAGGTGAGTAGATGATTCTTTCTATGGCTTGGTTTTACTCTTCTTGAACTTTACATTGATAAATGAGTATGATTACATGTTATTTATACTTCCATATGTTCTTGAAATGGTTTGGAAATGTCTGAAATATGTGATATATGATATGTAGTTCAAGAAGAGTTTGATTTTGCAATAAGTTTTGAAACACATTAAGCATGTGATTTTTACACATATTTCGCATGACATGGCAAAGAAAATATGTTATACATGTGACATTGATTTTACAGTGATATGTTTGCCTTGGATATGGGCATGTATACATGTTTCCCCTGAATGGGAAGTTTTTACATATGAGTATTTTGAGACTGAAGTCTGTATTATATTGAGAATTTATACTAGATTATATGGCATATGTGCATATGGTATTTCCTGTGGAGGAATCCTATTAGAAACACTGTCTGCTAACAGCAGGTGATGTTAGCCTTGGTGCGCACCTTGATTGCCTCAGCTAACAGGGGAGGTGGTGCTAGCCTCGTGTGAGGGCCAACACACTGGAGATTATATGTGAAGGAGAGCGGAATGCCTCCTATATATGGGCGAGATGCCAATTATATGAGATGTTATTTTGCCTTCCCTTGCTGTGTGCTTGGGAAAGACCCATACAGAGTCCCTTCGCGTGTCCTCTTGAATGGTAGTAGGGCAAACTTCAGCGGGATGCTGAGTCTAGGCAAATCCTATACCACCAAAGTACGGAAGGGGTCAAACTCTGGTATGGTGGTTCTGATATGGGATCCTCCGAATATTTTAACAGAAATGTTTTGATGCATAGCATAATTTGATTAATAATTTTACAGTATTGAATATGATTTTGAACTTGATATGAGTATTGTTTATACAGTATCACATACAGTTTGAAAGACTTGATTATGATTTTTGAACAGAGAATATTTGAAAATGCGGGTCCCATAAGAATGTACTTCTGAACGGTATATTTTGATATGATAAGTTTTACAATATGAGTACATCCTTATGTTGACCTGAGAAGTCATAGAAGGTGTTATCTGCTCACTGAGTTGTAAAACTCACTACACGTGGTTGACATATTTTTCAAATAAAGACCCAGAATTTGGTCCTGCAGCTACTTGACCGACTAGGTGTCGTGCCTCAGTGGTGAGCCTAACTTGTTTCTAGGCTCTCAGTGTATTATATTGTAATATATTTGTACTCTAGTGTTGCTCTGAAAGTCACAGGCAGGATCCTTGTTTCCGCTGTAAACTTGATGTATATAGATTTGGCATGTATAATTATTGGTTTTTGTAAACTTGTGAACGTTGAATAATATTTGAATATGTGTTATCGTGAGATCATTTGCACATGTGTAATGAAAAGATTTTCGGATAGTAAGGGTATTCGCGTTCGTAAAGTACGGACGTGACAAGTTGGTATCAAAGCATTAGGTTTCCCTGTGACAATCAGAGTAAGGGATTCTTTAGTAGGACCTTTAGTATCGATATGAGCCGGACATATTTATACTTCAAGTGCTGCTGAGAGAATCTATAGGATATTCACTTCCTTTCCAAGTGTCTTTAAATTCCTTGAGTAAAGTTTGAATACATGTGTCTTAAAGAGGTGTTTTATTCTGTATAGTTAATGATGCCGCCAAGAACTAGAGCGGTCATTAGAGAAGAAGCTATAGATCGTGCACCCTCTACAGAAGAGTCTGCACAATCTACAATACCAGTACAAAGAGGCCGTGGTAGAGGCCGACCTAGAGGAAGAGGTAGAGGTAGAGGACGTGCACGGGGTTTGAGAACCCCAAGACAAGGAGAACAGACTCCTGTACCTGATAGAGTTCCTGAGGAAAGAGTAGAAACCCCTCAAGAGCCACCTGATAGAAACACTGATATGATTGCTGGTATCCTTGAGGTGTCATTACCGCAATTCCTTAAGTTAAAACCTCCGACTTTTTCTGGGTCAGATGTTCAGGAAGATCCACAGATCTTTATTGATGCTATGGAACGAATTTTCAGAGCCTTGGGGTGCTCTAGTAGAAGATCCGTGGAATTGGTGTCTTTTCAACTATCTGATGTGGCCCAAGTTTGGTTTGAGACATTTGTACAAGGACGGGTAGCTGTTTTACCACCAATGGAGTGGAACGAATTTAAGGAAGCATTTATGAATCGCTTCCTACCAACAAGTGAAAGAGACAAGAGGGCCAGAGAGTTTGAGGAATTGAAACAAACACCAAACATGTCAGTTTCTGAATATGACATTCGTTTTACCCGATTGTCCATATATGCACCATACCTGGTCCCAACTGAAAAGGATAGAATTAAGAGGTTTGTTTTGGGATTGATACGCCCATTGTTTAAGTCAGTGGGTCCTCAGATGGATCATTTCTCAACTTATTCAGCAGCTGTGAACTGTGCTAGAATGATGGAAACACGAGAGCAAGCTGACATAGAAAGTCTTAAGAGAAGGAAAAGAGATCGAGATAGTAATGCCCAGACTAGATCTAATCCTACTGTTAGTGGGTCAAGATTTCAAAATCCACAGCGTTTTAATCAAACAGGAGCTGGTAGTTCTAACCAGCCATCAGTTAACATTAATAAGCAGAGAATGTTCCAAAGAGATATGACACCCCCGAGTCAGCAAGATTCAAGATCAATGCCACTATGTCCACATTGTGGTAGGTCCCATACTGGACAATGTCGCAGAGAAACTAGTGCATGTTTTAAGTGTGGACAAATGGGTCATCTGATGAGGAATTGTCCACAACTGCGAAGTTTTAGTTAAACATCAGTGCAACCAGCTTTACCCCCTGCATTTGTGCCAGTACGACCTAGTAGAGCAGCCTCAGTCCAAGCAAGTAGTGGTGGTCCTGGTAGAGGATCAGGAAATCGAGGGCGAGAACCAGCTCGAGTTTTTGCCTTAACACGACAGGATGCTCAGGCCTCAAATGCAGTTATGACAGGTACATTATCAGTATATTCCCATAAAGCATATGTTCTGTTCGATCCTGGTTCTACTCATTCTTATATATCACCATGCTTTGCTAAGAACTTGGATAGATATCCTGCTAGTTTGTATTGTTCTTTCATGGTTGCTACTCCAATGGGAGAACTTCTAGTAGTAAATGATGTGTATAAATCCTGTGAGATTTCGATAGAAGGCAGGGAGACTCTTATAGATTTGATAGTTTTAAATATGATAGACTTTGACGTGATTTTGGGAATGGATTGGTTGGCATCATGCCATGCCATTCTAGACTGTCATCATAAGGTGATTAAATTTAATGTACCTGGAGAATCCTCCTTTATGATACAAGGAGATGGTAGTAAGAAGTCTAATAATTTAATTTCAGCCTTAACAGCTCATAAAATGTTACGAAGAGGATGTCAGGGATATCTAGCAATAGTCAAGGATGTTGATATAAAGTATACAAGTTTAGAGCAAGTTCCAGTAGTTAAAGAATTTCCTGATGTGTTTCCTGAAGAGTTGCCAGAATTACCACCAGACCGAGAGATTGAGTTTAGTATTGACCTTCTCCCTGAAACACAACCAATATCCATACCTCCTTATCGGATGGCACCTGCAAAACTTAAGGAATTAAAGGAACAATTACAAGATTTATTAGATAAAGGTTTTATTCGACCCAGTACATCTCCCTAGGGTGTTCCTGTTCTCTTTGTGAAGAAAAAGGATGGATCTTTACGTCTATGTATTGACTATAGGCAGTTGAACAAAGTGACTATACGAAATAAATATCCTCTACCCAGAATAGATGATCTGTTTGACTAGTTACAAGGTGCTCAATGTTTTTCAAAAATTGATCTGAGATCCGGGTATCATCAATTGAAAATAAAGAAGGAAGATATTTCAAAAACTGCCTTTAGGACTCGGTATGGGCACTACGAGTTTTTAGTAATGCCATTTGGTTTAACGAACGCCCCAGCTGCATTTATGGACTTAATGAATAGGGTATTTAAACCTTTTCTGGACTAGTTTATTATTGTATTTATCGATGATATTCTGGTGTATTCAAAGAGTTCAGAGGAGCATAAGCGACATTTAAGCATAGCTTTGCAAACCCTAAGAGAACATCAATTGTATGCTAAGTTTTCAAAGTGTGAATTTTGGCTTAGTAATGTTACATTCCTAGGGCATGTGGTTACCAAAGAGGGTATTCATGTTGATCCCAAAAGATAGAAGCAGTACAGCAATGGCCACGCCCCACGACAGTTACAGAGATTCGTAGCTTTCTTGGGTTAGCAGGATATTATCGTAGATTTGTTAAAGATTTTTCAAAGATAGCTGCTCCTTTGACCAGGTTGACTAGGAAAGGAATAAAATTTGAGTGGTCTGATGCTTGTGAAAAGAGTTTTCAGAAATTAAAGGAGTGCTTAACTACAGCCCCAATCCTTACCATTCCTACGGATACAGGAGATTACGTAGTATACTGTGATGCATCTAGAGTGGGTTTAGGCTGTGTGTTAATGCAAAATGGAAGAGTAGTTGCTTATGCCTCTAGACAGTTGAAGACGCATGAACATAATTATCCCACCCATGATTTAGAGATGGCAGCTGTAGTATTTGCTCTAAAGATTTGGAGACATTATCTGTATGGAAGAACTTGTGAGATTTATACAGATCACAAGAGCCTCAAGTATATTTTTCAACAGAAGGATCTTAATTTGAGGCAAAGAAGATGGATGGAGCTACTGAAAGACTATGACTGTACGATTTTGTATCATCCAGGTAAAGCAAATGTAGTAGCTGATGCTCTAAGCAGAAAGTCAATGGGAAGTTTGGCTCATATAGCAGAGGTGCGACGACCATTGTTAGAAGACATCCATAAGTTAGAAAGTAAGGGGATAAAGTTTGAAATAAAAGAACCGGGAATATTATTGGCTCATGTGTAGCTCCAATCTTCCTTAGTTGAGCAAATCAAAGCCGATCAAGACAAAGATGCTAATTTGCTCAAGATTAAGAGTGAAATGAAGGATAGTAAGGATTCTGAATTCTCAGTGGATACTGAAGGGGTATTAAGATACGGTAGACGATTATGTGTCCCAAATATTCATGATTTGAGAAAACAAGTCTTAGTGGAAGCACATCGATCTACATATACCATACACCCGGGAATGACAAAGATGTACCAAGACATAAAGGAATTGTATTGGTGGGATGGTATGAAGAGGGATATTGCGGAATATGTTTCCCATTGTTTGACATGCCAGCAGGTAAAAGCTGAACATCAACGACCTGCAGGGTTACATCAGCGAATAGAGATACCAGAATGGAAATGGGAGAGAATTACTATGGATTTTATCACTGGATTACCAAGAACTCCCAAGGGAAATGATTCTATCTGGGTCATTATAGACCGCATGACGAAGTCAGCACACTTTCTACCTGTGAAAACAACCTACAATGTAGCTCAGTATGCAAGGCTCTATTTAAATGAAATAGTTAGGCTACATGGAGTTCCTATATCGATTATATCTGATCGAGGGCCGCAGTTCACGGCACGATTTTGGAAAGCTTTTCAAGAAGCATTAGGAACGAGATTGGACTTGAGCACAACTTTCCATCCCTAAACTGATGGTCAATCTGAGCGTACGATTCAGATTTTAGAAGATGTGCTCCGAGCCTGCATTTTTTATTTTGGTGGAAGTTGGGATATGTATTTGCCTTTGACTGAATTTGCATATAATAATAGTTACCAGACTAGTATACAGATGGCCCCATTTGAAGCTTTGTACGGTAGACGGTGCAGATCTCCCATTGGATGGTTCGAAGTAGGCGAGGCTAAACTTATAGGGCCAGATCTTGTACAAGAAGCTTTGAACAAAGTAAAGCAGATTAGAGAAAGGCTGCAGGCAGCTCAGAGCAGACAAAAGGCATATGTTGACAATAGACGAAGGGAGTTAGAATTTTCAGTGGGTGAACAAGTGTTCCTGAAAGTCTCACCCATGAAAGGAGTGATGAGATTTGGAAAGAAAGGGAAGTTAAGCCCTCGGTATATAGGCCATTTTGAAATATTGGACAGACTAGGTGCAGTGGCATATCGCATAGCTCTGCCACCAGAACTGAATGTTCATCCAGTATTTCATGTGTCTATGTTACGGAAATATTTACCGGATCCTACTCATGTCATTCAACCCCAGGAAATTCAATTGGATAAGGATCTAACTTATGAGGAAAAGCCGATATCTATAGCTGATCGACAAGTGAAGAAGTTGCGGTCACGAGATATTTCTATGGTTAAGGTGATATGGCAAAATCACTCATCTGAGGAAACTACGTAGGAAAGAGAAGATGACATCCGCGCCAAATATCCGCATTTGTTTGAACAATGAGGTTAGTATTTATCTGCTACTATGGTGATGAAATTCGGGGACCGAATTTCTTTAAGGGGGGAAGAATGTAATAACCGTAAATTTAACGAGAAAGTTCAACTAAAAACATTTAGAATAAAAGAGATAATTTTGGAAAATAGAGATTTTTATTAAGGAAAATTTAGAATTTTAGAGAGGATTTCGAAAATGGAGTTAGGACCCGGTGAAAATAAGTTATTATTTACATAGATTAAAGAATTATAAAAGTAATGTCAGAAATTTACGTTTCGGGGCAAAAATGCAATTTCTTAAAAGTTTCGGGGTTAAAATGTAAATAAGGAAAAATTTGCAAGGACCTCCCGTTAAAAGTGAAATTTTGCAGAAAGGTCCCTTGAGATATTTTAAGGGCCTCAACCACTCCGGAAGCGGTCATTTGCAGTTTTTTCCATCTCTCTTCAGAAAATTTTCCCCGAAAACCCTTTAACTTCTCTCTAAGATTTCTTCACCTACGGACCTCGGATTTCGACACCACCGCCACCAACGGACTCAGGACGAAGAGTTCTTCGAATCCATCCGATTGGTTTCTGGAGAATTGGCCGGAAATTGGTCGGAAAATTGAAGGAAAAAACGGCCAAAAAGGTAACCCCCGAAACTCCTACTTTTAGTTCTCAAACGCAAAAACTAACACCGTAGATCGATCCAGAAGGCACCGAAACCTTTGGATCTCAAATTTCAGGCCGATCCACCACCGAACGCTCCCCCACGCGCCGAATCTTCCTCGGCGAGTGACGCCCACGCGCAGCTCCTCGGGCGGCGCTTGTAACGCGTGGCATCCGAACCTCCTCGCGTTGACCTGCGTTGACCGAGCTCCCGGAGGCCAAATTTCGCAAATCCGGAGTCGTTTTCAAGGTTTTCGGACGTTCCGGACTCGATTTTGGGGTTTATTTCACTGAATTCGGATCAGAAAATAGGATTTTAAGGGGGTCCAACTTTGTGCTTCAAAGAGGTGAGTAGATGATTCTTTCTATGGCTTGATTTTACTCTTCTTGAACTTTACATTGATAAATGAGTATGATTACATGTTATTTATACTTCCATATGTTCTTGAAATGGTTTGGAAATGTCTGAAATATGTGATATATGATATGTAGTTCAAGAAGAGTTTGATTTTGCAATAAGTTTTGAAACACATTAAGCATGTGATTTTTACACATATTTCGCATGACATGGCAAAGAAAATATGTTATACATGTGACATTGATTTTACAGTGATATATTTGCCTTGGATATGGGCATGTATACATGTTTCCCCTGAATGGAAAGTTTTGACATATGGTATTTTGAGACTGAAGTCTGTATTATATTGAGAATTTATACTGGATTATATGGCATATGTGCATATGGTATTTCCTGTGGAGGAATCCTATTAGAAACACTGTCTGCTAACAGCAGGTGATGTTAGCCTTGGTGCGCACCTTGATTGCCTCAGCTAACAGGGGAGGTGGTGCTAACCTCGTGTGAGGGCCAACACACGGGAGATTATATGTGAAGGAGAGCGGAATGCCTCCTATATATGGGCGAGATGCCAATTATATGAGATGTTATTTTGCCTTCCCTTGCTGTGTGCTTGGGAAAGACCCATAAAGAGTCCCTTCGCGTGTCCTCTTGAATGGTAGTAGGGCAAACCTCAGCGGGATGCTGAGTTTAGGCAAATCCTATACCACCAAAGTACGGAAGGGGTCAAACTCTGGTATGGTGGTTCTGATATGGGATCCTCCGAATATTTTAACAGAAATGTTTTGATGCATAGCATAATTTGATTAATAATTTTACAGTATTGAATATGATTTTGAACTTGATATGAGCATTGTTTATACAGTATCGCATACAGTTTGAAAGACTTGATTATGATTTTTGAACAGAGAATATTTGAAAATGCGAGTCCCATAAGAATGTACTTCTGAACGGTATATTTTGATATGATAAGTTTTACAATATGAGTACATCCTTATGTTGACCTGAGAAGTCATAGGAGGTGTTATCTGCTTACTGAGTTGTAAAACTCACTACACGTGGTTGACATATTTTTCAGATAAAGACCCAGAATTTGGTCCTGCAGCTACTTGACCGACTAGGTGTCGTGCCTCAGTGGTGAGCCTAACTTGTTTCTAGGCTCTCAGTGTATTATATTGTAATATATTTGTACTCTAGTGTTGCTCTGAAAGTCACAGGCAGGATCCTTGTTTCCGCTGTAAACTTGATGTATATAGATTTGGCATGTATAATTATTGGTTTTTGTAAACTTGTGAACGTTGAATAATATTTGAATATGTGTTATCGTGAGATCATTTGCACATGTGTAATGAAAAGATTTTCGGATAGTAACGGTATTTGCGTTCGTAAAGTACGGACGTGACATTTTTTATACTTTAAAATATTTATAAGTTTATAGTTTAAATAATAAATAAGATTAGACTAAATGATTGAAGAGCTTTTACAATTACAAAGGTTTAAGTTCACAAACAAAGAATATCTTAAATAAAATTAAGTTTATAGTAAAAAAGTATGCAAATATTCTGAAAGTTTAATATAAATAGTTTTTCTTTTCCAAACCAGTTCTGGAATGAAATTTAATTAAGAAATTAAGGGCAAGCGATCCGGAATATATCAAATTCTTCTCGTTTTTATTTATCATAAAAAAGAAGCAAAAGAATTGTAAATTAATTGGCGGCATCGTGGTTGTGGGCTGCATGATATCCACTACGCTGTCATTTATTTCTGTGAGGCACCCAAATCTGAGATTCTTTAACAGCAAAAAGCGAGAGGAAATTTTTATCAACAAAAAAAAAAAAATGAACGGTCTTTGTTTGGGACTTAATTTATTATTGTAATGTAATCATTATCAGCGTGTCTCCCTAATTATAATGCTTTTGATTTTTTTAATTGATTATTGAGTATTTTGAGATCCTACTCATAAATTGTAAAATAAATTAAAATGTCAAAGTATATTCCTCTGTTGATGACACAAGAGCATGGTCCATATGGACCAAAACTAGTAGAAAGCGTATAGTGCATATTCTTTTCTTTTTCGTCTTTTTTCTCATCCTTTCACCGGCACTTATTGGACGATAAATGAAAATAAGTAATTACTAGATAATGAATGAAGCTCGATAAACATTTTTTGACTTATTTTTTCAACTATTAGTGTTGGCAAGACTATTGTTTTTGTCCGCTAAACTTTCTTGATTGATTGTTTTCCGTATAGTTTATTCTCTTACTAGTTGAGTGGAATTTATCCATGTATGAAGATAACTATGAGTGATCATAGCATGGTGAGGGAGGAGAGGATATTTATATATTATTTTTTACTATAAAATTTAATAATAAATACTTTAAAAACTATATCTAATTTTTTTTTCTATAAGCAATGGCATGTATTACTAAAAATTTAAATTTTCTCAAAAATTAAGTAAGAAAACGACTGGTTCTTGGTTATTACCTGCTGCATGGAAATTTTGACCAAAACCAGAATCTGATGTTCTAAGTTGTTGGGTGAGCGTGTTGACACGTTAAAGCGTTGCCAGCTGTCGTTGTGCCGTGAATAATTTTCGTCATGCATCCGTTTATTTTCTTTTTTCAAAAAAAATATATTTAGTTAATCGGTCTTCAAATTTGCCATATAGTTTGCGATATTTACATAAATGGCATCCAATTACCATTTCTCTATTTTTTTTTCTGTAAAACCAAATTATATTAATAAGCAAATCAGCTAAAGTTGAGTAGAAACTTGAAAAATTAGATTTCTTATTCAAGACTCAGCGCGTGAGAGACTATGTACAATTTTTTCTTAAGAACAAACTTCTTAATGAGATAGACGATGTCCAAGAGCACAATATTGAAGAGATCAAAACTAATAAAACTCCTCACAATCAAATTTTTAAGATGAAGACTTGGACGCTTGATTTGGATCTTCACTATGTCATGTTATTGTAAGAACAAAAATACTTTCCTCAAGTTTTCAAAAAGAAGTGAATTAAAATTTCATGTCTTTCTAGCCTTCTTAAAAAGTTTTTATTTGAGCAAATTTATATACACAAACACATAACAATCATAGATTATTTGTCATGATAAAAAAAAAATTGATCTCTTCTTATATTTTATTCTTATTATTCAATTTTTTTCTTTATCTTTAAAATATGTTTTTAAATTAAACAATGCGTTACAATTAAATTTATTTAAAAAAATTTGATTAATTAGTCTATTATTTCACAATTTACTTTTTTTTTATCAAAATAACATTATTTTCAATAAAAATAAAATATTATCTAATGTCACTTTTATTTTTTTAATAAAAATATAATAAATAATATAACATTAGTATAAGATTATTTTGATAAAAAAAAAGTAAACAATAAAATAATAAAATAATTAATGAAATATTTCAAATAAATTAATAAAATAATTAATGAAATATTTCAAATAAATTTAGTTATAGTATATTTTTTTGATTCAAAAAATTATATATTTTTTAAAAGTAGAGAAAACAATATAGAATAAAAATAAAATATAAGAAATTAGATTTTTCTCCAAAAAAATAAAATAAAGGAATTGATGGCTTAAGAAATAAATCGTGATGACTATTTCACTGAATTGTAGGTTGCATGACCATTAGAATGTGTCCCACCAATTACCGTTTCTTTTGTTTTTTCGTTTGTATATGGAAACTTTCATTCCTTGTAA
Source organism: Gleditsia sinensis (assembly GCA_037074535.1). Classification (NCBI taxonomy): domain Eukaryota; kingdom Viridiplantae; phylum Streptophyta; class Magnoliopsida; order Fabales; family Fabaceae; genus Gleditsia; species Gleditsia sinensis. The sequence goes on along the minus strand of CM073466.1, from coordinate 18,750,104 downwards.
GATATTTTTATTTTGTTTGATTCCGACTATAGCCTTTGTGCTTTTGAGGGTATTACAATTGCACCTAATAACGGGGGATCGCCAAACGCGCAAAAGCAAGGGGATAAAAAAGGAGTGGAAGGTGACGTTAGACGTGCGTGGTCACATGGTTAGTGCTTTCCTAAGATCCTCCGGTGTGTCTTCCCTCTTTCTCATATAATCAATGCGTCTGTTCACATGTGCCTACCCGATACTTGCGGCTCAACTCTCCATATTGCCTCCACGGCAATAACGTGCGCGTTTCACGCGGTATTGCTATTTCAGCTTTTTCTTTCTTTCTTTTTTTATTTTTTTATTTTTTTAATAAACTAATAATTTAACTTTTAATTTATAAATTTATTCAATTCATTATATATATAATTAAAAATATTAAATTCATTACAGAGAGATAATTATAATCCATAATCATATATGATTCTATCATAAATTATGTTAACCATCAATTTAATTAATTGTTGAAAAATTTTCCAACAAAAAATTATTTTCTAGCATAACAAAAGCATTGGCTAATAGAGTGCTTGTAATTCATCATAATTTATCTTCTTCTTCTTCTTCTTCTTCTTCTTTTTAATTAAAAACTCATATTTTAGTTATAAGATTTCCTCCTTTCATTGCTCCATTTTTTTTTCATATTTATATAAAATGCATATGTACACTCTAAATGCTTCCAACTTATGAGTTTTTTTTACTGAAAATAATTACCGTATTCATATATATATATATATATATATATATATATATATATATAGAAGTGATACGCTCCTAGTCATGTGCCTTAAGTTAGTTAATTATTGACTAATTGCAGTTGAATTATAGTGTATATAAGAATTGATGTAAAGCTCTATCTTTTATGAAAATAATATTACAACATTTCGTTTCTTCCTCTTTGCTCCTTCTTCATCTATCTTCTTCTCCTCTCCTTTGTCCTTGATTTCTTAATTCCTCACATGGTATCAAAGCCATCAAGGCCTATCATGAAAAACAATTTCAGCTTTAAGTTCATTACATAATTCAACTATCACAAATTGGATTTGGTGTGCCTTGTTAGTGAAGTTGGATGAGAAGAACTATCTCCTCTATGCAAATAATGGCTGCCATCAGAGGTTGCCAATTGCCATGATTTCTTGATCCTAGTGTTCCTATACTAGCAAAGTTTGAATGAAAAAGAGAAGCAGCTATTCGAATTTATAGCAACAATTATGTTAATTGGGATAGTCAAGATCAACTAATCATTTCTTGGTTTCTTTTCTCTATAACTAAAATAATGGTCATAAAAATTCACTAAAAGAAAACTGAAAATTTGTGACATTTTTTGTGACAACTAAAAAAATTATCACTGAAAAAGATTTTTAGTGACAACTTAGAAGAGTTGTCATTAAAAATTGTACTTTTAGTGACGACTTTTTAAAGTCGTCACAAAAACACAACCTTTTAATGACAATTTTATAAGTTGTCACAAAAAAATCGTTACAAATTGTTAGTTTATAAGTTTTTGTGATAAATTTTTAAAGTCGTCACTAAAAGATTACATTCAGTGACGACTTAGTCGTCATTGAAAATTGAAAATTGAAAAATAAATTTTTTTGTTTCAACCTTTTAGTGACGACTTAGTCGTCACTAAAAACTGAAAATATATCAAACCATAGATTATGCTATGATTTTAGGAGGAAATATTTTTTTTCTTTCAAAATTATTTTCTATCATATTTTTAAAGTTTAAAATTTTCAAAAAATTATTTCAAATTATTTTATCTTTTAAAAATTGAAGAAAAAATAAAATTTAAAAATATAATTAGTTTAAAATAATTTTTTCTTTAAATTTTTGTGGAAAAACTTTAAAATTTTGTCAAAAAATCAAAAGTGGGAATAGTTTTAAGGAGATAATAATTTTTTAGATAATTTACTTTAAAAAATAAAATAAGAAAATAATTTGTTGGAAAAATAAAATAATCTATTGAAAAAATTAAATAGAAATGCAGAAAAAAAAGAAATAATTTTTAAAAAAATAAACTTTCGTCACCAATGTCATTGAAAGCCCAAATAATAGAGAAAAGAATTATAAGCCAATAAAATTAAGAAGAATTGAAGTTTTCATCAAAGAAGTTATCAATCACAAGCTACCAAGATGAGTACAGGGATGTAAATTATTATTCTATCTATTAGCTAAGTCCAAAAAAATAGTAACCTATTTAGCATGATCTTTATTTTCAATCAATAAATTATAATAAAATCTTACTTGAAAAGTTTCTGTCTTCTAAAGTTTTGAGATCCACCATGCATCGAAAAAAAGAGGCTTCAAGTTAGCTCCATCAACATTCCTCTTTATTATAAACCATAAGGGAACAAAGGTATACAAGTTAAGTAAACAATATAGATTCTCACTCTCCCAACTAAATGATAGATAAAGACAATATTATTAATCGATGACCAAAGGCCATAAATATCCATTTTACTTTTATAGAACATGGAGTGTCAGCTTTAGGGAAAGCCATTGTGCGCAAGAGCTTATCCCAAGTCACAATAAAATTTAAAAATATAATTAGTTTAAAATAATTTTATCTTTAAATTTTTGTTGAAAAACTTTAAAACTTTGTCAAAAAATAAAAAGTGGGAATAGTTTTTAGGAGATAATAATTTTGTAGATAATTTATTTGAAAAAAATAAAATATGAGAATAATTTTTTGAAAAAATAAAATAGAATGCAGCCAAAACAAAATAGAAATAATTAAAGAAAAACAACAAAAGCCAAAACGTGGGTAGGAAAGTTGTGTCCCGCTCAAATGAAAAAAAAACACAGAGCACATTATGCTTTCTCACGCTAGCTGTGAACCCTTTGCTTTCTCGCATTCAACTCTCCACTCACAAAGCCATTATCGATTCCTACGGACAAATGCTCAAAGCAGCAGCTTCACGGGTGAAAGGAGCTTGAATCTGCAACTTCGTGGGGGACATTACTGGAGAATCCATCTTGAAGCGTCCAAGGTAGTGCACGCAATACTTCTTCGTTTTTTTACCTTTTATTTAATCAGTTTGGGAGGGTTTTGAAATTCTGGTTGAGATTGGTGTTTTTGGTTTTCTTGTTCTGCATTTGAGCATATTTTGGGAGGTTATAGTGAATGCTAGAGCATGATATATATCTCCAGCTTTCTTCCTTTATTCGTATCTATTATTGTTGAATGAGCCTATTAACTGTTGAATGTACTACAAGCATGCCTTCTGAAGTTGATGAGCTGTTGGGTGGTGGTGTCTCTGAAAGCTGAAGAAGCAGAGGAGGAGGGGCAGGTTTTGGAGAAAGATAAGTGAGGGAGGATAAAAGAAGGAAAGAGCATTGGTAGTTGGTGAGGTAGAGGGGCTTCATTTTTGGAGGTATTGAGGAAGAGAGAGTGGGGTGGGTAGCTGATCCTAGGGCATGGGGTCTGCCATTAGAAGGAGAGCTGAGCCTAAGAAGGCGTGGTTTAAGAGCGAAGAGAGAGAGAGAGAGAGTGAGTGATTGGAGTGACGAAGATTAGGAAGGGAGTCAAAAGTCCTATTTGTTCTCTCCAACTTTTCGCGTACGTGCAATGAAGCATTGATCCATCACTGTCAATTAATTGGGATCTTGTGCTCACGAGGGTTTTAATTAAGTGATTTTTGCAGTTTTTTTAAGTCAGGAAAGTGGGTAACATGAGTAAGCCCTCACGCTTCTTTCCATGTACCTTTCTTTCTTATCAACATTGTTATATAAATTGTCTCTCTCAAAATGCTTGTAGAGTGGGTACCTTTCTTTCTTAGCAATTGGGGTTCACATGCCGTGTGATTCTCTAATATAATCCATGTTTCAAAAAATTGATTAAAAATGAGATCAAGGTTCTCTTTTTCGCTCTGCATCTCTAAAATTATAGTATCTGGTTATAAGATTAAGGGCTTAATGGAATTGTTTATTAGGGGTTGTAGAGGCAGTTTCTCTCACTAAAATATTGTCTATTTGTTCTTTCTAGCTTTTCGCGTACGTGCAATGAAGCATTGATCCATCACTGCCAATTAATTGTGATCTTGTGCTCACGAGAGTTTTAATTAAGTGATTTTTGCAGTTTTTTAAGTTAGGAAAATGGGTAACATGAGCAAGCCCTCACGCTTCTTTCCATGTACCTTTCTTTCTTAGCAACATTGTTATATAAATTGTATCTTTCAAAATGCTTGTAGAGTGGGTACCTTTCTTTCTTAGCAACTGGGGTTCACATGCCATGTGATTCTCTCCAATATAATCCATGTTTCAAAAAATTGATTAAAAATGAGATCAAGGTTCTCTTTTTTGCTCTGCGTCTTTAAAATTATAGTATCTAGTTATAAGATTAAGGGTTGAATAGAATTGTTTATTGGGGGTTGTAGAGGCAGTTTCTCTCACTAAAATATTGTCTGTTTGTTCTCTCTGGCTTTCTGCGTATGTGCAAGGAGGCATTGATCCATCATTGTCAATTAATTGGGATCTTGTGCTCACGAGAGTTTTAATTAAGTGATTTTTGCAGTTTTTTTTAAGTTAGGAAAGTGGGTAACATGACCAAGCCCTCACGCTTCTTTCTATATACCTTTCTTTCTTAGCAACATTGTTATATAAATTTTCTCTCTCAAAGTCAAGAAAGTGAGTAACATTGTTATATAAATTGCAATTTTTTTAAAGTCAGAAGGCATGCTTGTAGAAATTTTAAGATACTTTTATTTTCTCTTTGTAAGTTTTTTTTTTCTAAATTGTCTCTCTCAAAATGCAGAAATTGAACAGGGAGTTGCACAAGCAATTATATGATACAATCCTGTCTTATATATGCTTTGCATTGATAATTATTTTTCAGGCTTTTTACCTTCTTTCCTATCTAAATTTTGAAACCAAATATATATATTCTTTGCATTGTCAATGTTTTGACATGTTAGTGTAGCATTACTTATGCAATATCTTTGCCATATTTAATTTAGGAATTTAATTTTAATTACTTCCTCACACAATATTTTAGGTGTATATATAACTTTGCTGCTTAAAGGAATCATAAATAACAGTATGTACTGAATAATTTTGGGTGTTAAATATGAAATTAACTATTTTATGAAAAAAAAATTTCATTTTGATTGTTGATAGATTAAGTGTCACTTTTTTACTTGTTGCAATATTTTGTCCTATATTGACTATTTATTTTCTTTGTTTCTATTTAGGATTTGGCTATCGTGGTCACCTAATGCTCATATTGCTTATTTCACCAAATTGTTAAAGAAGAGGGGTATCATTTTTTAACACTCCATATTTTATTAAAACACTTGTTTTATATAGGGAGATAATATTGTATGAATTGTCTCAACATATGATAGGTTGAAGATGTTTATTAACTTATGAAGTTGTTATGCTTATTTAGTAACTTTGTTCTTATTTCTTGCATCAACTTATAGAAAATTAGCATATATTTTTTTCACAAAAAATATTAATGATTTTCTTGTCCTTTGTGATATGGAACTTAATATAAGGGTTGTTCATTGTTTAGATGACTTGCAACTAATTGGATAATGTTATCATATATTTTTATTTGTTTGATTTACAATATATATACTGTTGTCATCATAATGGAAAATATCAATGTGACATATGATAGTGAACTTTTATGCCATATTAAAAGTGACTTGCAACATGGTATCATATTCTTTGTTTTGGAAAGGGTAACAATGAGTAAATCTAAAATTTTAGGCATGAACAATGTCAACGCCTTCCATCTCTTCGACTTTCTACTCTTCATATTCCCTAAAGCCATTCTTGGACATGATAGATAAACCATTATTTTCTAGTTAGCACTCAATAAACTATCTTATTAGATACCATTTTCACGTTATGCCACTAGGATCTCAATTATACTACTATTGTCCTTTTGGGTGTGATTGCAAATCATATATGGCTTTGAGTGTTAGCATTAATCATGACATATATTCTTTTACCAAGTTTAGATTTAAGAATTCCAATATGTTTCTCATTGTCTGTTTTCTGAACCTTGAAACATGTAAAAGTATGTTTGATATTAATTACAACCACAATGGTAGACTTACTACTTTGCTGGATCAAGTTGTAAAAGTGTTCATAATTAACAATCTTCATAATTGTTTTAAGCTCCCCCATACAGTTCATCAATCTAGATTATCTTTGTATACTGCAATTACTAGTTGAATTATTATGAGTCTAGTATGATTGTCTTACTTTGTTTTCAAGTTTTGTGCTTCACTGAATTTGCTGTTACTATTTTTTGTTTGATTAGTTCTAGTATTTCTATTGTTATTGACATTTTGCTGATTATGTACTCAACTGGGTCTATTGAATTACTATTTTTTAATACTGGTTGTGGCCTTATTGTGATTAAGTATTATTTTTGTACCAAAGAAGTAGCGGTGGACTTGTTGTGACTAAGGACTATTTTTGTAACAAATAAGGAGCTTTCCTAGTAAAGTCAAAAGAATGAGGCAAGGAAGGTGTTGGTGTCTTGTCTTCTGCCCTTGAGTTATTTTTTTTTTCTCCCTTCATTTTCTTTCTTAAGCCATCATCATACTTAGTTCTATCTAAGGTTTTCAATTTTCTCTTCAAATGTCTGATTATGTATAACATATTAGCTTTAAAACTGAATGTTACATTTTTAGGTCAAAGGAAAGAAACAATTTTTGCTCTCCTTTCTATCTCTTGTGTTTGGCCGCCATCCCCTTGGTGTAAATAAGGTTTTATATTTTTTTTTGATATATAAACTATGGATTATGAAATATCTTTTATTTGTCAAAGTAGCTTGATTGAGTAATATCAAATATTGTTCAAAAGATATAAACATTTCCATTGCTTGGTGATTCCTTTGTTTTCTACTTGACATAATATTTGTTTTCATACCTTTTGGATCGACACTATGAAAATGTATACTAATTGTAGAAAATTTATTATTTCTTGTAGAATAGTTCAAGCATTAAGAACATTAGACTATGGGAAGTTTCATTTTGTTCTTGATTTTTGTGTTCTTTCATATTTCTCATTCATCATTTTCTTTTTTTACATTCGAACATTGCTGAAATAAATTCAATAGCCTTTTTATACGTTGAATCAATTTTTATATTTTTTTCTGTAACTTTTTTATAGTTAGAAATTACTTAAAAGCATATATAATAATTTCTATTATTTAATTAGCTTGTACTTTCTATTACTTGCTGATTATTAATTTGTTTTCATGTGTTATAAATAGGGACAAATTTCAATTCTGCCAACGGGGAGTGCTATACCAAATTCTACAACGAATGCAACACTATCAACTTTAAGAGAACTATAAACTTGATGCTTTTTATTTTGTCGATATTTTATTATTTGTATTTTAATTTTCTGTTAACCGACATATGGTTGTTACTTATCAATAAATTTTTATTTTAGCTGAAATTATTTTAATATATATCGTTTTATTAAATTTTTTTTTATTCCCATTCATATCATAGTGCAGGTTTTATTTTTAAAGAAAATCAAATGGTTAAAAAATAATAATACAAAAGATTTAGTGACAACTATTTTTGTCATTGAATCCCTATTTGCATACAATTTTTAGTGACAACTAATGTCAGTCGTCATTAACAATACTTTTAGTGACAACTTTTATTGTCACTGAAAACAGAAAATGTGTGTTATATTAGTTCAAATACTTTCAGTGACAAATTTTATCGTCACTAAAAATATACTTTCAGTGACGACTTATGTAAGTGGTCACTAAAAACACTTTAAGTGACAACTTATATCGTCACTAAAACTCATTTTGTTCAAGACTTTCAGTGACGAATTTTACAAATTGTCACTAAAAAAACTTTCAGTGACGACTTATATCGTCACTAAAATTCATTATGTTCAACATTTTTAGTGATGATTTTTACAAATCGTCACTAAAAACACTTTTCAGTGACGACCTTTAACGTCACTGAAGGTTCAAATTCACGATATCTTTAGTGACGACCACAAAAGTCGTCACTAAAGATATATTTAGTGACGACCAAAATTGTCATAAAAAATCTTGATAGTCTCATTTTATGATCTTTCTGTGACGATTTTAAACTTTTAGTGACAAGTTTTTTATGTTTCAGTGACGATTTTAGTGGTCACTGAAAGTGTAGCTTTAGTGACAACTTCAAAAATCGTCACAAAATACCTTTAGCGACAGCGTTTTTAACGGTTAAGGAGTGATGGCAAAAAGTTGTGACAAAAGACCTTTTTCTTGTAGTGATTGTTGGGTGTGAGATATCTAGGTAGGCTTAAGCTCGGATTGAAGCGTTTTTTAATACCCAAACTTTGAAAATCAAGAATGCAATAGACTCACTGATTAGCGTTGGTTGCTTAATGATAGAAATTGATCGCATAGATGTTATATTAGAGGGCTTTCCATAAGAGTACTTATCATTTGTTACTTCTGTAACTTTTAGGATAGATCCCTATAGTGTGCAGGATATATAATCTTTGTTGTTAGCCCATGAGAATTGGTATAAGAAGTTTATAAAACCTGAGTCTTTGTCTATAAATGTGGAAATTTTAAATCTTGCTAATGGTTTTTCTCTAAGAAACCAAAATTTTGGTAGATATTAAAATTTTAAAGGCAAGGGAAATAAAAATGGGAACAATTACAGTGGTAGAATGAGTAGAGGCAGATTCTATGAAAAAATTTTAGCTGGCAAAAGTTATGTGATCTACCAAGTTTGTGGTAAGCTAGGACATCAGGATCTAGTTGTGATCATCAGCTTGATCCATATTTCCAAGTTGCCCTAAGTCACATGTCAAATATATTAAAATAGAATTCACATATGGTTCCTATGGTAGAAACTCCAAAAGACATTATTTGATGCAGCTTGGTTCCAAGACTCTGGGGCATCAAATCATGTGACACCAGATGAGGGAAATTTAAATCAAAAAAATGCAATTTCATGGTAAAGAAAAGTTACACGTAGGCAATGATAAAGGCCTTTCTATTTGTCACATTAACTAATCTTCTTTATCTTCACATTTTGTACCTTACACACCATTGTATCTCTCTAATCTCCTTCATGTGCCTTTTATAACTAAGAATTTACTTTGTGTCTCCAAATTTTACTAGCGTACTTCTGTACTCTTTGAGTTTTCTAATGTGTTGTTAAATCTCAAGTTACTAAGAAAATTCTTTAAAATGAAAATTTTAGCCTATACACTTTTGATGGTTTTGTTTTGTCTCACTTGACTCAACTTACCAACTCTTCAGCTTCTTTTTCCACCACTCTAGTCAACTCATATTCTGTTTCAACCTTTTAGTCAAGTTCCCAATCATTTACTTTAGAATTTTAGTCAGCATAATATTCCAATTATGTTCCTAATAATTTCACATTATGGCATGATAGGCTTGGAACCCCTCTTGTAAAATTGCAAATTAAATTTTCCTCATATAAATACTACTACATAGAAAAAACGAACAAATTTCCCTTTCCTATTTCTAAAACTATAAACACAACCATTACAACTTACTCGCATAGATTTATGGGGACCATCTCATATTTCTCCTTTCCAAAGGTCATGGATATTTTGTACAGATCATAGACGCACCTACTCATTTCACTTGGTTTACCTTTTAAAATTAAAGTCTAAAGTCTTTTAAAGGCTTTCTACATTTTAAACATATGGCTAAGTTGTAATTTAATTCCAAAATTAAATGTGTGCAATTGAATTAGGGTGGTAAGTATCAACCCCTCTCTAAATTTCTTTCTTCCCAAGGTCTATATCAAATGGTTAGCTATCCATATAACCTTAACAAAATGAGAAGGCAAGAATGAAAGTTAGACACACTATTAAGGTTGGCCTAACCCTCCTAGCAAATGCTAATCTACCCTTAAAATTTTGGGATAAGCCTTTCATACTACTGTTTTTTTTATTAACAGATTTCCTAATCTTACTTCAAATGATTAGTCTCCTTTTAAGTTTCTTTTTCATATCAAACCTTATTATTCTTTTTCTCAAAACCTTTGGCTATGAGTGTTGTCCCTACATTTGTCCTTATAATCACCATAACTTGGATTTTGAATCTACTCTTTGTATATTCATTGGCTATAGTAACAGTCATAATGTAACATCTCTAATTTCGTTTCTTTTATTGATAAAAGTACAAAAATATTTAATTAAGGAAATAAAATTTATTAGATAATATTTTAGATATCTAAGAAAATATAATCCTTAGATATTCTTCACCTTATGTATATGCATAGAAAATGTTTCTAACATTAAGAGAACAAATAAAGAGGGAAAATCTAATAGGAAATAAATTAGAAATAACATACTAAAGAGATGCAAAATTATTGGATAAGGAAGATAAATTTTTAGAAACAAGTAAAGGACTTAAAATTTCAAGAATATTGGATTAGGGTAATTTTTTCTAATTCAAGAACTAGAGTTACTAAGTTTAAAATTTTTACCATATATTGGGCTTTTACCTATGGACACTTCATATAGAGTTTTCCACTTCATGATTAACATAATAGTTTTAGATAATTGTCTTAACTTTCCATAGACACCAAGATCACCTCAATCGGAGTTAAAATGAGGGAGTTATGCTCTGATTAGTGAGCAAAGATCACAAAGCATGGCTAGGCCGTGTTCGGGGTGCTTCAAGCACGGGCTAGCCGTGTTCGGGGGTGTTTTTGAGTACATTTGAAGTATTTTTAAAGTATGGCCGTATCTTGGAATATGGCCAGACCGTGTTGGAAGTTGGTTAAGCCTATTTTCAACATTTTTCTACCCTAGATGAACCTCTTTAACTATAGGGTAATAGTAGAAATCAAATGGGAGAACAATGCTCTATAAATTTGTAAGAACATGTGTTGGAAATGATATAAATAAGAAGAAAATTACTAAAGGTCAAGCATAAAGAGAAGGTTAGATATGATGAAAACCTGCATCAAGAAAATAAAGAAATAAAATTATTTAAAAAAGAAGACGAATCTTATAAATGAAAATAATAAATGACTAGTATATGCCATAACCATTGCCATTGTATGAACTTCTTACCATCTTAAGTGTGAAATTCTGACATAGAAATATTTTATAAAGTGATATTTGAAATGGTTATGTTCATGGCATGATTACCAATGATTTATGGTAATAGTTATATTTTGATGAACATACTTGTTATTGAAAGCATATTTTTGGCTATCATTGTGAAAAGAAAAGAAATGAGCACGATCACATGGCAATCCGTGTGGTGTACCAGTAGGGGACGCCCTACCAACGGTTATGATCATGTTAATGAGAAATTAAAAAGAAAGTGGGCCATGTCGGACGGAGCGAGAAAAGTCTGTACTAGAGAGTAGAGGATACTCACCCTGACTGGGGTAACTTGAAATGAGAATAAGTTAATGACCATCATATGATATTCTGAAAATAATTAATCCTGTCATACATATTATTATTGTATGATTCTTATGTGCATAGATATAATGCATTCATGTGACCAAAGTTATTTTCTGTAGTTTATACAGCTGAACATGACATGATGAACTATATTGATGGTAAATTATGATTTATTGTTAAACTTACTGGGATTTAATTCTCACTATATTTCCATATCATGTTCAAAAGAATAATATGCAGATTTTCTCTATGACACTTATTATTTCTGTACGTTGGATCGAGGTGCCCTACCTTGGGTAACTTTCAGTTATTTCATATGTATCTGTCGTAGATGTGACTGAGATTCCGATGGACGTGCCACTCGCACCAGTGTCCCTGGAAGTAGTCGACATAGATGATTAGAGCTACTATGAATCTTTGTACAGTAGTTTGTAAAATAATGGTGTGTAGTTTGTAAAATAATGGTGTGTATGGAAACTAAGTATTGTATTATAAGTATTGTATCATTGTTAATAACAATTATGCTTGGTTAAAGTGATTATTATTACGAGTTAAGTGGTTAGAATTAAAGTAGTAATAACTTCACGGAATTTTTCAAATATAAAAAAAAAATTCATTTACTTAAATGGAGTTGTTACACATAAAGGTTATTAGTGTCTAGATTCCAATGGTAAAATTTACATATCTAGGCATGTTGTTTTCCATGAGAATTCATTTCCATATTTCACATTATTTCCTCATTGATCTCAAACACATTATGATTGCCTAATGTTAATGTACCTACTATTTTTTATGTGTCTATTGGTGGTACTCATATTGATCATTGTAACATCCCGTAATTTTTAGATGTTTTCCTTAGAAATTCTTCACCTTACATATATGCATTGAAATGTTCTAATATTAATGGAATAGGTAAAGAAAGAAAACCTAAGAGGAAATATTAGAAATAAACATGTTAAAGAAAGGTGAAATTCTTAGGTAAAGAAAGATAAAATTTTGTGAAGTAAGTAAAGGTCTTAAAATTTCAAGAAGATCGGATTAAGGTAATTTTTCTTAATTTAAGAGCAAAAGTTACTAAGTTTAGTATCTTCACCCATAAATTGGGTTTTTACCTATGGACACTTCATATAGGGTTTTTCCACTTCACATAAGTTTCTAGCAAGTCCATTGGATAACCTAAGCAAGAAATAAAACATAGACTTGGACTAAGATATAGTAATTGGACCGATAGCTCAAAAATTATGAAAATGTGACCAAGCCCTCCAAGAAAGGTAGAATTTTTTCGAAAGCAAAGAAAATGGGTAGGAATAAGCCCATAATGGGTAGGAATAAGCCCAAATCCAAGAGGAAAAATAAAATAAAATAAATTAGGTGATGATATAATAATGTAATAATAATAAAGATTATGTTACATGACATTAAGACAAAAATTTAGCAAGTGGTGTGATTCTACATTCATAATTTTGGCAAGTGGCATGATAATACAAGGCTTTAGGACAAAAACATCTATATACTACACTCATAATTCTAGCAAGTGGTATAATAGTACATGGCATTAGGACAAAACATTCATATCCCACATAAATAACATCAACCAAATAATGGAGATTCAAGGGCTAGAAATTTGCCACCTAAAAAGGCAAACATATCATACTTGTTTAAGACAAAAGAAAATGGAAATGAATTCCTAAATCAAAGGGACCTTGTCCCTTATTTTAAGAACATATCATCATAATTTTTGAAAAACAAATCTCCTTTTCCTATGCATATCTTGACTAAGGAAGATGAAGACAAGAACATAAGTTGTTTATTTTCTAAAAATTCAACAAAGTGTATCCTAATTGTGATAAGGTAGACCCATGATCATGAAAGGTGAATTATTTGGTGGTTTATATAAGAAAACACACCCTTACAACATTAGAATTTCGTCCAAGTGAGGGAGAGGAAAAATAGAAGCAAGGAAGAGTGAGGAAAGGAGAGGAAGAAAGGAAGAAAGAGGAAGGAGAAATCTAGGGGACTAAGTGCTCCAGGTACGTTTAACAATATTTCTTTTTGAAAAAAACTTTTGAAACTTATAATATTTATATGAGATTTTGATCTTAGAACTTTGATGATTGGTCATGGATGTTGCTATATCATGTTACATATTGATCTTGCATGTGATGTATGTTTGAATACTTAGGCTGGTTTAGAAAGTTCTGCATAGGTATGGCTATGGTGGCAAAATTTTAAGTTTCTGTGTTTTAATTTCTGGGAATTATCTGTAGGAAATTAAAATAAATGGTTAACATAAGAATTAAAGATATATGTATCACGGATTTGTAGCTACTGGAATCATTCAATTTGGAGTCCATATAAGGTAGATATGGTCTGATTAGTAAGCAAATGTTAGAAAATGGTTCATCAGGAAAGAATATGTTAGGATAGTTTCGGTATTTTAATTTCTGGGAACACTCTATAAGGAATTAAAATAATTGGTTAACATATGAATTATAGATATATGTGTCTCGGATTTTTAGCCACTGGAATCACTTAATTTGGAATTCTTATGAGGGAGATATGGACAGATTAGTAGGTAAAGGTCAGAACCTATCCGAGAAGAACTAACCTTTACTTTGAGGGAGTAATATCACCTTGATTTTTTAATATTTTGCTAAACTTTTCAACATAATAGTTTTAGATAATTGTTGTATCTTGAAATTGACAATAAGATCACCTACATCAGAGTTCAATTGAGGGAGTTATGCTCTGATTAGTAAGAGAAGGTTAGATAGGATGAAAACCTGCATCAAGAAAATAAAGAAATAAAATTAATATTTAAAAAAGAAGATGAATCTTATAAATAAAAATAATAAATGACTAGTATAGCCATAGCCATTGTCATTGTATGAACTTCTTACCATCTTAAGTGTGAAATTTTGACATGAAAATATTTTATAAAGTGATATTTGAAATGGTTATGTTCATGGCATGATTACCAATGATTTTTGGTAATAGTTATATTTTGATGAACATTCTTGTTATTGAAAGCATATTTTTGGCTATTATTGTGAAAAGAAAAGAAATGAGCACGGTCACATGACAATCTGTGTTGTGCACCAGTAGGGGACGCCCTACCAATGGTTATGATTATGATTATGAGAAAAGAAAGAGAAAGCGTGTCATGTCGGACCAAACGAAAAAAGCCCGTACTGGAGAGTAGAGGATACTCACCCTGACCGGGGTAGCTTAAAATGAGAATAAGTTGATGGCCATCATATGATATTCTAAAAATAGTTAATCATGTCATACATATCATTACTGTATGATTCTTATGTGCATAGATATAATGCATTCATGTGACCAAAGATATTTTCTGTAGTTTATACTGCTGAACATGACGTGATGAGCTATATTAATGATGATTGATTGTTGAACTTACTGGGATTTAATTCTCACTATATTTCCATATCATGTTCAAAAAATTAGTTATGCAGATTTTTTTTCTATGGCTCTGGCTTTTATTGCACATTGGATCCAATTACTTTATGTTGAGCAGATCTCAGAATCAAATAAGATGTTTGTGGTCGAGTTGGCTCAGATCCCGGTGAAGGTGCAACCACCCGCACCTGTATCTCCAGAATTGGTCAACCAAAATAAATAAAATGTAAATATCTGTGTTTGATATGTTGTATGTACGTTTTGATTAATGACGTGTATGTGAACTTAATATTGTATATTAATAAAGAAAAAAAAGGTTGTTACAATTATAGTGATGCTACTATTAATATTCATAATTATGATCATGTTACTACCTCTATGCATACAATTGATGCCCATGCTCCCACTTCTGTTCTAGCACAGTCTAGTTTTGTAAGGCAGTATCTTTCTACACACTTTACTAGTTCTCATGTTACAACTATGTGCCATGAATGCAAGTGGGTGTTTTAGATCAAGAGGTATGTTGATGGCAGTATAAAAAAGTACAAAGCCTATTTAGTGGCAAAGGGCTTCAACTAAAAAGAGGTTTTGGACTACAAGGAAACCTTTAGTCCATTTGTCAAGCCAATAACAATCAAAAGTGTCCTCAATTTGGCTTTGTAAAAGGGCTAAAAAATTTAGCAGATTGATGTAGATAATGCTTTCCTAAATAGAACAATTGATGAAAAGGTTTCATGATACAACCTTTTGGTTATAAAGATCAAACTAACCCTCGCTTGGTGTGCAAGCTTCAAAAGTCATTATACAGTCTCAAACAAGCTCTTCAGGCTTGGTTTAAGAAATTGACTTCTACTCTTTGCAAACTTAGGTTTTTCACAAGTATATATGATCGTTCTCTCCTCATCCGATTCACTTCTTAGCATACTATCTATCTCCTCATCTATGTTAAGAATATCATCATAATTAATTCTTTCTCATAGGTTATCTCTTAGCTTATATCCTAGCTTCACAGTACCTTTTCTCCCAAAGATTTGGGCAATCTGCATTTCTTTTTGGAAATTGAAGTTTAGTCGTACACTAATGGGTCTTTCCATCTCTTTCAAGCAAAGTATGCTAGATAACTATTAGAGAAGGCTAATATGGCCTCTTGCAAAGGTTGCAACACCCCTATGGTTTATGGTTTGAAGTTATCTACTTATCAAGGCACTCTTGTTTTTTTTACCTTCATTTGTATTAGTCATAATTAGAGGTCTGCAATACTTTACCATCACTAGACCAAAACTAGCATGTTAACAAGGTCTGCCAATTTATGTCTAAGCCATTAATCACATCTTGCATTATGTTCAAGCAACAATTTCATATGTCTTGGTCTTTAGAAAATTGGCAGCATTAATTCTTTTTGGCTTTTGTGATGCTAATTAGGGAAGTGACCTGGATTACCACAAGTCTACCTTTAGTTAGCCATCTTTTTAAGAGGCAAGTTAATCTTTTAGTGCTTTAAAAAGCAAGCAGTGGTATCTTGATCAAGTACTGAAGCAAAATATTGAAGTTTAGCTCTTACAATGACAGAAGTCTTATGATTAAAATATCTCTTTCTTGAGCTAAAAGTTCCCTTAACCTCCAAACTTATAATTTATTGTGATAATCTCAACAAAGTAATTCTTATATCCAACCCCATATTTTATGCATGTACCAAACAAATTGAGTTGGACCTCATTTTGTCTATGAGAAGATTCAAACTTAAGAGATTTTGGTTAGTCACATACCATTAATAGAGGCAATTGCATATGTAATGACCAAAGCTATTTCCAGCTCTTTGTTCACTATCTTTTGGGACAAGCTCAAAGTGGCAAACACCTCTAAGCTCAAGGGATGATGAAAGAAAGTGACAATTTCCTAGTCTTGTGCCTTAAGTTACTTAACTATTAACTAATTGTAATTGAATTATTGTGTATATAAGAACTGATGTAAAGCTCTAGCAGTTATGAAATAAGATCATGAAATTTTATTTCTTTCTCTTTGCTCCTTCTTTGTCTATCTTCTTCTCCTCTCTTTTATTTCGTTTCTTAACACACACACACACACACACACACAACTAATTGTAATTGAATTATTGTGTATATAAAAATTGATGTAAAGTTCTAACAGTTATGAAATAAGATCATGACATTTCATTTCTTTCTCTTTGCTCCTTCTTTGTCTATCTTTTTCTCCTCTCTTTGATTCTGTTTCTTAACACACGCACCCACACACACGCGCGCACACATACACACCACACACGCACACACACCCACACTCGTACACACGCACACACACACGCCCACACACATTTGTCTATCTTTTTCTCCTCTCACCCACACGTACCCACACGCACGCGCGAGCGCATGTACATAGATACACATGCGCGCGCATGCACATGCACACACCCACACGCGCACACGCACACACACACACACACATTTGTCTATATTTTTCTCCTCTCTTTTATTCTGTTTCTTAACACACACACACACGCACACACATTTGTCTATCTTCTTCTCCTCTCTTTCATTCTATTTCTTAATACACACCCACATGCACCCACACGCGCATGTGCACGTGCGCGCACGCACACACCACACACACACGCACGCACACACACGCACACGCACACACACACACACGCACATGCCCACGCACGTGCGCACACACGCACGCCCACGCACATGCACACACACACGCACACACGCGCACACGCATGTTAAATTAATAATTTATTTGATTCAATTGATTTAATTTCAAAAAGGTTGTTTATGAGTTAATTAAAAAATTTTTCTCTCCTCAAACAATTTTAAGAACCTATTCCCCACATCTCAATAAATTGAGAAACCTAAACTTCAAATTATTGATAGACTAGATAACTATTTATACATTACCTATTTTATTATTTATTTTCATTATTAATTTAATCTTTTAAAATTAAAATATTCTCATATTTTTAAAATGTAAAACTTCATTACAAAAATGTGAGACTAATGTAATGTTAATGATGAATACTCTTTGACTAGGGTCCCTTGAACTGCCCCAAGCAAAGTCAAAAGCCGGCTAAGAGGGACTCTTGTAAAACACTCCAACTATATGTAGGGATGGCAACAAGGCCCTCTTTGCAAGTATCCACACAAGAATGGGGATGAATGTAAAATTCTTCCATCAAAATATTTAGAATGTTGATGGGAACTATACTCATTATCAAGGTACTAAATTTCGTTTCGAGGTACCGTTTCGGTGACTTCAGAAATGGAAACATTTCAAAATGTTTCGAAAATTTTGAGGAAACGGAAGATTTTTTAAGAAACGTTTCAAATAATTTCAAATAATATTTTTTAAAATTTTAAAAAATTTTAACATAATATTAATGATATAGATATATAAAATTATATTAAAATTAATTCAAATTAATGTCTATAATTAAATAATAAGTAAATATGCTACTACAATAGAGATTTCGACTCAAATCCTAATAGTATTCAATAACAATTTTTCTCTTACATCCATCTCTCTATCTTCTTTTTAATTCTTTCGTGGCATCTATACTTAAGTTTCTCTCTCTCTCTCGACCATAATTATATCTCTATTCTTAGATATCTTCCTCTTTATTTGTCTTTCAATTTCCCTTTTCATCATTTTTACAGTTTCCTCTTTAAAATGAAGATAATGAAAGAAAATAATGTCATGAAAACACAGGGGGAGAGTAGAAAGTTAATAAAGATGTTGTGACTTGTGAGAGAAAATAATTTGATATTGGATGTGATATGATACTACTTTCATCTATTTTTAGATTGTCAATTTTTTAATTTTTCAAATTAATTTAATATTTTTCCATCGAAACAACTCAAAACAAGAATATTTTCATCGAACAACTCGAAACAAGAGTATTTCCATCGAAATAACTCGAAATAAAGGTATTTCTATTGAAATAACTCGAAACAAGGGTATTTTTATCGAAATAACTCGAAACAAGAGTATTTCTATCGAAACAACTCGAAATAAGAGTATTTCCATTGAAACAATAGTATTTTCACCGAAATTTCTACTGAAATAAGAGTATTTCTACCTAAACATTTTGAAACATAGTAATTTCAATCGAAATAGTATAATTTCTTAACAAACACTTCGTTTCGTTTCGTATAGGTGACTCAGGAAACGAAAACGTTTCGGTCGTTTCGATGAAAAAAAAAAAAGAAATTTATTTCCTTGCTCATTATCCCAAGGGTTCACCATCCTTGCTTTAAGTTACTAAAATACCCCTATATAATGTCTACTTAGTATTCTTTATATACCTTTTATTTATAAATAAAAAATAAAAAATAAATAAACTAAACCCTTGACTCACCTCAGCTTTTCATTTCACTTTAGCACTCAACAGATCAAAATCCCTTTCCAAGCCCTAAACCCCTCCAACCTCCAACCCTTGGCCTCTCGTCACCATCAATGCCATCCTGGGTCACCACCATCTTGGGGTCTCCAACATTGCTACTTTTATATATATTGATTTTTGGAGTTATTTTACAGTTACTTTTAATTTGAAGTTAGAGTTGTGTTTCTTAAATTACCATTTCATCTTTTTTTAAAAAAAAAATTTACATGATTTTATTTTATTTTTACAGTATATACTGTTTTCTATTTGGGGTCCTCATAAGGAATAGAGACAAAGCGGATTTGTTTCCCACAGCTAGGAGCGGGGATGTGCTCTTCGTCCCAACCCGCCCCATTGCCGCTCTCAAGTATATGTGAGATCAAGCGATAAAAAATCAAAGATCCTAACTTGGAGCCAAGGTGGTTCTATTTATAAGTATTCTTGAGGGTATTTTGGTCTTCTTTGATCGACACATGTAAAGTTTTTAATTGGCTCCTTACTTGATGTACAATCTATACAGAGGATTGCACTGCTACGTCCTACAACAGACATGGCACGATTGTCGAAGGTTCTTTTTTTTTTTGGACATGGCATAGGCCATAACACAACAGCCCAGCCCAAAGGCCCTCACCATAGAGACAAAAAGATCAGGACACAGTACTGATCTAGCTCTACTGGAAGAAGCAGCGTACACCCACGCGAAGCAACACACTCCGGAAAAACCGATTCATCGGAAGCTGCTCAAAATTATCACACTACCCATTCTCCACCTCTGGAGCACCTTCCTGCAGCAGATTCCTCAAAGCTCTTGAGGATGATACATCCACCTACCTTCAAGGATGATACGTCGAAGTAGTGTTTCTACTATTTGAATTATGGTCATTTGTGGTCAAGTTCATGAAAAACTAATTTTGAGTTGCGTAGTCTAATAGGGCCCACTAAGGTTGAGGGTAATCAATCTATATACGCTTAATCTATATGGATCAGTCGATTAAGATTAATTTATAACTCTCCTAAAATATATATTATCAATCATTGTTAAATAAATTATATATTAGAGCCATAAATAAAATTTAGAAAAACTCGACACTGGAGAATAAATGTAGAGCTTCATCGTCATTTAAATTTGGCTAAAATTAATAAGTACTTCTAATTCTAATATCCGGAACTGCTATAACAAAATAAAATTGCGGAACAAAGTACATCTAATACTATTTTACTCTAAATTAATTATGTTCATACTTAAAATAGCATTACCCTTATAATTTTTCAAAAATTACTCATATAATTAACAAATTTTATGAAGAAATAAGTCAAATAAAATAATGGAGTATAAACTATTAGTAGCATCACTTTGTAGGAAAGGGGAACAAAACAGGAAAAGGAAAGGTATTGTCAATGTACGAAAGAGGATCTTGACATCTTTTTTTTTTCAGATTTATAAAAATCATACTTACACTTTTTTAATTTAAAATTGAAATAATTTTTTTAAAAAAAATTTATAATATATACTATCACTCTTTTAACTTTAAAAAAAAATACCAAGTCTTCTTTATTTTAAATTTTATAAGTATTAATTTAACTTTTAGTAATTTTTATTGTATTGAATTAAATTATTTATAATTTTTTTTAAATCAAATAATGTAAACTTCACTGACATTGTTATGAAAAGAAGATAAATTTTAGTATAAATTAAAACTTTTAAATTTTAAGTTTCAAAAGCTTTAAAACAGGTATATATAATTTATTAAAAAAAAATTAAAAAGAAACAAAAAAGGTCACGCGTGCCTGCAAACTTTGTAGGGCCGCCCTCGAACATTTAAAAAACAATATTTTTTGTTTTCCTCTGTTACACCCCTTGAAAATTTTATTTTTAAAGTGCTATGGAAAAATGGACTCTGAATTAAAATTTTAAATAAATTGTATCTATTACCTAAAAGTCTTTCAAAATTAAGGGGCAAGTTTGAGCGGCCAAACTTCGTTGAATTGGACTTCTCAACATTTACTGCTTTTTACAGAAATTACAGTATAAATATTGGAGATGAAAAAGAAAACATATAAGCACAAAGACATAATCTTTTAATGTAGATTCCAAAAAGAATATGTCTCCTTTAAAATTAACAATGCTAATTTCTCTAGATGTAATGAATCCAAATCCCAAAGAAAGATAATCATAATTAAAAGATTATATACTAAATATTAAAAAAATGCAAAAATTAAAAATTAAAATTTTATGAGAGAAAATCATTGAATAAAAATTAAAATAAGAGATTCAAGTCACAAACAATCAATTTAATTTTATGTCAGAAAAATTAACTATAAAAATAATTTATTTATTGTAAAGATTGATAAAAAATTATTAAATAAGATAAAAAAATTTGTATATAATTTTTATTAATTAAAAAAAATAGTATTAAAATAAATTTTTTAAAAAAATTTAGAAAAAAAAGAATATGTATTACATATATTTGAACAATCAAAAACATATGATAAGATCATAACTTACGTGAAAATACAAAATAAAGACACAAATTTTTCACAATTATTGGACTACATCAAAAACTTTCTCTAAATTCATATTTTTTAACTTAATTTTAAACACAAATACTAAAAATATACAAAATTTAGAACCTAGATATATGATTTTTATAGATAATGAATCAAAAGAAAAAATAAATATAAAGTTAGAGTTACGAAAATAAACTTTAAAAACACATTATTTTTATATAAACAAAAATAAAACAAAATATATAAAATATATTTTTAATAAAATACAAACAAATATAAATTTAAAAATAAAATTTAAAAATCTTATATTAAAACAAGTTACAAACTTTTAATATTTTGAGTCCATTATACAAAATGATAACGAAATAAAAGAAAACGTAAACTTTAAGATTCAAGTAGAATGGATGAAATAAAAAAAAAGTTCGAATATCATTTGTAATAGAAAAATGCTCACTCAAAATTAAAGAAAATTTTTACTGTACAATTATAAAACCTATCATACTGTATGATACTGAATATTGGATAATTAAAAAACAATATAAAAATAAACTCAATGTTGTAAATATAAAAATATTGTCCTGAATATATATACACACTAGCAGAGATATAATTAGAAATGAGTACATTAAAAAAAAAAAAATTGAAACAACCCCTATTGTAAAAAATATGATACAATTTTGTTTAAGGTGATTTGAGTGTAAAAAAAACCTACAAAAACTAAAAAAACTAATAACATAAGGAGATCAGATGAAAAATAATCTGATAATTAAAAATAGAGAAAAAAATACTAAATAAAACTATTAATAATTTAATAGTTAATAATTTATCTATTAAACTCATTCATGATAATTGCTTCTCTGTTTCGTAACAAAACGAGATTCTTTCCCCAATGAAGTAAATGTACTATGAGTAACATAACAAACTAGTATTGTAGCCCATCAAAGAAAACAATATCGGCACCTGACAGTGGTCACTACCAAAAAAATTGACCAAAACCACATATACATAGCATTTACACAGAATAAAGTTAAGAGAGATTTGGAGGTCCTCCACTAGCATTAGAAGAGTTGGCACGCCTGCATTCACAAGTGCATAAATTTCTAGATCCTTCTACTACACGTTGTGACCTTTTGGAATGAAGCTTGATGTTCACCACCTTGCCAGCCATCTGTTGCATAATATAAGAGAAAAGTTATAGTTAAATAGAAGGATCATTTCATTTAAAAACATACTCCAAAATATGGAAAAATGAAAAAGCAGACACGTAAAGGAAATATTAAGAAACAATATGATGTGGGTTCCCCTCGCCCATACCACCTCAAAATAGTGGTTATTTAAGATCAGACCATGCAGTTCGGCACCGATATTTGTGGTAGCTTCCGGCACAAATTGGCCAAGACCACATCATCTTCCACTTAGTAACTAACCTTAGAAGTTTCTAGGTTTAGAGGAATAAATAAAACACTTCAAAATAGGTGCAAGAGACATTACTCAAATCATAACATACAGTGTTTAAGAAAAGATTATTTCAACAAAGAAAATATGTTTCCTTGGGCAGTACAACTTAGATGACATCAAATCACTTTAAAAGCTTAGCAACGCAGAATGTCTACATTATTATTATTATTATAGAAAAACTTCATCATAACTATAATGTAACAACATACAAGCAAATGAACTTGAAAAGGGGACAGTATCAAGATTACTAAGACCAAACTACCAGTAGGGAAGCTACTGCCTTATTTTCCTAATAACTGTGCTCCCAAGGCCCACTCGTATGGGCTTGGCCCACTCACCTCACTCAAATGCTTAAAATGCTTGATGATGGATCCCCATGATTTTTCCAGGAATCATGGCTTTCCAAAGTCACTAGAGGGAAGGCCCACCATGTCGCTGCCACGATCCTCCATAACACTTCCATCCTCTCATTTGCCAAATTGAGGATGCTGATGAGGACGCACAGTAGGTATAAGCTTAGCCTACACAACGCTAGAGGACCATACATTCCGAACCATTTATAAGGGCCAAGTATAGTGACTAATCAAGTAACTTGAACAGGCCCAACCATGTGACATGACCCAAAATGCTCAACCTGTGGATGTGGGACCAGTTGCATTATACATAATTTTACAAGGACTCTATGCCAAAAAAAAATTTACAAGGACTCAAACTTCTAATAGGGGAACCTAATAGCTTTTACAAATTCTAGGACTTTAGTTACAGCACCTAAGCAAGGATAAAGTTTGCTAACCACTCCAATCAGGACTTGCTCTAAAGAAATAACAGGTTATGAACTTAAACCATATATTGAGAGTGCAATGCATCGAAAAGACAAAGCCATTTCTTTTCACAAAGCAAAAATGGAAACATAAAAGAGAAACTTATTAAATAAAAGGGATGGAAAGAAACCATTCTCCAAACCAAGTCTTCGGGACCCAATGGTTGAGCTGGGCTGCTATACAGGAAATGCCTGGAGTACTGAAGAAAACAAAATCAAAACAATCAACACCCAAGACAATGCACAAAATATCAAATTAAGAAAATGAAGAAACGTAGAATTTTTTTTGGATAAGAACACGGAAATTTATTATTGCTAGATATATTTGATACATAAACAACTTCCCAGCCTAATGCATAAGCATGATATTGGGCAACAATAGAAAGCTGCCACCAAACTATAATAACGCAAAGTGATTTTAAAAGGAAACTACTCATCTCTTGCAAGGTATAAAAAACACATCAAATAACGAAGATCTAAAAAGGCGAAATCTATTGTGTTGACAGCCTCAGCAGGATTAATACTGATGACTTGTTGCAGCTTCCAAGGCCAAATTTGGCAATTTCCTCTAATATTTGTTTCATGTGCAAGACTAACTCAAACTAATGGGCATTTGTTTTTACATTGTAGAATGGCAACTTTTCCTTGGAATAAATTATTTGCTGCCTTTGGTCAGAGTTGGGCTTGCCCAGAAAAGATAGACCAGTTTTTAATGGTCCGTTATAATCATCTGGGACATAATAAAGAGGGAAAAGTTGTGGCATTGTGCAATTTTTGCCGTGATTTGGTGCATCTGGTTGAAAGAGGAATGCTAATATCTTTAAAGGAGTCTCAATGACTTTTAATGCTTTATGGGGTAGGGCTGTTTGTTTCTCTGGTGTTCTGGCCATGGCTATTTTAAGGGAGTTTCTTTGTCAGATTTAAATAGAGATTAAGAGCCTTTGTTATGTGTCTAATTTAAGTTTTTGTTATCCTTTTTGGTTTCTTTGTTATTTTCTATTTAAGGAGGCTGTCTTATCCTCCTTTCTTATATTTCTCCTTCTAAAACAATTTCTTTTTCTATCCAAAAAAAAAAATCTCTAAAAGTAAATTAGCAAGTGAAGTAAATAACCCTGATCACAGACCTTGGCAAGATTTTGTTGCATTTCTTTGATAAGAGCAGGTCTAATTCCTCTCAGAAATTTCACAAGCCAACCTGGTTTAATAGCATCATTGGAAGAAACAAAGAGTGATATCTGCAAATACAATAACGGCATAAACCCTCAGCCATTTTCCATTGAACAATTGAAATAAACATATTATAAAACTCCCACTTTTCAGTTACCCACATATCACATACTTGATGAAACAGCCATATGACTAAGAAATACATCATAAATGACACGTGTCTAGTGCCCCCAATAAAGTTTTAACAAATACTGCCAATATGTTTAAGTAGATCTGTTCTATTTTCAGCAAATGAGTCAATAAAACAACAATAATCAAGCACTCAATTATGCCTTGCATATATATCAGTTAATTTGTTTGAGTTTATATAACCAAAAGAAAAAAATAATCTCTAGAACCCCATTCATCTCCAGAGTGGTAGATTACTTATAGGCAATATGAAAATATAACATCGTAGTATCATGTTGAATTGAGATAAATTAAACCATTATATGCTCCCATAACCATATATGCAACAGACATATAAAGCAATGGATGATAACATAGCAACCTACCCACACCTTCCATGGTAAAACTGTTAGGCTGACTTGCTACCTAACAAAGCTACCAGTTTTTTTCTTTAATTTACACTTCATTATCAATAATATTTTTCATATCATCAATTACTTGATGCTCCCAACCTATGAATCCATCAAGGCAACAAACATAAATACAAACGCACCTTCCTATAATCAAGAATTCCTTCAAAAGGGAGCTCCAGCTCATCACTTATTATTACAGGAATGCATCCACTAACAATAGCATCAAATAATCTAGCAGATGATGGAGTATCACCAGCTGGACTCAAGCAAAATAGAGACCTGATCACACAGAAGGAAACAAAATAATTCAAGAAAGTAAGTAACCAGATTAAATATTTTTCAGTGTCAAACTTATATTACTTGCGCATGCCACTTTGAGCTGCTGCTTTTCCTCTCTCTCCTGCTGCTCCCTCCTCTATAATTACACCATCAACTCCACTCAACTCCTCTACAAGTTTACTGCGTATCTTCCCTCCCTGAAATTGGACAAGAAAGAAATTAGTCGAACCTCAGTGTATATGAAATTTGTATTTGATAGAGAGAATGCCACATATAAAAAGAGGCATGACTTAAAGGTGCACAAAAAGTTATTCTCTAGATCAAAACATAATTAGGGACTTCTGAGACAGGAAATATAAGAATAAAGGCATCAATAACCATCAGCAACTAAGAAAAATCATATACTGAGTGATTGGCTTCAATTTAAACCATATATGCATTTCAAGATATTAGATAAATATTAACATAAATATTGTACTTTTATATTTTTGCCATATTTTCAATTAAATTAGCCAGTCCAGTATTGGCCCCAAAGCAGCAAATGAATCACATAAATAAACCAAGTCTTATAACTGCTATCTCAATACACAGATTGAGAGTTAAAGGACCTATAGTACGCAACTGAAGTCTCATGAGTGCTGTCTAAAGTCCCTAAGGACTCATAGCTTCAAAGACGTAGAATTTTACTGTTAAGACTAACTGTAAATAGTAGGCTAAGTTGTTTATTCTTTAGTCCGACATTGCTTGTTTCTTATGCTGTACACTTTCTCATAATCCTATTTACTTATGCTTTCCCAAATCCTATCTTTCTTTAGTTTCTTCATGATATGCCAGGTAGGTTTCCACTGCATCCACCAACAGAATTTTTACAGTGGCTGTGTAGCTCCTTGAGCACTATTCTGATTATTGGAAAAATTTTACGACAAGCCTCTTTTGTCAACCTTCGGTTAAGGGACACTGACATTCACCAAAGATGGCAACAATGAGCTGTTTACAGTCTCTTCCTGGCCAGACCTCTTTGTTTCCAGCCTTGGGCCATTGTGCCTCCCTTTTCCCTTTTGTTCCTTGACATGTTTTGGGAGTCATTCTCACTATTCAACCATGCCCTTTAAACTGTGTTTGTGCTTTTCCGGGACTGTTTAAGGCTTTCCAAAGCATTTTCTCCCTTTTCTTTATTCTTTACATGGTACTAGAGCTAATGATATTTGATGGTCTAATAGATAATGGTAGATACCAAAGACTTGTAGGAGAACTAAATTATCTCATGATTACTCAACTGGATTTGCAATTAGTAGGGTCAGTCTGTTTTTACAATCTTACTGTGATAGTTATTGGGATGTGATTCACAACCTCAGATATATCAGGGGAGCACTAGGCCAAGGGTTGTATGATTAATGAAGATATGGGTAACACACAAATGATTGGTTACATTGATGCTGATTGGGCAGGGTCTTCTCTAATAGGTGTCAACTTCTGAATATTGTATCTTATTTGACGAAATACGGTTTCCTAAACGCATAAGAAACAAAATGTCACTAGTAGGTCCAGTGAAAAAGCTAAATACTGCACTATAGTTCTGGCTACATGTGAACTTATTTGGCTACAACAATTAATTCAGAAGTTAAAGTTCAAGAAAAGAAAAATCACCCAGATGCAGCTAATTTGTGAAAGTTCTACATATAGCTGCCAACCCTGTTTTTCATGAGACGATCAAACATATAGAGATTGATTGTCATTTTATCAAGAAGAAAATTTTGTTTGGCTGTGTCACGAGTTTTGTCAACTCAAGTGAGCAAATAGTGAATATCTTAACCAAATTCATTAGAGGTCCTTTTATCAATTATATCTACAACAAGTTTTGTACATATGATTAATATGCTTCAACTTGAGAAGGAGTATTAAAATTAAGTGTTAAAAGTAGGCTAAGTTTTTTTTAATTAAAGAAGAAATTGTATTAAAATAAAAAGAAAACAATACAAAATGTTGGAGGATAAGATATCCTCAAAACTAGAAAAACAGATTAAAAAAAACCATTAGAGACAAAGAAACAAAAACCCTATAAATCTAATTAATGTAGAAGAGCTGTCCAATCTCTTTACATACCCAAAATAGTGATTCCCTTACATAAAACATGTGCTGAACACCAAAGAGAAGCCATACACACAATTCTATCCCATAACAAATTTATAGGTGAAGATAAACCCTTGGAGATGTAAGCATTCCTTTCCAACAATAAAATCATTGCCACAAGGCTTTGTTGTCCTTCTTAATACCAAACCAACAAAATGAAGAAATTGATTCAACATTGCTCATTATTTATTCTTTAGTCACACATGGGTTGTTTCTTATGCTGTATAGTTTTTCCTTATTATAAATATAATAGGGTGTAAATGTATTTACTTACGGTTTCCAGTCTTTTCTCTCTCATTAGTCTCTTCCATTACAACTGAGTACCTGATACCTCCTTTAAAGAAGTAAATTTGCAATCATATGACACTTCCATATCCCAAAAGCACTCATAAATAGGACAATAACCCAGGAAAAACAAAATGACTATCATTATACCATCAAAATCTTTTAACCAAAGGAGTCCTCCATCTTGCATGTATGAATAGGATGGCATCATACCATTGAAGTTCTAGAGTCTAGACAATGGGTCAATCCACTCTAATTATAGTTAAGGTAGTCGAGAAAATATTAAGCTACATTTCCAGATTCACGGGTTGACATTTTCAGTAGGTAAATGTAAACATGATCAAGATGACTTCCATTAAGCAACAGAATGCTATTCTATGATATTCATAATAAGTAAAAATGTCACAATAAAGAACACTAGAAGTCCAGAACTATTATTTCAGATAATATAAGTCTGATTCCAACAAAGGATGGTCCCTAAAAAAATTTAGACAAAATGGGTCAAACCATGGTTAAAAACTAGCATGTTATTTTCCATCAAAAAGTAAATTAGGATGTTATTAGTCATAAACAGCTATAGGTAAAAGTTAAACCATAAACCAACAATTACTCAGTACCTAACAAGTATATTACTTCTTAATTTCATAGTTTCAACCTGTCAATTAATTAATCAGTAATTGCACCACGTGCTTACCGCATTTCTTTTGAGCCGACCGCGAAAGAAAAGCAGCGTGCTTCTCCCTTGATTTGTTTCAGATAAACATTTGGCATCACATAAATCAACATTGGGAACATAAGGAATAATCAGGTCTTTCTCTAGATAAACCTGTCCTGGCTTGTACCTGCAAGATAAAAAAAATAAAAACATCACTAGGCGCCAGTTTCAATGGCTAATGGCATTTTAATATACAAAGTTATATGCAACTAAACCATTTACCAGTTTCCTGTGGAATCCATATCTGGCAACAGCCAAATTGCATTCTTCACATATCGGCGAACAGATTTAAAAGACCAGGGATGATGCACAGGAAGTACATGATCTCTTCCACCGGAGCGCTTCCATGCAGGTTGATCTGTGACCCACTTCAAAGCTTCCTATGCCCAGAACTAAAAGTATATTAGATCTAGAATACATAATTAATTATTAATTAAAAAAATTACAGTGCATCCCAGATTCATCTAAACTACAAGGGATATAGAGAGTTCCAGTTGAAGGTGATCAGTGGCTGGCCCCAATACTACAACACAAATTTACCTAAAACCACCATCTAATTTAAATCATCTAACCCAGTTTTGCTAACATAATAATGTAGAACAGGAAGGGAAAAAAGGGACAATAAGAAAATTATCAAAATATACTCAATTTAATTTACCAATAATCAAGAGGCAACAATAATAACTTACTAGAGACCCATTTAAATTATAGGCAACCAAAATAAGAAATCCTCAAGACATCAGGTAATGCATAATCATACTAAGTTTCCTGATCATACAAGGATACTATAATATAGGCTAACATAACCTTAGGTCCAAAAGCCATTATTCAAATCCCTAATTAAATCCTAAATTACCTCAATTACCAAATTACAAACCCTAACTCTCAAATAATATTACATTTGTTGCATAATAAAATAAATAATAATTCTATCACCTCATTCTGCATTACAATGCTTATATACATGATACCATGGCTAGTTACATAATGGTTTTCAGATAAATTAGTTACATAATGTTACAAAGGTGATTAATGTATATGGGGCCTAAATTATCAGCAACTGATGTAAGAGAGGTTCACAAGTATTTGAAAGCTTCCATGTGGATTCCAATCAAAAAAATTGTGACAGCGGCATATAAAGGATGCTGAAAGGACTAAGATAAGGTTACATGGCAAAGAGTGAACAGGAGTGGACCAAAGACTTGCTTATGGTATTCCGATGTCTTGCAAATTTCTGATATCAGAATAAAACAGAAACTTTATGGAACTCAAGCAAATTTCACAAATCCGAAGGCTTATATATGGGTGAAAGACTAAGAAATAAGAATACTTAAGGTCACTTTGGAATATCCCCTTTGGCTCCTTAGACACTAGATTTGGGATGAAATTGCACCATACAACCAAATAGAAATGACTTCCCACTGCTTATTTTCTCAAAATTTCCTCTTGGTTGATTTGAGAAGGTTAAATACAAATTCTACTACTCAGTTAAGAATGCAAAAACTCCTAAATGTGGAACTAAGAACTAAAACTAACAGCCAAGGTAATCTAATAAATCAGATTTATAAAAGCTTTCGCTCAAGAACAGCCTCCATCTAATAGATCTGCACCCCAAATAAAAAAAGAATAGAAACTAATATAAACATATAACCAACAAGCACATGAAACATGAATCATTTTAAGAAATATTTTATAAATGTTATCAAACAGATGAAGAAGGGATACTAGAAATTATATTAGTAGTTCTAAAATATCAGAATTAAACCCCATGTAAATATTGTTTGCATTAAGTAAAGAGCAGGCTAAGCTTTATATTCTTTAGTCCCACATTGCTAATTTTACCCTACAATGTAGTCTTTTCCTCATTATAAACATAATATAGCATAAGCCTATCTCCTGACACTTTCCAAATATCTCTTCTTTCTTAGTTTCTAAATATATAAACCATAATTTGATATTATTATTACTCATTAACTGTATGTTTGGGAACAAAAACATACTATGAAGATTGATGGAAAGTCAACTATGAAGTTATGGGAGAAGATCATTGAGCAAAGATTAAGACAAGAGACTCAAATTACAGAGAACCAGTTTGGATTTATGCCAGGAAGGTCAACTATGGAAGCAATTTATTTACTACGGAAAATTGATGGAAAGGTATCAAAGCTGACGGAAATATTTTCACATGGTTTTTATTGATCTGAAAAAGACATATGACAGAGTGTCAAGAGAGATCCTATGGAAGGCTTTAGAAAAGAAAGGAGTACGTATTGCGTACATTCGAGCAATCAAAGATATGTACGATGGGATAACGACTTGCGTAAGAACACAAAATGGGAATACAAAGGATTTTCCCACAACTATTGGACTACATCAAGGGTCTTCTCTGAGTCCGTATTTTTTTAACTTGATTTTGGACGCAGTTACTGAACATATACAAGAGTTGGGGCCTCAATGCATGATTTTTGCAGATGATGTAGTCTTTATTGGTGAATCGAAAGAGGAAATAAATATGAAGTTAGAGTCATGGAGACAAATTTTAAAAACACACGGTTTCCGGATAAGTAGAAATAAAACAGAATATATGGAATGTATTTTTAGTAAGAGACGAACAAATACGAATGTAAACGTGAAACTTGGAGACTATATATTAAAACAAGTTACAAGTTTTAAATATCTTGGGTCTATTATACAAAATGACGGTGAAGTAAAGGAGGATGTAAACCACAGGATTCAAGCTGGATGGATGAAATGGAGGAAAGTTTCGAGTGTCATTTGTGATAAAAAAGTGTCGCTCAAAGTTAAAAGAAAATTCTACTGTACGACTATAAGACCGGCTATATTGTATGGTACGGAATGTTGGGCGGTTAAAAGATAACATGAAGATAAACTCAACGTTGCAGAGATGAGAATGTTGCGTTGGATGTGTGGACACACCAGAAGAGATATGATTAGAAATGAGTGCATTAGAGAAAAAGTTGGGATAGCACCTATTGTGGAGAAGATGGTTGAAACTCGCTTAGTGCTCGTTTGGTACGTTGGAATAAATTTCAATGGAATGGAAAGAAGAAAGGAAGAGGGAATAGAAAAGAGAATAGAATGCCATTACTTTATTTGGTATGTAATGGAAAGAATTAGGTAATGTAATATTTTATTGTTTGATTAATAGAAATTGAAAGAATAGAAAGATAAGATAAACAAAATGATTAAATTAATTTTAATATAAATTAATTAAATTAATTTTTTTAAATAAAAAAATTTTAAAAAAAAATTTTCTTTAAAAAATTTTTTTATAAATTAATTTTTACAAAATATATTCAAATTAATTTTTTTAATAATTAAATTAAATTATTTTAATACAAAAAATTTAAAATTAACATTATTTTATGATGGAATCATGGATTCCATCTATTATTGGAAGGAGTCCATTTTCCATCATATGATGGAATGGAGCATTCCATGGAATGCTCTATTCCATCCATTCCATCGTACCAAACACTGGAATTTTGCTTTCCATCTCAGATTCCATTCCCATTCCTGTGTACCAAACGGGCACTTAAGGTGATTTGGCCATGTGTGGAGAAGACCTACAGAAGCCCTAGTGAGAAGAGTTGATCAGATGGAGAATAGTCCAATAATTAGAGGTAGAGGGAGGCCAAAGAAAACAATAAGTGAAACTATTAAAAATGATTTAATATTTAATAACTTATCTATTGATTTCATCCATGATAGGTCACTATGGCGCCGTTTGATCCATGTTAGGCCACTATGGCGCCGTTTGATCCATGTAGCCGACCCCACCTAGTGAGAAAAGGCTTAGTTGTTGTTGTTGTAACTGTATGTTTGGGAAGTAAAGGTTTTTAAAGGGAGTGTTTGTTTCAACGGAGGGGAGGGGAGGGGAGGAGAGGGAAAGGATTTTAATGGAGGGGACAGGAAGGAAAGGAAAATAAAACTTCTTTGTTTGGTTTAGTTTAAGGGGAGGGAAGGGAAGGGAAGGGAAAATAAGTTTTACTTTGTTTGGAGGAAAAATAAAATAAAATGACTATTATTCCCCTTTAATTTTAAACAAATATACAGCAAAAAAGAGGGGGGAGGGATAATTTGGGTATTAAAAAAATTTGGTGAGAGCATTTTTATCTCTTCACCATCCCACAATTTTCCTTTCTTCAAATCCTGCCATTTTCGAAGGGGAAAGAGATGAGGGGAGGGAAGAGATTTTGCCTCTCTATTTTCCCTCCACTCTCCTCCAAATTATTGAAACAAACAAGGTAATTTTAAAAAAATCCCTCTCCTCCCCTCCCCTCCACTCCATTTCCCTCAAACCAAACACTACCAAAGGGAAGGGGAGGAGACGATAGATCACATCATGAAGACTAAAACAAGCTAGTTCCTTTACATTTTCTTTTAGCTTTATAGATAAATGAAAAGCAAATGTGAGGAAAAAATATTTCATTAAGAACCCATCATTAAATAGGTAAGAGAGACTTTAAAGTCCAAAGGCAAATATATTAATAACTGAACCAAATATTAGTATAATCTTCAGGAGCAAATTAACATCAGACTTCTTGAAATTTTACCCCTTTCTGATGTTGTAACCACATAAAAATAAGAGAAAATCCAATTAAAAAGGTGAAAATAACCAAACTTGAAATGGTGTGAAAAGTCAACTAAAGTATATATATAAGGAACTGGTATGCTGTGCATATATACCCAAAACATGAATTTCAAACAAATGGAAGTAATTGAAGAGACATTCTAAGTGAAACTATTAATTGATAAAATGGAGTGACCTTTCATACAGCTGGAAAATAAATATCTCAAGTTTGCTATTTTTAATCAAAAGAACTAAAAATAGACAAGGTACAACGTCAAGGGGGAAAAAACTCTTGGAAGAGCACTCACACCCTATAAAGTGCCTTGCATTGCTGTTTCTCCATCAGGAAGAAGCTTATAGTAGTGAAGAAGGGTATGTAGAACAAATCTGCCTCCTCTTGTCGATGAACTCTAACAACACTTTTTAAAAGTCTTTCTGATTCTGGAGCAATCAGATCTGCCCAGAGCCAGTAATCAATAGAGTGCTGCATTGACAATGAATTATGCAGATTACAGATGAAATCATTTGATAAAGAAAGTAGAAAAAAGACAAGGAAAGTTCTAAAGTGATCACATATCATCAACTGCCCTTATCATTTCAACGAGACAGCATACTCTCATACCCAAGAATTATTATTAGAAATAGTAGGGGAGGTTCAGTATAGAAAATTTGATTCCTTTTATTTCATAGAATAAGCATTATAAGATGGAAAAATCAGGTCAATAAATTCATTTTGGAGTTTACAGCAGCTAGACACTAAAAGCTTATACCAATTGGAAACTAGTCAATCAATCCTTGACAACTCAACAGGCTTTCAACTAATTCAAAATAACCTTAAATGCCAAGATATAATAATAACAGATATGACAACAATAAATTCGACAGATTTTAAAGTTTATTTACTTGTTTAATGATTCTACCCTAGTTTAAAAACTCAACTTTCAAACCAACCTTTAAGTAGTAATTTCTGTGAAATTATTTTCAACTAACAAAGAACATCAACCTGTCCAATCCTCCTTATATTCAATCAAAACAATCTACTAGTGAAAACGATTGCAAAATCAAAATCCCAGAGAGAAAAAGAGAAAATACAACAAATATCATTGAAAAAAAAAACGTTACCAAATGTGATGGTACCTGTTCGATGAGACGGTGTACTGGGCTGCCATTAGAGGTCAGATTGTAGGTATCCTTGTATGTATTCCTAAACAGCCAAAGCAAATCGTAGGTGAATTTGCTCGGCATGTTATAAACATAAACCTTAAGGGGCAGACCCACTGGATAATAAGGATCACTATACAATCTATCCATCTCCGTGTCATAGACCCTATTATCCAGCTTTTCCACCTCCACTTCCCCAACTGCCCCATCCACTGTATCGTCGTGAACGGAGGGGGATCTGGGGGCTTTATGGGTGAGGAAGTCCTCAAGTGAGGCCACAAATGAGGTCTCCGCATCCATTGTCGGCTGCGGGACCTGCAAATGGGTGGCATTACGGATTGGAGAAAGGGAGAAGAGGAAGAAGAGGAATGAGAATCCGAGAAGCAAGAGACAGAAGAGGAGGTTTCGGGATTTGGATCTTGGGATGTACTTTCCTGCCATTTTCTCTTCTCTGTCTACAGTATTGGATGCCTATAACTTTCAAGAGGGAATCCTAACGATGCTGATCTTGCGAGCTGAATAAACTCCCATGAAGGGGGTTTATGTAGGAATATAAATGTAAGCCAGAAGCTACGAGAAGAGACAGAGTAATAATAAACAAGGAATTAAATTTGGTTTCGAGTAACTTCCAAAATTTTGTGAAAATAAATTTTTTTGAAAGAAACGTTAAACAATTTTTTTTTAATTTTAAATAATTTTAATACAATATTAATAATATAAATATATAAAATTATATTAAAATTAATTTAAATAATTATTTATAACTAAAAATTTAGTAAAATATGCTATCATAATAATAAGGATTTCAACTTAAATTTTAGTGATATACAACATCTTGTTTAATTTTTTTTTTTTAACAAAAAAATAAAATTATGTCATTTTAATTTTCTATATATTATTATATTCACTCACAAATCATAACACTTCTCTTTTGCATTCGTCTCTCTATCTCTCTAACTTTCTTACAACTTACATTTTCAGGTGATTTTTTACCATGACTATATTTCATGTCTCTCTTAATCGTCTCCGATCTCTCTCTTTATCTCCCAATCTTTCTCTCTATTATTTTTATAGTTTTTTCTTTAAATTTAAGACGATAAACATCTTTATCCTACACAAATAATTTCAATCAAACAAAGAACATCCAATAGCTAAAAATTTTTCATTTAGAAAGGCAAACTTATCATATTTGATTAAAATAAAAGAAAAATAAAATGAATTTCTAAATCAAAGAGACTTTGTCCCTTGTTTTAAGAACATATTATCATAATTTTCAAAACACAAATCTCCTTTTGCTATGCATATCTTGACTAAGAAAAAGGAAGACAAGAACATGAGTTGTTTTTTTTTCAAAAATCAACTAAATGCATTCTAATTGTGATAAGATAGACCCATGATCATGAAAAGTGAACCACTTAATAGTCTATTTAAGCAAAACATACCTTTATAACATTATAATTTCATCCAAGTGAGGGAAAAGAAAAAATAAAAGCAAGGTAGAGTGAGAAAAGGAGAGAAAAAGAGGAGAAGAAAAGAAGAAAGAAGAAGGAGAAGTCTAGAAGACTAAGTACTCAAGGTAAGTTAGTTTAATCTCCATTTGAATCTATCTTTCTTCTTCATCTTTAGGGTTCAAAAACTCACCTTCCTCTTATTTAAACTGCTAGAAAAGTTAAGAAAATGGAAGAATTTTGTTACTTCCTTCAAGAAGAAACAAGAAAAAGAATTCACTAAGTGAACTAAGGAGATCTTTAGGTAGATTTAACAATATCTCTTTTTAAAGAAAAATTTTAAAATTTGTAACATTTATGTAGAATTTTGATCTTATAACCTTAATGAAATTTGCAATATTTTTTACTTTGATGATTGATCATGAATGTTACTTTATTATGTTACATGTTATTTTGCATATGTGAATGTTTTGGACATTACAGTTGGTGTGGAAATTTATGCATAGATATGGCTATAGGTGGTAACATTTTTATGATTTTTAAACTACTATTTTGTATATTTAAATATGGTAAAAAAATTGATGGAATATGATTAGATGTAAAGAAAATAGAAGATGATGTAATATAATGATGAACTAAAACCTTACGAAAGGATTGGTTAGGAAACTAGATTTCGGGATAACTAGGGGAGCTTCTATTTTTGAAATTCTAGGAAGAATCGATTAATAATTAAAAGAAATGGTTAACATGAAAAATTTAGATATATGTCTCACAGATTTTTAACTATTGGAATCACTTAATTTTGAGTCCAAATGAAGGAGATATTGTCCAATATGTAAGCAAAGGTCAGAAACTAGCTAACCAAAAAAGAATCTGTTAAGTATACATCTGTCCTTGAATTTCTGGACAAAATATGTAAAAAATTAAAGAAAATTGTTAACATAATAAATATAGATATATGTATCACGGATTTATAAGCTTTGAAATCACTTAATTTAGAGTCTATATGAAAGAGATATGGCTGATTAATTAGTAAATATTAAAATCAGTCTAGAATCGAGGGTGGTAAATGTAAGTGTTTTTATTTTCAATTTTCTAAGAGTAATTAGTAAGGGATATGAAAAAATAATAAACATGAAAGTTATATATAAATGTCTTAGAGTTTTA
Source organism: Gleditsia sinensis (assembly GCA_037074535.1). Classification (NCBI taxonomy): domain Eukaryota; kingdom Viridiplantae; phylum Streptophyta; class Magnoliopsida; order Fabales; family Fabaceae; genus Gleditsia; species Gleditsia sinensis. The sequence continues at coordinate 18,712,560 of CM073466.1, read as the reverse complement.
TAGGTTTTAAAATCAACTCATTTGGAGTTTGTATGAGGGAGATATTGTTCGATTAGTAAGTAGAGGTCTGAACTTACCCAAGAAGAAATAACATTGAATTTGAGGAAGCAGTAAAACCATGATTACTTAAGATTTCACTAAAATTTTCAACATAAGGATTTTAGAGGATTGTCTTATCTTTCAATTAACACCAAGATCACCTTAATCAGATTTAAAATGAGGGTGTTATACTCTATTTAGTGAAGAGAGGATAATAATGTTTAAAAAAGAATAATAATCTAATAAATGAAAATAATAAATGACTAGTGTATGCCATAGCCATTGCCATTGCATTAACTCTTTACCATCTTAAGTGTGTAATTTTGATATAGAAATATTTTATAAAGTAATATTTGAAATGATTATGTTTATGGCATGATTACCAATGATTTTTGGTAATGATTATATTTTGATAAAAATTATGGCATGTGAGTATAATGAACATACTTGTTATTGAAATTATATTTTTGCTATTAATGTGAAAAGAAAAGAAAAAAAACTAGCACAGTCACATGGCGGTCCGTATGGTGCATCAATATGGGACGCTTTACCAACAACTATAATTATGTTAATGAGAAAAGAAAAAGTGCCATGTCGGATGAAGCAAGAAAAGCCTGTACCGAAAAGTAGAAAGTACTCACTCTGACCTGGGTAGCTTGGTGTGAAAATAAGTTGATAGCCATCATATGATATTCTAAAAAGTTATTCATGCCATGCATGTCATAACTATACGATTTCTGCATAGATAAAGTGTATTCATGTGACTTAAAGATAATTATTGTAGTTTATACAGATGAACATTACATGACAAGTATTATTGATAATGATTTATTGTTGAACCTACTGTGATTTATTTCTCACTATCTTTTTATATCATGTTCAGAAAACTAAGTTATGCAGATATTCTCTATGACCGGCTTTTAACGTACGTTAGGTCAAGTTAGCTAAGATCCCGGTGAAGGTGCAACCACCCGCACCCGTATCTTCGAAACTGGTCAATATGGATGAATAAAATGTAGTCTTTTATGTGTTTGATTTTTTTGTGCATATATTTTGATTAATGATGTGTGCGTGAACTCAGAATTGTATAAATGGTATTTCTTAAATCTTATTTATGTTTGGTTAATTTAATTGAATGTTATTATAAGTTAAATAGTTTGAAGAAGAAGGTAATGACTTCATGGAATTTTAGAAATATGCATATAAGTATATATGTAAAAAAAATTGGAGTTGTTACACAATTAATACTTGACCCTATTGTCTCTTTTTTTTTTTGTCTAGATGCTTTTTGCTCTTTCATGAACTTCCAAACCACTTATAAGAAGAAAACTTGTCTACATTTATGTATATGCATATACGATCTTGTTCTTCTTCGTAGAATAACAAAAGAGAAATTTTAACATGTTGGAAAGCAAAATTCTATGGTAATATATGCTATCTAAGAACTACAATTAAGAAGTGTAGAACAAAAGCACCGGAAAAGAACTCCAAAAGTGGTAAGTCTATTAATTGAATTAAAAGCATATCGGTACACTGAACTTCTTGACTATGCGCTAGCAATGCTATATAACATAATAAAGTTAAGAGATTGTGTAAAGCTTTACAAATCATAAGGAGGCCAAGATATTTAAAATATTATTGACTGTAATTGTTGGGTCTTCTCATCATTCCTCCTTTCTTTTTCAATTTTCATTTATGATGCAAATGAACTCAAAGCCTACTTCTTAGTTACACAAACTTATTTTTGACCTCTGGTCTACCTAATGTATTAAAAGCAACATTAACTTAAGAAGCATTACTTGCATTGGTAAAAATTTAAACTATGGGAAGAATGAGTTTAGGTCCACACATTGTCTATTATATTTTGGACAAAAAATAAAATTATTTGATAATAAGCATAATTAAGTATTTTGAAGAATAGTGAGCTCTTGCATGAAATAGAGGTTTATATTACAATTTCAAATTTCATTACCTATATATTCCATCCTTGAATTAGGGATGCTCCACAAAGAATGGTCGCATATATATCTTTTCATCTTCTGATCTTTTACTTATTATTATATTTTTCATTAAAAATGTTTTTAACCAAAAGTGTTTTATAATTATATAAAACACTTCATAGCAATCAACTAACATTTATAGGATTTATAGAATTCTTGTCTCTAAGAATAGGAGCTGTAAAAAGTCTTGAAACTATGTTATGTAAGTACTTAGTATATGAACTATCCTCATAATTTCAATAAATTATATATAGCCGTAAATCCTTTTGAATTTCAATTTATTTTATATTATACAAAAGTTGAGTTTTAAGTTTATCTCATTGGTCGTTAAGTTGCTTCTTGGTTGAGTCTTTGTGTTATTTTGCACCATCTTTTTTTTAATCTTTTATTATTTTAGTAGCTAGTCTCATCATTCTTGGTGGATTACATTCTTGGGATGGATTCCTCAAATTCAAAAGAGTAAGAGACAAGCATCTACACCAAAATGATCCATAGATAATCCGAAAGGCAAAGAAAAAGTAGATGCTTATATTTCACTATTATTTGACACTAATATTCTAATATTGCTCATCTTAAGGGACAAAAAATGAAGCCCTCGACTAGTGAATCTCAAAAATATTCAACAGTATATGATCACTTCACCAAATTACCATATACAACAAAACCTATAGCTCAATGTAATTATTGTGGAAAGAGGTATATGTGTAATCTTAAGACGCAAGGTACTTCAAATTTGGTGAGTCATTTGTCTAAATGTCCTAAATATCCTTATGCTTTGGTGAATGATCTTAAACAAGAAGTGCTTGGTTTCAACCCCAAAAAAGATGGTGAAGGAAGTAATATGATAAAACACAAGTGTATGATCTTGAAGAGTGTCGAAAAGCTATAGTTGTTTTTGTTATTACTGATGAATCTCCATTTAAAATAGTTAAAGAATATGGATTTAAGTACTTTTGTAGTAGGTTGCAACCACAACTTCATATTTCTTCTTATGTTATTGTAGCTCAAGATTGTTATCAGTTGTATTTAGATAAGAAATTAAAATTCAAAAGTTTCTTGTAGTCAAATTGTATTAAGATATGTCTTACCACTTATGACTGTGGACATATAGAACTTTGCTTAAATGAGTGAGGCATTGAAAAAATGTTTACGATGATTATGAACAATGCTAGTGCAAATGATGTGGCAATAGCATATTTAAAAAAAAAAGAATGAAGACAATTAATAATTTTGTTTTAGATGGTGATTTTATGCATATTAAATGTTATACCCACATATTCAATTTAATTGTTAATGATGGATTAAAGAAGATGCATTCATTCATTATATCTATGCGTAATGCTGTGAGATATATTAGATCTTCTCTTTATAGACTTGCAAAATTTAAATGGTGTGTTGAACAATTAAAGACTGCATCTCAAAGTTTTGTATGTATAAATGTTCCAACTAGGTAGAACTCAACATTTTTGTATGTTAGAAGATGCTAAGAAATTTAAAGAGGCATTTAATAGGCTAAATGATTATGAAACTACCTATATAGATTATTTTGATGATAAGACAGCTGATTCTCCTTTTGATGATTGGAATAATACTAGAATCTTCATATATTTTTTGAAAATTTTCTATGATGTGACCTTAGAATTGCCTAGGTTTTTATATGTTACTTCAAATAAGACCTTCTCTTCACTTACTTTAGTTCAAAGTGAATTATTGCATTAGAGTTTAAATGATGACTCTTTGTTGAGTTGTATGTCAATTGAAATGAAGAAGAAATTTAACTAATATTGAGAAAAATTGAAAAACATAAACCCTTTATTGTTCATTGCCAATGTAATTGGCCCTAAGTACAAGCTTGCTTATGTGAAATGGCCATTTAATGATATTTATGATCCAATTGTATATTATAATATGAAAATTTACATAAAACATTCCTAATCGATGATCTAAGCAGTGCTAAAGTGAATGATCTAAAAAGAGTTCAATTTTTTTTCCTCACTCCTATGATTCTCATGTGTCCTTCATATGAAGCCATTGATTGAAACTGTTTCATTTTCCTGCAGGATTGGGGAGGTAATGTTGTAATGTTCTTGAGGTGTTGTTAGGGAAACTCCACTAGAGCTTATCCTTCTTGATAATATCTTGTCAAAAAAAGTTTCAAAGGCTCTATATATATCTTTGTGTGTAAGGCTTCATAAAGACTGATGCAACGTTAGGAAAAAAGTTCATTGATAATTTATTTATTGATAGTTTACTAGTTTACTGATGTCATATTGCCATTTGTGTGGTCATTTATATTATCTTTTATAGAACTAAATGTTTTAGGGTGAATTTTTATTATATGGGGGGTCATTAGGGATTCATATATATGAGGTGGTGTTGATTTTAGTCATCCTATTATTGTGTTGGGACATAACAATCCAAGTATAAATTTGCCTTAATATATGAAAGTTTCTGATATAAGGATATCGTCTAAACTTACTACAAATTTTTTTGGCTATTTCTTTAACTCGCCCAACCTGAATACATTAGGTGAACCAAACTGAGCTTTTTCTACCCAAATTAATTCGACATGACCTGTTCACTCGCTTGACCAGTTAGTTCCAGATGGATAAGATGCAACCCGATAAGTGTACTATCAAGTTGAGTTAGTCCCTAAACCCAACCCAACCCATCCCACTTACACCCCAAAGAAATAACAGCTCCCTTCCACAATCACAAACATAATTGTGATCTATACTAGTTGTGCTGTTGCAACTAGCCTCAAATAATTGAGGCTTTTAGGTTGCTTAATTCTCGTCATTGAGCAATCTTTTCCTATAGTTGCATCTTATTGTATCTACGAAACCAATATTCAATCTTCTCCAATGTATATCTTTCAATCAATTTCTACAAATCAAACCTTAAAATCCTAAATGTTTGTTTAACCAATGTCAAATTAAGTAAATTGAACCATAAATGGTTGACATAAGGATTCAATAGGCATTTAACATGACAAATAATGATTTAATAAATCACGTCAACTTGGACGTTAACAATTTATAAGGTAGAATAACAAAAGGACAAATGTGGTTCTTTTATCTATTGATTATAATATAATTGGTAATGTGGTTTTTTCTTTATATATAAAGTGATCACGTTTTATGGGCACATCATTACAATCATGATGCTACTCATAGTGGGCCCATCACCATCTATAGTTGAATATTTACTTTATGGTAGGTCTATAGTGTTTCTTATCTTGGATTCTTCTCCTTGAATTATGGCTTTATTTATACATTGGTTAAGAGGTGATGATCAGAGACATATCTTCCACACATCACAGGAAGAGTGCATAATCTTGTATCATTGCATCATATATCAATTATTCAAGAGGTGGTGACTAGAGATATATCTTCCATAAATCATAGGAAGAATACATGATCATATTAACTTTCATACCACATTGAGATATAATTAAGGTTCCACCTCTTGACATATCTTTTATAGGGAGCCGTGTCTTGTCACAAATTACTCAAAGCAAGATATCAATTGATTCTTACTAATATTACACATATGAGTTGTGGGGATTTCTTTGGGGACTATCTTGCATGAAGGCCATGATAAGGGGAATTTCTCTCTTATAAAGATAGGGGTAAATGATGGTAAAGACCTTATCCCATTCCCTACGAACCTTGCTATATTTAAATCACTATGATACATTTACTTTATTTGTTTACTTAACAAAAATATATCTATATTAGTAATTGTAAATTTATAATTATATATGTCTGTGTTTAGGGAGGTATTTGAATTTAGGACTATATATTTTTAAGATTTTATTTGACTTTCATAAAATTTTACTTAATTATTATTAAATATTAAAAATATGGAAGTCTTTTTGAGTCCTCCTACCCCTATGGAGAATAAGGATAGGGGAAATTCAACCCTCATTGTAGGAATGGAGATGGAGAGCTAAGGGATGATGGGGATGAGCGAGGAAGCCTTCCCAACCCTTGCCTCGCCCCATTATAGTCTCTAGACATCAACTAAATTGGGTGTTGTGACAGTTTGATTTATAGTAGCCAATACCTTATCCATTTATGGATCTTGATCACTTGAACATTTTATAGTTAAAATAGAATATGTCTATCTCATGTGCCTACCATTGTTAGTTAACTTTAATATCGCATTGAGATATAATTAGGGTTTCATCTCTTGAAATATTTTTACAAGGAGTTGTGCCTTGTCAAAAATTATCAAAGCAAGAAATTATTTTATGCTTATCATTATTACACATGAGTTGTGGTGATATTTATGGAAACTATGTTACATGGGGTTGTGATGGGGGATAATTTCTCCCTTATAGAAACAGGGGTAAGAGTAGATTTCTTCTTGCTTAAAATATAGGGGTAGAGTTGGGACTTTACTCCCTACGAGACCTTGCTATATTAAAATCACTGTAATACCCTTATTTTATTTGACTATTTTAATAAAATGATTAATTACACATTTGACCATTTATTTTTTAGAAATATGTCAATTTAGTTATTCTGTCATGCACATCAATCTGGTCCCTATTGATTTATAAAATGTAACAAAATAACCGCTTCGTTAAATAGATTGACAATTTTTTTATGACATATCCATTAAATTGCCACGTGACCTTACTTAAGTGCCATGTGGACCTCTCTTAATCTCATTAGCATCCCACTTAGCACCTAAAGTATAATTATTTTATTTTTTCAAAAATCATTGATGTATTGTCTAAAATTAAGAAAATAGGCTAAAATTTGTGGATTAACCAAATTAAAACATGGCTGTAGGCTTTAAATTGTAAAGTTCATTTAAATGTAGACTAATTTAACACGACCCATTTAGGACTTACTCTAAATCGGACTAGTTACAAGCCAACCTTTTTTTCTTTATTTTAATTTAAGAGCTGCACATATTTAATTCCCTTGGCAATATTTATGATAGGGTGTGAAAGCACGCTCACTCTTTCTTAATTAGATGCATAAAATAGGTTAGATGAAATTGACTTGTCACTTGATGGCCTTTAGTAGTTTTATTCAGGGGTGAGTATAACCCGCTCAACCCATTAGAACCCGTTTAAATTCAAGTAAAAATAAGTATTTTGGGTGGATTAAATCGAGTGAAATTTTTAAAAAAATTTAGGTTTATTAGTTTGGGTCGGGTTAAGGATATTTGAACCTGATATAATTGACCCGGCCGATAATATATATAACAAAAGTTAAACATAGTAATTATTGTTATTGTAGTTTAGTGGTGAAGAGGGCATATTATGATTATGGGAGATTTGGGTTCGAATCCCATTTGCTACCTTAAGTCCTTTTTTTTTCAAAAAAAAAAAGTTAAACGAAGTCGAACTTTCATCTCTCTCCTCCCTTCCCTTTTAAGTTCTTTTTTTTTTTCAAAAAAAAAAAAAAATTAAACGAAACCAAACTCTCATCTCTTTCTCCCCCCCTTCCCGCAACCTCTGGTCATTCTCTTATCTCTTGTGGCAACAATTGTCATCCCTCACTCTCTTGGCCTCTGTGTCTCTCGCGGTAACCCTAATGCAATTTTTTGTCTCTCACTTCCTTAATTTTTAATTTTCTCATGGTCTCACTGTATCTCTTTCCTCCTCAGTCTTTCAAAGATTTTTGGAAGACTAAAATTGCAACTAATGGTGTTCTTATTTTGTTTTTTTTTCTAACGACGGGTTGATGGTGCTCTTTTTCGTTATATTTTTTGATATTCTTGTTTTAATACTCAATTTCGTTTCATAACGTTCTTCTTGGTGATTCTTCCTCTCGAGCAACAGATCATGGAAATATTTGTTTTGCTTTTTTAAATTTGTTGGTATGCTTACTTTGTTTTTTCAAATCTATTTATGTGTATGCTTACAATTTTCTCTTTACTTTTTTTTTTTTTTTAATAATCTCTACTCTTTGAACTAAAAATACCTAATTGCAAGTGACACGTGACTCCACTGAAATACAAAGAAACCTATAAAATTTGAATTTTTTAGATTACCTAAAATTACAGTCGAGTTTGGCTTAAGATTTTTTCAACCCAACTACAGGTGAAATTTATACCTATATTTGACAGAACTTGACATGTGTTCATCTTTAATTTTATCCAAATTAACTATAATTTTCATAAGTGTCCGCTGGATCAAATTTTACAAAAGTTGCTACTCACTTAAATAATTTTTGTTTTAAGTAGATTAAATATATATAATAAATTTTTAATATTTTATTTATATAAAATTTAGTATACCATCGATCAACCAAATATTTTCCCAATACTGATATCCAAAAATTGAATCATATGGACTACGGTCTCAACCATTAGTCTACTTGCTGTTTTTATAATATTTTTTTTTTTGAGTTGGATTTAAAAATTTAAAAATTAGAGTGAAAAATGCTAAGCAAGGAGACGAAAATGCAGATGAGTGCAAAACGTAAACACTAGGAACATTTGATGCAAGGGAAGAACGCTTCAAATGTGCTCCATTTTCTTCGCTTTATTGACCCAGAGGCTACAAAAGCGAGAGCGAGAGAGAGATGAAAGCTTAAAATCAGCTTGTGGAATTCCGAAGACAAAATTCCCAAAACATTCCAATGGCAGCCCAAAGAAATGAATGTTCAATGCTTATTTAATTCCTCATTACTCAAATCGAACCAGTTACTAGCTCATTTGCTCGGAAAGTTTCTAGGTAAATCCAACGCAACTCAGCTGCATCATATTGACCCAACGGCGAGTTTGAACCGTTGAAGGAGAAGATACGATCTTGGACGGCGAGGGCGAGGTTGAAGGTGTGATCAGAGAGAGCTGAGGGCGGGGTGGCGTAGCCTGAGAGCGGTCCACGATAAACCCAAACCCTAACCACATTCAACTCTCTCCTGTTCTAAGGGCTTTGAGGAGAAGATAGTTTTTGGAAATGGATTTGACATGGCTGAATGCTATTTTAGTTGGGGCAGGTTGTCTTGCTTTTGGTTACTTCATTGGTTCTCGGTATCCTCTTCGCTGCCTTATCTCAGCAAGGTTAGCTAAAATGAGTTCAGTTGTGGACGGGAAGAAGAAGAAGAAGAATCCCAAAGAGCCGTTTGAGATTGAAGATCTGGCTGACATTCTAGATGATTTCAAAATGGTTATGAGTTCTTTCTCTCTTTCTCTTACAAACCCACAAACTGAATTTTAGTGGGAAGCTTGAACATTTGCCATTATTTTTCTGCAGGTATTGGTAGTGAGAAATGATCTTAAAATGGGTAAAGGAAAGATTGCTGCGCAGTGCAGGTACTTTTTTTCAAAAAAATATTATTTGGATGCATCTATCAGATAAACTTGTCTTCTGGGGTATATTAAACAAAATATGTGATTTGAAAGTTTAAAAAATAATTGAGATATGTGCATCTGGAAGCTAGTTGCGAGTGCCATTATGTGGACAAATAAGGAAAAGTTTTTTTTTTGGATGCTATCAGGATGGGATGATGGTGAATGACCGGAAAATTATTGGTCAATTGCTTTTTATCATAGATAATGTATGTACTGTCTGAATATTCATCTTTATTCTGTCTTCTGTCCTTGCTAGTAATGAGAATTGATATTATGCTCTATGAAAAGGGTCCATCCATGGAGAAAGGCACCACTTCTGCGTTTAACAGAGCTTAGTTCTTTTGATAAAGTTGATGCTGGAAAAAACTTGTTTCCAGTTGATACTATTACTTTGTATGTTTGAAACCTTAAATATTGTTCGGATAGTTTTTTGTGACATGGGGCCGACTTCACTGATGCTGATAATATATTTAGTTTGCTTTGTGAGAAGTACACTACCATGAAGTTTTTTGTGAACTTACTGATTGCTATTATTTTACTTGTTCATTTATTAACGGTTTATATTCTTCTTTCATTTAAGTTGATAAAATTTCTTTCCCAACTAATTGATGGTTGAATACTGTTCCTTTTATTATGTAGTCATGCAACTTTGGGTCTTTATAAAAAGCTTCTGTATCGAGCACCAAAAGCTTTGAACAGGTATGGCCACAAGCCTTGCTTTTGCTTGTAGGTCATCCTTGGTTGTATATCTCTTTATTCTGAAGTTTTTCAATTTGCAGGTGGGAGATGGGAGCACAGCCTAAGGTTGTTGTGAAAATTGAAAGCGAGGAAGATATGCTGATTTTACAAGTGAGCAATGTTTAAAGTTATTTGATTTGGTGCTACATTGGCTAATTTCTTGTATAATATGTTTAAGAGCAGGATATTGGCATAAGTGCCTGCTCTGCTGTACATCACTCAGTTATTGATTATGATTATGATTCACAGAAGTAACTTTAATTAGAATTTAATCTAATTTTACTAATAAAGAGGGAAGCAGGTTGCTTCTCGTCTAATTAATTATGTAAAAGTGGTTGAATGTTTAGTTGCTAACTCAGATAAATAGTTTCCCGCTTATTATACCATTATGCAACCAGCAGTGGTATGTTTAGATTTGTATTCTCATGGGCATTAACATTCAAAAGGGTAGATCAGCAACTAGGAATAAAATAAAAGGACAAATATCCTATCAGACCCAGTAGCAGAAAAACAAAAGGATTGAGTTGGGTAATTTATGACTTTGCTCAGAGGACTCTTGGGTCTGGGCCCTAATCAAGGTTATAGGGTTGCTGACACAAGACAAGTGGGTTAGGTATAGTTCTAGCAAATGATCTATATAGAAATAATGAATGGGATAGCTGGCTTTCTTAGTCAGGCCCCCTATATGTCTATTTACAATCATAAATTAGGTCCACTACGGAGGACAGTACAACTAGTATAAGCCTAACTCACTAGTTATCAACACACTTATTTTAACCTAGCCTTTAACTTTATTCCAGCACTCTCCCTTAAGCTGAAGATTATACAAACTTAAGCTTGTTACAAACAGATGATAACAACAACGACAACCAAATCTTTGCCCATTAGGTGGGATCGGTTATATGGATCAAAAGCTGCCACACAGTAATCTATTACAAACAGAACCCAATTAAAAACAAAAGTTGATCTAGAACCTAGAACTTAGACACCACATCATGACATGTGTTAGATGATGTGGTCGAGGAGAGTAGTTGGGAGAATGTCGAGGGAGCCTGCTCATAGGTAGTAGGTTGAAGAATTTTGGGAGCTGTTTGTCTAACAAGTATATCGTCAAAGAACTTGCTAGTTGCTGAAGTTCTTGAATCAGTGTGGTGTTTAGGTTATGGATTTGTTTTATGGTTAGTTTTGTAACAAGCTACAAGCCTTGTAAGCTTTAGCTTAAGGGGGAGTGTTAAGAGATAATTATAATTTAGGAAAGTCTAGTAGATTAAGAAAAGAGTTACCATGTTATGAGATATTAAGGATTTAGTAATGTCTTGTAGATTAAGGAAAGAGTTGCTTGTAATGCACTCAAAAGTAAAAGGTATAAGTGTTTTTGTGTGGTTATATTATTAGTATAAACAGAGTTCGAAAAGTCAGTCTTATATACAATGAAATTGAGTCTTTGAATAAAATATTTGTTTAGTCTCTTTCTTTTCTCATTAACTTTTGCTCTCCCTGTTTTGTCCAAAACCTAGAATCCACAGGGTAAAAGCTCAAGGTATTACTAGTGAAACAAGGAGGATCCTTGGTTTAATATTCAAAAGTGAAAATGTAAGTTGTTGCTTGTTTTACTCCTAGCAGCCCCTTTTATAGGCGTAATAAAAATTGATTAACAAGTAAGCAATCTTCTAGAGCTTTCCTACTATATAAATTATCCTAATAGGATTCTAATTCTACTGTTATTAGTAATTACCTAAAATAACTATATAAAATATCAATTATCACTATTAAAATTACATAACAGTAATATAAAATCAATATTTTTACAAGTATCCCACCTTTGTCCTGCATCCGTTGGGATCTTAGGGACTATGAGAGAAAAGGATCAGTGTTCATAGAGCAATATATTCCAGGAAAGTCTGGGCTTGACCGTGAAAACATTATCTGAAAGCCTGTAAGTAAGGAAGTATCCTTGTGTACTTAGCTGCAAACGCATGTGCTTAATAATGATTTGAAGGGCATGTTGTGGCAAATGTTTACAAAATCAATGGGAAAGACAATGGATTTTTTTGGGATTGCAAAACAAATGAAGTGAGAGATCTAACTTAAGATTTTTCATTTTTGTACTGTAAAAGGTGAAAGTGCGTGGGATGCTCACAATTTTTTTTTATCAATCAATACAATGTTCATGAACATGATCTAGTTTATTTAATTATATATAAAAGATAAAGGAAGGTTTCAAGGGCCGTGAAGACAAATGAAGTTTGAGCTCTCCTAAAGAGAGTGTAATTTGAGCACAAATGGCGAATATTTGAGGCGGGGTAGGGAAGATTTGCACAACAGAAAGCACTCGACTGTCGATGACAAAGCTCTGAACTCAAAGCGAATGAAGCATTTTTTTTAAATGAAGTGTAATAACCTAATGAGGATTTGCATTAATAGCTCTTTTATTTCAACAAAAAGAAAGTATGAAAAAGGTTTATTGTATAATCAACCAAAACTTTCCTCAGAATCTCATTAAATTTAGATTACTTTATTTTTGTATAGTTATTTTGTATAAACTATTTCCTCATTAGACATGCCAAAGGAAGGAATAGATCTTTTGTATTATTGTTTCTTCTGCCTTTCTTTTTTGTTTTTTTTCCTTGTTCTGTTTATGAAATATACCATAGGTCCCTTCCTTCTAATAAAATTCTTCTTTGATCCTAACTAGATTGATTGATATAATTTGTCTATCAATATTCAAATCAGGAAGTCCAGTTTGCCTTCTACTCTTCGTTCATCATCTGCAATATCTGAAATAAGGCATGACACTTTTTTTTCTTCCTAATACAGGAAAGGGCAAAGTCATTGAAGTTACCCACCCATATCACAATCGATGCAGGGAGAACACAGATTGCACCAAGTGAGTTACATGCACATCCCATAGTCTGGCACTTGGTGCCGAGCATATTTGTCTAGATAGTGTTTAAGTTCTGTATGCTAAAGCCTTGTAAAGCTAACATTAAAAATGGAGATGCAGCTCTGCCAGTTGTTAGTAGCAGTTGCTTGCAAGCCCTAAATGAAAAATGAAAATGATTATCATACTTTTTCACTATCACCCTAAAATGGAAGGGTCATCTCATAGTTATTGGTTTGTGAAGATATATTATTAGGTTCCTTTTTCTGTTGTTTTTCTAATGTTTCTAATGGTTGTCAATTGTCAATACTCAGACATTTTACAGATTTTTCAAGGCGCTGTGTTCTTTTGGACTGCCTGTATCTCATGAGTGAATTGAGAGTTGAATCTACCTTAGATCTCCCATGCTCGTCTTTTTTCCTGGGAAGTATCATTAAAAATGAGAAGCTAATGACCAAATTGGGAAATAAGGAATGATGAAAGCTTGAAGAATCTGATGCTTTAGAGATGAATGAAAAGTGTGTGTTGACAATGAACTTTGGGCATATTAGCCCCTCCTCTTTTTGATGCATGAGGTTGGACTTATAATTCCTGAGTTGTAGACCAAATAATTAGAATAACTGTTCAGAAATCATGTCGGATAAAGAAAATATCTTGGGTATAGTAATAGAAGTTCTAGAACTCTGAATTATATGATTCACGCAGCTATTGAAAAATTAATATGACAATCCAGATAGCTGGAAGATGATACCTAGCAAAAATCTCTGGATCATAATGACCATGGAAGAGATGCGTTTTCTGCTCTCAATAAGAAGTGGAATTGTTTGGTGAGCCTTAACTTATTTTGATGTCTATCTTTGAATCTAGTGCTCATTACTGCCTTTTGAATCTAACAATCTTTTAAAGAACTTAGCCTTGAAAAGTAGAGCTGAAGATGAAGTTACAACAACAATTAAACCTTTTTTCACTAAGTGGGGTCGGCTACGTGAGACTGAATATAAATGTAAAATGAAGTTAACACAGAAAATTTCAAATAATCTAGGATTATTTAGAAATATTTGCAGGCTTCTTAACTGGGGTCTTGCAACTTGAAATTATTTTTTCTTTCATTTCTTCCTATGTCCATAAATTGGAGCTGTTGGTAGATATAAATTGTGAAGTTGATAATTATTGCTCATTTTAGTTTTTCTTTTTGACAGATTGCTGCCTGGCTTTTGTTTATCCTTTCTCACTTTTTTTTTTTGGTGGGGGGGGGGGGGGGTGGTTGGGGGAGCCATTCCCTTGTCTATATGGACTTCTCAGTTACAGAACATTGACTGTTTAGTCAGTCCAAACATCTAAAAAAATTTTCAGTTTCGTAGCTTGTGTTCCTTTTTAATAACTGCTACGATGAAAGTATTGATTGACAGGTTTATCAATAAATTACTTTTAACTTTGTTTCTATCTTCATTTGTTATGCCTATAAAACATCAGCTTTTATCTAAGTCTATTATCTATTTCAGCTTTTAACGTTAATGTTGTTGTGAAATATGTTAATGTTTTAACTTGAGTATTTTATTTGTAATTACTATGTTGTATTCTCTTTTTGAAAAGGCCGAAGACATCCCTATTATTTTTGGGAGTTGGATTCATTGGATATTTATGGATACTTGAATACTTCTGCTATTTAATGGGAGTGGAAACAGGATAATACTGTAGTTCACACTGATAAAGTTATTGTTTTGCAAACTGCTCTTGTTTCCTCGTCTTGTTTAATTCAATTTGTTCACCATTAATCTTACCCATCTGAAGGAAGATAAAACTTTTAACTAGAGAAGTATGGACACATGGACACTATGACACAACAAAATTTAATCACGTTGTGTGTTATACAAGTGTCTGACATATGTCAACCTTTTTTAAGTGTCCCTAATTTTTAGTTTTTAACTATGGAAAATGTGAAAGAAACTTTTGTATACAGATTCCTGAAGTTTTATAAGTGCTTGGGCTTCAATATATTTAGAGTAGCTATCTGGCAACTTTTTTCAGTCAGACTTTAACCTATGTTATATATTCTAGTTATTATAAACACTGTATAATATCTGTTTAATAGTTATCATATTTAATTACTAAGCAATTTTGTTTCCCTTGCTTCTAGATTCCAGAACAGTGATGGCAATTCTCGGTAATTATCTCTTTTCTAATACTTGTACCTCTTTTGTTATGCCAATATTACCTTCTCTGTTTTCGTTTGATTGTTTCCTTCTCATTTTCATTTAAAATCTTTCTTCCTTCAATCTAATATTCATGTGCAGGACCAGTTGAAGTGGTTGATGATGTAACTGGTGGACTGAAACTTCTCTAGTTGTCTTTCAATTGAAGATGGTCTCTTGTTTACCATAGACCAGAGTGTCAACATTACTCTTCAAGAGCCGTGCTGGTTTTTTCATGAAGATTTGCTGCGTTCGTTGCTTGATTAAAAACCATGTTTAATCTTAAGTTGACACCTATGATGATGATGAAAATTAGGCCCTCATTAACAAATCTATAATAGTATTGGATTATGACAATCTGGGTTCATTACTTGGCATTCATTTTATATCTTTTGGATTCTTGAAAAGCATCTGTTTCTTCGAAGCTCTTCCCTACATAGACGCAAGAGAATTTTGATGGAACTTGTTTCATTCATTTGGCTACCTTTACTCTCCTCCGTGGAGAGTCTCTGGAGAATTTTGTGATTTTTCAAAGATACGTGTAAAGTAGCCAATGAGCTGATAGTTATATGATACTAGCCCCAATCTTAAAGATTTTGGAGAATTTAATATATTTGATTGTCTTGTCTGTTGTCTTTTTAACTATTCGCTTTTCAGCTGATGAATCTCTTGTACGATAAAAAAATTAAAGAGAAAGATACATGTAAATTAAAATTTGAGAAATTTTTTTTTTGTTCAGATAAACTATCATTTTAATTCTTTACAGATTAATTTTTTTTATTTAAATTTTTCATAGATCAAAGTATTTGCAATGTTACTTTTTTGTAGTTGTCTAGAATTTGACATCAAAGATAAATGTTGTCATTGTAGTTATTTATCACATTTCTCTAACTAGGCACATGATATGGCATCCATCACTTGGGAGATTTTCAAATTTAATTCTAATTTCTAAAATTTGCCAATCAAAACCAAAAATCCAAAATTTCGCAATTCCCCTTCAACTTCACTTGTGTGACAAACCCAACCTACTCAATTACTTTGAGCACTTGTTGCCCGCATAAATGTCGACATCGTCATAAGCATCAATGGCATTGTAGATTGCTGCCGTTGTGCCATTGAACACCGCTGTCCCTCTTGAACGACCCATCATGTTGAAGCAGTTGAGTTGAAGAGCAATCGAAAAATGTTGACTTGCTCTAGCTCAAGTCAAGACAGACGGCATTCCACTCCATCGCCTCGCATGGCTGCCAATGATTACACAAGCTGCAAAACCGAAGATGGATACCCATATTGCCATTGTGGGCGAAGGGTAGTGTTACTTAGATCTCAAATCGAAGCCAAACCCAACTACAAATTCTTCATATGTCCCTTGTACAGGAGTGAAAATCACTGTGACTTCTTCAGATGGTTAGATGATCTACATTGTGCTAGATGTGAATTTTTGACTTTTGCAATTATTGAGCTGGAGATTAAGGTGGAAAGGCTTAGGTATAGGGTGAAGGTTCTTGTCTGTATGTTAATTATGAGTTTGGTTGTGATTGGTGTTATTATTGCAATTCAGTTGGTTAAGGTTGATGGTTCATATGGCCGCAAGTCATCATGTAAAATGTAGGGATAGCTACTGAGTTGGTGACCTATAGTCTCATGTCTGTTGTATTTTTTACTGTGGTGTATTTAAGTCAAATTTATCTATGTTGTATTTTGTATTATCACTAACCCATTGCAGATCACTGAACAAAAGGTTGTTGTTGAACAATTTTATCTATGCTGTATTTAATTGCACTAGACAAGCTGTTATCAAAGGGTGAAACTCTAAGGTGGAAACCTTACTGGGTAATATTTCATAATTTTACGGACTTTTTATGTTGCTTGTCAAATCCTACAATGAATTACTTAATCCTTTTTTCCTCTTTGCCTCAGACAATGCAGAAAAGTATTTGTTACACACCCTATGAGGTTCAATATGTTGCTAAAGATAACTAAAGTGAAGGACATTATAATTACTTTATCACAGTATTTACCTCACATTATTTGGATTGTGCCTTAAGCTGTAAGCTAGAAATATTCAACCTGTCAACAAATTTTTGGATGTGTGAATTTTTATCACAAGCTAGAAATATGCAGTTTGACTAACAACCACAAACTAACAATATGTAAGGGATATTATAATCCCAAATACAATGTAATAAATTGTATTTTATAATAAATTATACTATGTCAATCATTAATTATATGTTAGTAAATTGCCTTATCACATGGCTTGTTCCAAATAAAGCAAGAACCATAGACTTCATGTACCTTGAAGGATGATAATGCAGTATAAGGGGTTGACAAATTCTGCCTTGCTAATCCAATAGCATAAACTTTAACGTAGTAAACTGAATGCAAAATCTTGTCAATTGTCATCATTAAAACTTTGAAGGAATGTTTGGTGTCAGAAAACATGTTTCTTGTTAAAATAAAGTTTCCTCAATACACCAAAAAGAGCAGTTTACAGAAGTGGACTTTACAACTTAGTCAATCCAGCCATTTTCATCACCACACCATCATAAGTACATTAACTAATTGTTTCCTCAAAACACAAAAAAGAAGACTTCTCGAAACAATATTACTATCCTACAAAACACCAAAAAGAGGACTTCTCGAAAAACGATTACTATCCTACTATTAGTCAGTGTGTTCCACAGATTTTCCCTTCTTGCTTCCTCGAGTGGAAGTGCCACTCGACTCTTGGGATTGATGGATAGCTTTGGCAAGCCTTGTTCTGGTTGCTGCACTAAAGTTAATCATCTCTTGGCTAATAGAGTTTTGCCCACTTCTTGGCTGCAACACACAATTAATCAGACATCACCAAATAATTAGGCATCTATTCATAATACACAATGTCACTAAGTCAAGCATTACTGTAGCCCCAACTTGCAAACTTGTAATAATATGGAGAATAATACTAGAGAGGAGAAAAAAAAGCATTGCAGAAAATATTTTTTATTATGATTTATCAAATACAAGAGGAGGACTAGAATATATAGTTATATTCTGATATAAAATATCTTGTAAATTTGGTATTTAAACAACAAGTAAAAATGAAAATAACAAGGCTGTAACAATCCTAATTTTAATCCCTAAAGATAGAGATTAACTAATCAAGCATTAAGTAGAAAATAACTTCAACAACTTCCAAGAATCTTGATAATAAGG
Organism: Gleditsia sinensis; assembly: GCA_037074535.1. Taxonomy (NCBI): domain Eukaryota; kingdom Viridiplantae; phylum Streptophyta; class Magnoliopsida; order Fabales; family Fabaceae; genus Gleditsia; species Gleditsia sinensis. The sequence continues at coordinate 18,694,192 of CM073466.1, read as the reverse complement.
AAACCGAGATAGGCATGATCTTTAACACTCCCCTTTAAATTGGGTTGTACACATCATATAGTCCTAGCTTGCAAGTCATTTTCTCAAAAAGAGACATAGGTAAACCTTTGGTTAGGATATCAACTGTCTATTCTGTTGAGGCTACATGAGGGATACAAATAGTTCCATCTTCAACATTCTTTTTAATAAAATGTTGATCAATCTCTACATGCTTACTAGACTTATTCTTGGCAATTTCCATAAAAAAAAATACCTTAGCATATCAAGGTCTTTAATTTAAAATTTATTAGCAAGTCTTTCCTTTAATGACTTTATCTCTAGGGCATTATCTCTTGTTAATATAATATTATCAACATAAACGAGTATAGTTGACTTACCACCTTTATGTTTATAAAAAAGAGTGTGATTAGTGTGAGTCTACTTATATCCCTGTTGAAGGATAACTTTAGCGAATCTCCCAAACAAGACCCTTGATGATTACTTTACCCCATAGAGAGGTTTTTCTAGCTTATAAACTTGCCTTGCACTCTTAAATATTAGAGTGAGTTCCATATAGACCTTTTCACTTAGGCCTCCATTCAAAAAAGATTTATTAATGTCAAGTTGATATAAAGATCAGTCAAGGTTTGCTAAAAGGGAAAGAAGAACCTAAATTGTATTGAGTTTGGCAACAAAGTTGAAAGTTTCTTGATAATCTATCTCGTAGGTCTAAGTAAACCTCTTAGCGACCAAGTGAGTTTTGTATCTTTCAATAAATGCATTAGATTTATACTTTACTATGCATAACTATTTATAGTTTACTAGTACAACATATCTAAGTTTTTCAACAATTCCTATGTCACATTTTTTTCTAGAGCTTACATTTCTTTTTCTACGGCCTTTTTCCACTTTGTTCTTCGGAGGGCTTCCTTAATAGTCTTTGAAATTTTTGTCTCTTCAAGTTTGGATACACAAGCCTTCATAGAGGTAGAAAAAAGGTCCTATAGAATTTGAGCTATAAAGTGCTAAGTGCATAAAAAAAAACCCTTCCTCAATGCAATAAGTAAATCATAATAACTATTCAAAGATAAGGATTCATTAGAGTTACATGTATCCAGGTCTGATTCATGGCAAGTTTTAGGGGTAGGATGAACTTGTTGATGCCTCTGATGAGTGTAAACATAAAGTTTAGGATTTGGTTCGGTTCTTTGTTGTTGAACATCTTGTTCCAATTCTATAGTATTATTTTCCTCACCTATCTCTTCTTCTTTGCTATCATTTTCTACATCAAAATTTTCAACTCTTAGTGTATTGTGAATATCATTATGGGGTGTAGGTGTAATTAAATATATAAAGCTCGTATATTGGTGGAGTTGAGGATCTCAAAGGAGAGATGCACAAAGTTTTCTTCATTAAATCTCCACCTAAAGGGAATTTATGGTAAAGAAAGACGTGTTTTCAAAGATAATGAGGTCCATAGTCATAAATAATTTTTTTCTCTCAAGAGAATATCATTTATACCCTTTTTGGTTGGTAACATATCCTAGGAATATGCATTTTGTGGCTTGGGATCAAATTTGTTTTGGATTAATTTATGGTTATGGGAAAGCACAATACACCCAAAAACTTTTAGGGGAAGGCTACTGATAGTTCCATTTTTAAGAAAATATTTTGAAAAAACATTTAATGGAGTTTGAAATTGAAGAACTTGAGTGGCCATCCTATTTATTAGGTAACAAGCATTGAGGACATCCTTTCCACAAAAATGTTTAGGGGTGTTGTTGGTAAACATAATAGAACTAACCACTTCGTAGATGTGTTTGTTTTTTCTTTCAGCAATGCCATTTTGTTAGGGTGTATTGGTGCAAGAAATTTGATGAAAAATGCCATTTTTGTTGAGGTAATTACCCAAAATTTGGTTAAAATAATCTATGCCATTATCGGTGTCAATAATTTTAATGTTGGTGCAATATTAGGTTTAACTATGTTGTGAAAGTTTATGAAGGTTTGTTTAGAATCAGACTTATCTTTAAGAAAATATAACCAATACACACGAGTATGGTCATTAATAAAGGTTATAAACCATCACTTTGAATTGATATTGTGAGTTCGTGAGGCTCCTAAATGTCACCATGAATCATGGAAAAAAGGTTTAGTAGCTTTATAGAGTTTTGGTTTGAACACAGATCTTTGGTGTAGAGCCAATTGACAAGTATCACATTGTAAATTATCACTAATTTTGAATAAAGAAAGAAATAGATGCCTTAAATAATTGAAACTAGGATGTCCGAACCTGAAATGACATAACATAACTTGATTTTCTCTTGAAGATTCCCAACACATTGTGTGAACTTGTTTAACCTTGTTGGTGTTATCATAAAATTTATATAGCCCTTCATACTCTTTAACATTTCCAATCATTTTTTTCGAACTCTGGTCTTGAAATTTACAATGATTTTGTGAGAAAACCACCATACAATCACAATCTTTAAAAATTTTGCTCATCCAAAACAAATTACAGGATAAATTTGGAACATGTAAGATTGACTTAAGGGTAAAATTTGAATTAATTTTAATAGTCCCAATTCTAGCAATAGAAGATAAAGATCCATTAGCAATTTTTTTATTTATTATGGCTATAATTTGGGGTATATGAAAGCAATAGTTGAGCACAACTCGTCATATGATCTAAGGCCCTGGAACCAATTATCTATGACTTTTTTCTTTCTTTTATGCAATTTAGAGAAGATGAGAAATTACCTTGTTAGGCTATTAAAGAGGTACCAGTTGGTTTCTCTAAATTAAGAAGTTTACTGAGTCGTTCTAGTTGCTATTTATTGAGGAGAAATTACCAATTGGTTTCCAATCATTCTACTATAAACTTCATCTATATCCTTATTTATCCCTACAAGGAAATTATAGGTACGAGTCTTTTCTAGAAGTTTTACATATTTTTCTTGACATTTATTGCACTACTCAGTAGGCTCAAATAGGTCTAGCTCCTACCATATCTTGGTAAAAGTGGTATAGTATTTTGTAACATTAATACTTCCTTGTTTAAGGTCCCTTGCCGTATCTCTTAATTAACATAATTGAGTTGAATTTTTTAGATTAGAATAATTAATTTTTACCTTGTCCCAAATGTCCTTGGCCATAGTGTGGATGAGGTATAATGACCTAATGTGTTCTTCTATAAAATAATGAGCCAAGACATTATTAGAGCATTGTGGACATCCTAGGTTACATACATATGGTTAGTTGGGTCTGGTTGTTTGGTGGAGCCATCAAAGAACCCAATTTTTCCTATTCCTTAAATGACTATTTCGATTGACCAAGACCACTAAAGAAAGTTTCTTCCATTGAGTTTATAGGACGTAATTTAGAATGAAGAGTTATCAAAGGATGCAGTAGAATGAATTGGAGTAGCAAGGTTAATTATAAGGGTCGATATAAACGAGGATTTGACTGTAGCCTCCTCCTACATGTCCTTCAATAACCCAATAAGGGCCTGGTTAAAGCTAACTATATTTTTATCCTCTCAACGATGTCCCAACTCTAATACCATATAAAGAATATTATCGAAGGGAAAAAGCAAAAGCACTGTAGAAAATATTTCTTATTCTAATTTATAAAATACAAGAGAAAGACCAGAATATATAACCATATTCAGGTAGAAAATATCTTGATAAAATAGGGATTTAAATTGAAAGAAAAAATAAAAATAACAAGGTTGTAAGAGTCCTTATTTTAATCCCTGAAGATAAGGATTAACTAAATCAAGCATTAATTAGAAAATAGCTTCAGCAGCTTCCAAGAATCTTAGTAATTAGGAAACTGAGATAGGAATGATCTTCAACAAGTACCACTAGTCCTAGATGCATTATTGCCTTACATAACCAAAGAATTAGTAGATCAGTATTATTCAACTTATTAGCACTAGTTTTGAAAGGATCCTTTCTACATTATGATTTAACAAAAATATGTTAGAATAAAAAGGGTTAAAAATTAATTATAAAATATTACTTTTGAAACTAAAACATGCATAAATATTAAAGCAATGTAACCCACCATAGAATGTCTAGGTGGTTTATTTTTAGGCTGAGTTACAACATCTCTAGTTACAAATTCATTCTTTCTTTGCATGATTAGTAAAATATAGCTAAACCCTTAAATAAAAGTTCAGCTTAAATAAGTAGAACACAAATGTTAACAATTATAATTACCAAAGATTGCTTGGTCTTCTTGTAATTTGGTTGTGAGGCAAGACCTTCAGCTCTAGATGCACTATTTCCTTGTATACAAGATTATTAGTAGTTATCAAAATTACATGACAATAAATAATAAGTTAAAATGTTGGTAAATGTAAATTACTAGAGATTGATTATGTGGCCTCTTTGTTGGTTAATTGCTCCTTGCTTCAACCATATTGGGCGTGCTTCCCTACATTAAAGGACAATTAAATAATGGTGTTTAAATAAAGGTCGCATAGTTAGTATGGCTAAAAAAACTCAAATCTAGTTACCTTTGATTTCTCGGCTAGAGTCCCTTTGTAACTCCTTTTATTGTGGCTGGTCTAGCCACACTTTTGGCTAGTGATGTGATCATGTTGTCTCTTTATCTTATATGAATACTCAACTTCTACAAGGTCTTTCTTCCTCTGCTTCTTTGGCTTCCCAGGTTATCTTTTTAAGGGTGGTGGCTAGATGGTCTCATGTCCAGTAGCTACCTATATATTTTATTTGTTAACAGATTGCATGTAAGGCCTATAACCTATCATTGGAGTTTAACCTCTTGAATTGTTTTTGTGTGTGCATAATTTGTCTATGTGGCTAACAAAAAACTGTGATGAACCCCTAGTAGTAATTCCTCAAAGGTTGGCACAAGTCCTTATGAAAAAAGGACAAGAAAGATTCCAACAATGGCACAGAGTTGAAACTTGAATGTTTGTATATTGGCATTTTACTTGTACCCTTATCAAAAAGAGTAAAAGATTACAAAGAAAAAGCATACAAAAGCACTAACTTATTGAATTAAAAGTATACAAACTTTAAGAGAAAAATTTAACCTCTTGCAGACTGCAGGAAAAATAAGCACTCCTTCCATATATGAAAATACACAAGTTTTTCTTCTATTTTAGAGTTTCTCAAGATGCTTGCATGGACAGACTCCTTTATTTATTGTTAAAACATTTGAAGGTATTAAAATTCTAGCAAGTACAAGAAGCACAGTGGTAAGATCCTGAAATTTATGTGAACTAAAATTTGGACCATTTCTAGGGTATGTGATGGTTGTAGCCACTTAATCATTTTGTGCTGAAAGTTCAAGATATTAATTCTATTTGATTGAGTATATTGGATCATTAATCTAACATTAAAATTATATGTAAATAATAATGTGATGCGGACTATCAAATAAGGTTAAATCCAATTAAAAGTGATTAACTAAGTTTTTGGTAATTTGGGATTTAAAGTATCTAATAGGTTGTGGGCATTTAAAGTGTAGAGATCTAAAGAGTAATTTATATTTTATGATGGGTAAAATAAGAATACCAAAGATAACTGAAAGTTATCTATATATATAGTGGTTATAGTTCCTAAATCACACGTAACATAACACGTATATTTCAGTTTCTATTTTTTGATATCCCATTATTAGAGATAGATCACAGAAAAATTGAAAGGGTTCTTTGGTAAATACATGTTGATTTGGAAGGCCAACCTCACAGATCTAAACATTGATTGATCACTAAGGACTTAGGTACACTTCCACATATTTATCTTTTGTTTCTTGGTGACTCAACATGAATGATCTTATGTTTTAGGTGATGATTTTCACCAAAATAAATTTTATAACAAGTGGTACAAGTGGTATAAGAGCCTTTTCATATTAAATAATTGAGAATAAATATGGAATAAAAGGATTAATTTTGTTTCAGGTATTCCTGAATTTAATTATTAGGGTTTTGGTGATATTGAATTCAAGAACAATTTTGTGATTGTTTTTAATATATTTTGAAAAATTTTAGATTAAGATATAGATTTAGCTTCTTTGACGAGATTTAAGTATCTTGATTTTTGGTTAAATTTTATAATTGGTTCTTTAAATTAATTCTTGAAAGGGATTTAAGGTTACCTTTGAATTTTACAAGAGTTATTACACTACCAATTCAGTTTTAATATTTTTGAACTATATTTTTTGTGTTAATATATGTACTGTTGCTATGTTGAATTTTGTTTCAAGGAAATTTTGTAAATGTAGGAACAGTGGTGATTGCAGCTGCCTCGAAGGTTTAATAAAATTTGCATAATAAGGAACAATGACAATTGTGACCGCTGCGCAAAGTTAAGACAAATAAATTAGGGCATATAGAGAACTAGGTCTAGTATAGGATTTGAGTTGGGCTAACCTGACTCAGTCCAGCCTCAACCTAGTCAGCAAGAGCCAACGGTCAATGGTCAATAGTTGACTTTGACTTTGACCCCAAAAAATTTTAAAGATAGATTTTGGTGTAATTTTGAATTCAAATATAGACATGTTTATATATATACTGAGATGAATTAGTTTACACAACATATCACCAAAGTGACCTTTCTTGTAAAAATTAATTTTATTTTGAAATATAAAAAGTTATATGTATGTAACTTATGTAACTTATGTGAATATATATAGACATAAATTAATTTACACAACATATCACCAAAGTGACCTCTCTTGTGAAAATTAATTTTATTTTGAAATATAAAAAGTTATGTGCATGTAAGTTATGTGAATATTTATCATCCCAAAGTAAGATCAATATTTAACATAAATTATATATACACTTGTAGTAATAAGTGCATGATAATTATTCAGTTTTACATATGAACAATAAGTCAGCCCAAAGGAAGATTTGTCATTTTGATATGTTCTTATTTAAGTGTTTAATTACTGTACCAAGATATCACTTACAAGTTAATATTGTTGTTCAAAGACAAAATATTAATGGAGTGCCTAATTTCTTGAGATGAGGTTGAACTAATTTGAATTTATTTTTTCTTTGAGACATATATGAGTTTGTTTTGTTTATTCATGGTTCTTTGTTCAATTATGACTCTTGCAAACACTACTGTCAACATCAATTCTATCACTATGTTGAATTGCTCAAACTTTAAGTCATGAAAATATAATCTCTTAATTGTTCTTGGAATAATGGATCTCAACCTTATGTTAAGGGCTTCTTGTCCCCCTTTTACAAATAAGAGTATATTTGATGACAAGAGAGATATGGAAAGGTGGGAGAAATCAAATCGCATGTGTACGATGATAATAAGGAAAGTCATTCAAGAAGCATTCAGGGGCACAATATCTGAAAAGATAAATACAATTAAAGAGTTCTTTGTGGATATTGAAAAGAGATTTGTCAAGAATGAAAATGTTAAAATTAGTACATTCTTGACAAGTCTAATTTCAATAATGTATAAAGGTAAAGACAATATAAGGGAGTACATCTTAGAGATGTCTCATCTTGCTTCTAAATTGAAAGTACTTAAGTTTGAACTCTTTAAAGACTTGGTGGTGTATCCATCAACTATCATGCATGGCGTGCTAAGAAAGGCATACTTCTTAATATGGTTTATGCTGAGGTTAATTTAACTTCGGTGTCTAGAAAGACATGGTGGATATATTTTAGTGCAACAACTCACATTAGTGCATCTATGTAGGGTTACCTAAGTTCTCAAAAGCCAAATGATGCCGAAAGATACATCTACATAGGCGATGACAAAATAGTGCAAGTTGAGGCAATATGAAATTTTAATTATTATTAAAGACTAGAATTTATTTGGATCTTAATGAAACATTTATTGTATCATCATTTAGATGGAATTTGATTCCTATTTTTACTTTAGACAAATCTGATTATTCTTGTTTATTTGAGAATGAAAAATTTAGTTTGTTTCATGATTCAAAATTAGTTGGTTCTAATTCTTTGTTAAGATATAATAATATTTTTTTAATTGATACTATTGCCTCATTTAATAAATCCATGCATTTAAGTATTTAAGGTATGAAGGAAAAATTAACCAATGAGAATTTAGCTATGTTATGGCATATGAGATTATGTCATACCTCCAAATAAAGAATAGAGAGACTTGTATCAAATGAAATTCTAGATCCCTTAGATTTCACATATATTTAATACAACAACAACTAAGCCTTTTCCCACTAGGTGGGGTCGGTTACATGGATCAAACGGTGCCATAGTGGCCTATCATGGATGAGATCAATAGATAAGTTATTAACTATTAAATCATTTTTAATAGTTTCACTTATTGTTTTCTTTGGCCTCCCTCTACCTCTAATTATTGGACTATTTTCCATCCGATCTACTCTTCTCACTAAGGCTTTGGCAGGTCTTCTCCACACATGGCCAAACCACCTTAAGCGAGATTCAACCATCTTCTCCACAATAGGTGCTATCCCAACCTTCTCTCTAATGCACTCATTTCTAATCATATCTCTTCTGGTGTGTCCACACATCCAGCACAACATTCTCATCTCTGCAACGTTGAGTTTATCTTTATGTTGCCTTTTAACCGCCCAACATTAAGTACCATATAATATAGCAGGTCTTATAGCCGTTTCCTTTAACTTTGAGCGGCACTTTTTTTATCACAAATGACACTCGAAACTTTCCTCCATTTCATCCATCCAGCTTGGATCCTATGATTTACGTCCTCCTTTACTTCGCCGTCATTTTGTATAATCGACCCAAGGTATTTAAAACTTGTAACTTGTTTTAATATATAGTCTCCAAGTTTCACGTCGACATTCGTATTTGTTCGTCTCTTACTAAAAATACATTCCATATATTCTGTTTTATTTCTACTTATCCGAAAACCATGTGTTTCTAAAGCTTGTCTCCATGACTCTAACTTCATATTTATTTCCTCTTTCGATTCACCAACTAAGACTATATCATCTGCAAAAATCATGCATTGAGGCCCTAACTCTTGTATATCTTCAGTAACTGAGTCTAAAATCAAATTAAAAAGATACGGATTCAAAGAAGACCCTTGATGTAGTCCAATAGTTGTGGGAAAATCTTTTGTATCCCCATTTTGTGTTCTCACGCAAGTCGTTATCCTGTCGTACATGTCTTTAATTACTCGAATATACGCAATACGTACTCCTTTCTTTTCTAAAGCCTTCCATAGAATCTCTCTTAACACTCTGTCATATGCTTTTTCTAGATCAATAAAAACCATATATAAATCTTTCTGTCTGCTTTGATACCTTTCCATCAGTCTCCGTAGTAAATAAATTGCTTCCATAGTTGACCTTCCTGGCATAAATCCAAACTGATTCTCTGTAACTTGAATCTCTTGTCTTAATCTTTGCTCAATAATCTTCTCCCATAACTTTATAGTGTGGCTCATGAGTTTAATCCCCCGATAGTTGGAACAATTCTGTATGTCTCCTTTATTTTTATATATAGGGATTATAGTACTTCTCCTCCATTCATCCGGCAGTTTCTTAGATTTCATTATCACATTAAACAACTTAGTGAGCCAACTTATAGCCTTCCTTCCTAAACTTTTCCACACCTCAATAGGTATATTATTAGGTCCTACTGCTTTTCCATTATCCATTCTCTTCAAAGCCTTCTCTACTTCAAACTCTTGGATTCTACGATAAAAGGTATAATTCCGGTCCTCTTCTACAATATTAAGTCTGTCAGAGTTACATGTCAACTCATGTCCTTCGTTAAAAAGTCCTTGGAAGTAACTCCTCCATCGTGCTTGAATATCATGCTCCCTTACCAAAACATTACCCTCTTCATCTTTAATACATTTCACTTGATTTAGGTCCATTGTCTTTCTTTCCCTATCCTTCGCAAGGTTGTAAATTTTTCTTTCTCCTTCCTTAGTTCCTAAAGATTGATATAATTCCTCAAAAGCTCTAATTCTTATTTCACTCACAGCCTTCTTAGCATCTTTCTTAGCCGCTTTATATTTATCCCAATTTGCCTTATCTTTACATAAGTGTCACTCCTTATAACACTCTCTTTTAACCTTAATCTTATCTTGTACCTCTGCATCCCACCACCAAGATTCTTTACCCTTAGGTCCAACGCCTCTTGATTCTCCAAGTATCTCTCTTGCTATATTCCTAATCCCTTTGGCCATCTCGTCCCACATATCATTAGCATTTCCTTAGACCTCCCAAAGCCTCTCTTCCTCCACTCTTCTTTGAAAATTCTTTTGTTGTTCATTCTTCAAAAACCACCACCTAATTCTAGGAATTGTTTTCTTACTCTTTCTTTCTACTCTTCTCATAACTCGTACGTCCAAAACTAAAACTCTGTGTTGGGTAGCCAAACTCTAACCGGGTATGACTTTACAATTTGTGCATAACTTTTTATCTGATTTCCTTACCAAGAAAAAATCTATTTGAGAGCTTGCTCCTCCACTCTTGTATGTGATAAGATGTTCTATTCGCTTTCTAAAGCAAGTATTTGCTATGGTAAAATTGTAGGCTAAAGAAAAATTCAAAATAGTTTTACCCTTTTTATTTGCATCTCCTAATCCAAAACCTCCATGTATACCCTCGTATCCTTTCAATTCCCTCCCTACATGACCATTCAAATCCCCTCATAGGAAAATCTTTTCTTCCAGAGATATTTCTTGAATCAAACTTTCTAGATCCTCCCAAAAAGTTCTCTTGTGATGCTCCTCTAATCTAATTTGAGGTGCATATACACTAAACACATTAAAGGTGTCCCGCTCAACTACCATCTTTAAAGCTATAATCCTATCTCCTAATCTTTTCACATCTACTACATTGTTTCTCCACTCCTTATCAACTATTATACCTACACCATTACTAGTTCTTGTCTTGTCGGTGTACCAAAGCTTAAAACCCGAAGAATATAATTCTTTTGCCTTTTCTCCTACCCACTTAGTTTCTTGTAGACACATGATATTGATCCTTCTCCTAATCATGGTATCAACTATTTTCATTGATTTTTCTGTGAGTGTGCCTACATTCCAAGTTCCAAAACGGATCCTACCCTCATGAACTAACTTCTTTGCCCACACCTGTTCATTAAAGTGTGAGAACCCTTACTTATTTTTCACTGCATCCAGGCGTCGATGCAGCAGCCCTTGCTCTTTTGACACTGCACTCGAGTTATACAGCACGTTGCTTCCGGGCAACGACCTAGCTTTAACATTATTGTTTTGTTTATCCATGTTCATGTGGTTACGACAAAGTTTTACATTGGCTGTCACTCGCCTAACACAACCCTCCTCTTTTATCCAGGCTTGGGACCGGCTATACGAATATAGGCAGAGTTTTCACATATATTTAATATTTGTGTTAAATGTATGAAGGAAAAGAAAACCAATAAAAGAATGTTTGAAGCCAATAGGACTCTAGACGTCTTAGAACTTATACATACAAACATTTTTAGGCCATTCCCTGTGGTTTCTTGGAATAGTCAATGATACTTTATAACATTCATAGACAATTTTTCTAAATATAGCTATATATGTCTTATTCATGAAAAGTCACAGTCACTGGATGTCTTCAAAACTTATAGTGTTGAAGTTGAGAATAAACTCAACAAAAGGATTAAAAACATTATATCTAACTATGGTGGTGAATACTATGTCAAATATGGTGGTTCAGGTGAACAAAGTCTAGGACCATTTGCTAAGTTCATAGAGGAACAAGGTATCGTCTCACAATACACCATACCGGGTTCACCCACCATGAATAGTGTTGCTAAAAAGTGAAACAAAGCTTAAGGACATAGTGAGGAGTATGATTAGTCATTTTATCTTACTAAAATCACTATGGTAAGAAGCACTTAAAACTATAACATATGCTCTTAATAGAGTTTCAACTAAAGGAACTACTAAAACCTCTTATGAACTTTGGATTGGCAAAAAGTTTAGTTTAAAACACCTTTTATGTTTGGGGATGTTTAGTTGAGGCAATGCCTTATATGCCTAATGAAAAGAAATTGGACTCAAGGATAGTGAGTTGTTATTTCATTGGGCACTCTGAGAAATCTAGGAGGTTTAAATTTTATGATCCCACAACTAAATTAATTTTTGAGTCGGGAGATGCCCAATTCTTTGAGGATGCTGAGTTTGTAGGGAGAGATGCAATTTGAGACTTTGTCTTTAAAGAGGAATATGTTGATATTCCCACAAATTTTATTGGCATTGATCATGATAACATTTATGACCTTATCCAATACATAATAGATCAAGACAATGTCAGAGAACCTCCTGTTCAAAAACTTATTCCAAAAGAGCAAACTTTAACATCTCAAGAACCTATTCTATTAAGGAGATCCACTAGAGAGAGGAAAAGTACTATACCATATGACTATATTGTATTTCTTCAAGAACATGAGGTAGACATTGGAGTGATGGAAGATGATGCAATCAACTTTCATTAAGCCATAGAAAATCTTGACTTTCAAAAATGGATTGATACTATGAATAAGGAGATTAAATCCATGAAGGACAATAACATGTAGGATCTTGTCCCATTACCATAACGTACGAAACTCATTGGTTATAAATGGATTATTGAGACCAAGAGGAATTCAAAAGGTGATATGGAAAGATATAATGCTCGTCTTGTTGTAAAGAACTTTACATAAAAAGAAGGTATCGATTATAAAAAAAATTTCTCTCTAGTTTCTTCAAAAGACTCTTTTAAGATTATAATGGTATTGGTGGCACATTTTAATCTTAAATTATAGCAAATGAACATGAAAATAATGTTTCTCAATGGTAATATTAATGATACGATTTATATGATGCAATAAGAAAACTGTGTTAGGAGACCCAAAGAATATAGTTTGTAAATTGAAGAAATCCATATATAGACCAAAACAAGCATCTTGACAATGGTATTTCAAGTTTTATCAAGTGATTATCTCGTTTGGTTTTAAAATGAATTTAGTTAATGATTGGATATACCATAAGTTTTGTGAGACCTAACATATTTTTTTGGTTTTGTATGTCGATGACATCTTACTTATCAATAATGATATAGGTTTATTGCATGAAATCCAAAGATTTCAAGTTAAGAATTTTGATATAAAAGATATTGGTGATACCCCTTTTATATTAGGTATTTAAATATACCAGGATCGCTCTCAAGATGTTCTTGGATTGTCACAAAAAAGCTATATAAAAAAGGTTCTCAAGAGATATGGCATGCATGATTACAAATAAAGAAATATCCATGTGACTAAGGGAGATAAGTTTATTCTCAATCAATGCCCTAAGAATAATTTTGAAGAAAAAAATGTAGAAGATTCCCTATGCTTCAATAGTAGGGAGTTTAATGTACGTTACTAGAACTTTAGGCAGATATATAAGCAATCTAGGAATAGACCATTGAAAAGTAACCAAACAAGTCATGTGGTACTTATAGAAAACAAAAGACTAATGCTAAAGTATCAGAGGTTAGATCAACTTGAGATAATTGGGCATACTGACTTTCATTTAGCTTGATGTCAAGATAATATAAAATTTACATTTGGATAGCAAGTTATGAGGCATCCAATCATGGGTATGGCTTGCAGAATTTTGTCACGGGGATACATAGTGGATGATATTAAAAGGCCACTTAAATTATTTTGTGATAATAAGTCAGAAATTTTATACTTCAACAATAATAGGAGTTTGAAAAAGTTTAAGCATATAGACATCAAGTCCCTAGTTGTTAAAGAAATAGTTTAGAGTGGACAGTTGTCTATGGAGCATATTAGTGCGTACTTTATGGTTGCATATCCGTTTACTAAGGGATTACCGCCCAAATAGTTTCATGAGCACATTGCTTATATGGATGTTATGTCAATTAATGATATTCATTTTTAATAAGAGTTTGTAATTTTAATTTTTTTTATAGAATTTTTTTAGTTATTTTAGTTTATCGATATTTAAAGTTATTTTTTACAAAAATAAAGTTTGGTTTATTTACACTCTGATTTTGGTACCAAGTTTTAATGGTGGACTAGTTGGAAAGAGGCATGTTAAGATCACATTACATGAAATTTCCATGCTACACATTCACATCATGATCGATGCCATTCAATTATATCGACATACGTGACCATTGATGGGTTGAGTTATGATAGATGTAACAAAGGCCACTTTGATTCTATGTTGGTATGATTAATGGATTGGATTGATTAATATATGTATTTCGGTAATGATAGCAAAGTTGAGGTTATTTGGTTATTTTTTCAAAGCATGATTATAAGTTTATACATATAGCCCAAGTGTGAGATTGTTGGATCATTAATCCAACATTAGGTTTATATGTAAATAATTATATAATGTGGACCGTCAAATAAGGTTAAACCCAATTAAAAGTGATCAACTAAATTTTTGGCAATTGGACTTTAATGTATCTACTAGGTGGTGGGCCTTTAATGTGTCAAGACCTAAGGGGTAATTTCTAATTTATGATGGGCAAAATATGAATACTAAAGATAACTGAAAGTTATTTGTATATATGATGGTTATGGTCTTCAGATCACACGTAATATAACACTTCAGATTTTATTTTTTAATATCCTATCGTTAAAGATATGTCATAGAAAAAAAATTGAAAGAGTTTTTTGGTAAATATGTGTTGATTTGGAAGGCAAGCTACATGATTCTAAACATCAATTGATCATTATGAACTCAGGTATGCTTTTGCATATTTATCTTTTGTTTCTTGATGACTCAACATGAATGATCTTATGTTTTGGGTGATAGTTTTCATCAAAGTAAATTTTATAACAAAGTAATGACAAAGGTTCTAGATGAATGCTTTCTAGAAAAAAATATTTCTCCTAAGGTTCTTTCGTAGATCAAGGAACTGTTGAATGTTAAAGAGGGATATTGTGAAGCAAGCTATAAATTTTATTGTGTGCCACAAAATTATGGATGTAAGCTTAAAATTCTATTGCAATGCTACTCTGCCAAAGTTCAAAACACTTTGTTACAATGCTACAAATCCAAGATATCTAGTTGCCTTACCAATATCATGTAATATACTAAGAACTTTCATTAATTGTACCATACACATTAACTATCACAAACTAGTTTAATTCTATGATTAACTACTTTTATATAGTATACCATAGTCTTGCTATTACAAATCATGCATATTATATTCATTTGAGATAGAAGAATAAATGCATTTAAGAGCTCAGTGCTATGTTATCCTAAAGGCATATTCAGGCAGAATAACCAACTTAGCATTACAAAAATAATACTTAAATGTTCTAATGAAGAACTTAATTGTTCAAGACAACAAAGTTGATAGTACATTTGATGTAATAGGCAACCTCAACAGTATGTGACCATGTATCAGCAAACCCAACAATCCAACAATACTTAGTGTCTTACTTTAAACTCCTTCCATCACACAGCCCTACATTTTTGTGGAGAGAATGATGGAGCAAAAATATCAAATCAAACACAAGGAATCTTTACTGCAACATAAACTAAATGATCCATTGCAATGTTAATAGTCAACTAGAAAATCACTGATTCAATCTTCAATATTTACATTTGAATTCATAAAGATAATAAATAAGTCAATCACATGAAAAAAAAGAAAAAAATATAGAATGCTACCAAATTGGTGGACCTTGTTAATAATCCTAAATCTAAATGTTTGATATGCTATTAGGCTTGCAATAATTCCTATAATTTATCCTCACATTTACTGGCATGAGGGAAAAATAAAACCTTGATCCCTAATTTTTAGACCCTAAATAAACCTGGCACTTGAATATAAACTTTCAAACCCAATATCCAAATATTTAAATAAATGTTTACTTAGTTTCACTAAAAACATAAATTTACAAGGATTATTTTCAAAATCGGAGTAACCAAGTGAGAGCTTAACACTCCAAAACATAAACATCAAAGCTTAGCTCCTTCAAAACTAATAAAACATGACTCTAATAAGTTACACGGGCTTAGAGACTGACACATTCCAGTGTGATTGTAAATTTACATCCATATGTAATCAAACTTGCTTCTTCAAGAGTTGCTTGCCTTATGGTATCATTGGCAAGTCTTAGATTCAAGTATGATTTGGCTAGATTATCTTGGAGCTAAAAAATGATAGCAATTGGGGTGAGCCTCAAGGACTTAGTGAGCAAAAAATATACTTAAGGGATACTAGCAACTATTCCAATTATATAGCTCAAAATTTTTCAAATGGGTATGTTTTGTTTTAAAAGATTTTATTTTATTTTAAACGATTATGTTTTATTTAAAGTAATTATGTTTAACCCTAATTAATTTTTGTTTTAGTATGTGTAAATATATGTTTTCATGTAATTTATTTTATTAAAAGCTTTGTTAAGAAAATGCATGGTTTAAGAGTATAATTAGAGTTTTTATATGTAATAACCTTAAATTGGATTTATTTAGATTTTGAGAGATATTTTATTAAATTCAAAGGATTTTGATTTATGTATTGAATTCAGAATATTTTATTTTATTTATTATATAGTTTTATGAGAATTTATATGGTAAATTAGGATTATTTAAGGTTAGGGATAAAAATATAATTTTCAAATGTTTTGGGGGAAAATATAAATAACCAAATTTGCAATGGAAACCTTCAATAATTAATATTTTTCTAAGTGGTCATTCTGATGATATTTAGGGGCAACAACTATAAATAGAATGTAGGAAACTCTAGAAGAAGCCATAACCCTCTTTTCTCTCTTTAAAATCTCTATTTTCTCTCTCTAAAAGTTCTAACACTTTCACACCTCTGATTGCTACACCATCACCCTCAACGGATTTAAAATGACAAGAACTAAAAATTTGATTGATTAACTTCACCTAAATTAGCCGAAAATTGGAGGAAAAAACCCTTAAAAAGTGAGTTTCGGAACTCCTTTTTAGAGTTCTTAAAATATAAAACCAACCCCATAGTTGAATTTAGAAGGTGGAAAAACCTTGAGAGTCAAAATTTCACATTCAGAAGCCCTC
Source organism: Gleditsia sinensis (assembly GCA_037074535.1). Classification (NCBI taxonomy): domain Eukaryota; kingdom Viridiplantae; phylum Streptophyta; class Magnoliopsida; order Fabales; family Fabaceae; genus Gleditsia; species Gleditsia sinensis. The sequence goes on along the minus strand of CM073466.1, from coordinate 18,677,195 downwards.
TATAGATGCTACATGCGCCCTACATGGCACTGTCCTTGGTAGCACTTTATGCCCACTCGTAGGGGCAATGCAGCATGTGCAGTGCATGAACAGTACCCTATTTTCATTGACCTACATTGAAAAAGCTCCCAAAAATTTATTTTCACAATTCTAATGTCGTTTCCTAAGTTTTTGGACCATTCTAACTCAATTTTGAGTTTCATTTTGTCAAAATCTGATTGAAAATGTGTGTTATAGAGCTAACCAACTTGGGATCTTTTGTTTTGGTGAGTTGATAACATAAACTATGACATGTTCTATTTTTATTTTGGTTTCTAAATTATGTTTTCAATGTTTTGTGAATATTATTGATGAGTTAATTTTTTATATGATTAGTTTTTAAATATATTTTTGGTATTTGATTGCAATGAAAATATTTTTTGATTTCTGTCTTAGAGCTTTGGTATGCAGGACAAGCTCCTTTTATGTATTTTTTGAATTTGAATCCATTTGTGAATTGGAAGTATTCTAAAATGCTTTGGTTCTATGGAAATTTTGAAAAGTAATATGTAATTGGATTTTGGATTTCTTGTATAAGTTGGTGTAATGTGATCATCTACATGACGAGTATTATCATATATAGTTTTGAATACATTTTCTTGTTAGAGATTATTTTTATAAAGTACTATTTTGAGGTATGAAAACATGTTGGATAGTGGTTTAAGTGATTTGAAATATATTTATGATAAATAAATGATTTTGAACTTATTTGAATTATATGTATTTATAAAGTGAAACTAAATGTTGCCAATATACCATTGTTTCTAAAAGTGTATTGTGAGAAATGCTATGAATCTAAATATGTCATGATGGAAAAGGTTGAATGATAAGAAGATTTATTATAAAACTTAACAATTGGAATAACAGAAGAGTTTTGTCATAAACACTATATGCTAAAAGTAATAGATATTAGCCTTAGTGTACCTTGAAACCTTAACTAACAAGAGTGTTACTAACTACATATGCCCAAAGTAGTGGTCAATGTGCCTCCTATTACTATGATACAATGATATGAAATGAAATGGTATAATCACTACCAGGCGATTGCCTTATTGTTATACAAGCAAAATGCATGACTGTTAATATATTAACATAGTGATTTCTTGATGATGATTGTTGTGATCTACCAAAAATATTACCGAACCCCTATAAAGGATGCAATATAGGGTAACTCCGGATCGTCTCTCAAGGAATGCTAAGGTTAAATGATAGTTTCAAGATCTCAAAAAGGGGGGGTTTGGATTTTAACACAATCAAATTAGAACACAAGTGAAAAATTGGACAAAAATTATATTATCAAAAATGCAATCTCACTAGACATTCTTCAAGAATTAGTTCAGTTTATCTTAGACTAAATGTGATTAATCAAGTCGTTGGTTGATTTTAGTTATAACCGAAATCTCTGCATCATAACCATCATCATTCAAAAATTGATCAACAACATATATTACCAATCCATGCAATTACATACAACTTGTAATCTGTTATTTATCTAAAAATCGAATATCAACCAATGTATTTCCTTTGTTTCATGCAATAGAATAAAGATTCATCAATCAAGATCCTATCTCATACATCAAACTTGAATGGATAACAGAAATTTCTATTTATTCATACAAGATTCAAAATACTCCAGAAAAAAAGGAGATGACATAAACTCAATTACAATATAAATGGAGTCTCAAAACCTAACCGAATTCAAGAAGGAGTCTAGCTAGTTACAAGGGTCTCTACTCTTCCATGGATGTCCAAGATCAGCTCCCAAGGTTGAAGATGAAGATAGAAGTGTGTGAGAGAGTGGAAAGTAGTCAAAATACGGAATTCTCCCCCTTTAGACAAAGGGAAGGAATCATAATCATCAAAACCGAAATCATGTGGATCTACTTTCGGCTGCATGTTTCCCTCCATCATTGCACCACTAATTACGGGTCCAAGATGCTTCTGGCTGGCAAACTTGTCTTCATATGGATTATTCCTTTATGTTATACGGTTCCAATTCCACCAAAATCATGCCAAAGGGACAACCCTAACTCAGTTTATGACCATTTAATCACCCAAAGGTCAGATTCCGTTTTTGCTGTCCTTGTCTTGGACTTTTAGTCTAATTTGGCCCACTGGACCTCTGAACTGGATCTTGGACTCTTCATGAAAGTTATAGACATTTGTCTTAACTTTCCTACAAGACTGAAATCATAATTTTTAGTGGTCTCAAACTCAATATATAACAAAAATACAGAGACAGGTTCAAAAAGACGGAAATGCTGGAAAAAAAATTCAAAGACCAAAATAGAACTCAAATCATAAAACATAGCTTAAGTGATAGAAATAAGTGTAGGGGAGGATGAAAACACTACATATGATGATCAAATAATATATAAAAATGATGTTTATCATTTCTCTTCCCTTAGTTTGTGCTTGGAAATACATATGGTTCTGATATAGAATCCTCCCATTTTAATGCTAAGTGAAAGTGAACTAATGTTAATTGATTTTGTTATATAGTTATAGTTATTATATATTATTTCTATACATGTTGCTACTAAAGTTTATTTTAAGGAACATATAACATTGTTTTATGTTGTTTGAAGTGATAAAGGCCTTGGTTATAATGTCTCAGAAGTAATATATGTAGGTTTCATTTTTCAATAAGGGAAAGCTATCTAGTATGTTAAGTTTTAATATGCTTTTTTGGTAGACATGAGTTTATACAAGTTTTTGCTAGGGTGTTTTTGAAAATTTTGTAAACTAGATACTATATTGTGTTTTTCTAAATATGGTTTGGCAAGGATATTAATTTGAAGTTTTCTATTAAAGTTATTCTATGAATTTATAATTTTGAGTATATTTGTGAAAAACTCGTGCATACAGCTACACCTCTTCCGTTATAACTTATGTTATTTGCTCATTGAGTCCTAAGACTCAACCCTCTATATGTTTCCTCTCTATTTCAAATAGAGTGTAGAGATTAGAGTAGGGCAGCAGAAGCGATAAAAGGATAGACTGATCCATTAAGCTCAATTTGTTCTTGAGCTTAGTTTTATTTGTTTATTTTTCTGATTATTGGTACTTTATATTTATACCATTACAACAGGCAGAATCCATATTTTCGATGTGAATATACTAGATTTTCATATTTAATAAAAAGAGTTTTGTATTAGTTTGAAAACAATAGATTTTCATTTGTATCTAAATTGGAAATTTGTGAATATACTACTAATGTTTATGTTCTATATTAAGAATAATTTTATATGAATACGGCTATTTGAAGCTAGGTCTTTATTTATATTTTATCTTAATATCATTTCTATTTTCAAGAAATTTGAATATGTGAAAAGTTAAGCTTTTATGTGAGTTTTATGAATATATTTACCTTTAAAATGTGTAGACATACGCTTTGTAATTTGTGAATTAAAAGTGTAATATCTTGAATATTTATGTTTTCGTAAATGGTATTTTCTTAAGTTGTAATCTATCTAAAACTAGATCCTTATTTATGTTTTAATTATATATAATTTTATGATATTTGAAGATTTTTATTTTTTAGTTTAACTGATAAAGAATTTAAACTCTATATTAGTTTTATGTGATAGAAAATGTTTTCACTATAGATTTTACTTATATTTATATTTTGAACGAGAAATGGTTTTGATAAGCGTTTGTTTATTCATGGTTTTAAATATATGAAACCTTTTTTTTTTCTGTGCTACATCTCAGTTACGCTATGCTTACAGGGTGAGTTAACTCTCATTTTGTGTCGGTTACATGCTCAAAAAATCTAGGCTGTACAGGTATTTTGTACACACTGCACTTTCCACTTTCCATGTGTCTTCTTCCCCAAAATGGTTCTTCCAGATATTGCTCACTAATTCCACTTCCTTTGAACATAGTTTCTTTGTTTGTCTAATTACAATAGGTACTTTTGTTTTTATACATTAAATATTTTTGTCTGATTGTGTCTCTTGAGGTTTGATAACATGTGATAGGCTTGACAGATACTTTGAAACATTAGAATAAGAAAACTTGAAGAAATACTAGAATAATAAAGGTCAATGGGGGTCAATCGATGCCAAGATCTCACAAGGTCCTTTATACCCTGAGGTTCGATTTCCCTTTCCTTGCCAATGGTGTTGCTCTTTTTATGGGAAATTTTTTCAAAGATAGCAAAACTTTCAATTTTTGTTTTTTTGCACTAAGCTTAAACTCTAACTATGATAGCACTTGTTATACACAATCTCTTATGAGGGTTGAAGCCAATTCCTATTTTCTCTTATATCCATTACACAAGCTCTTAACATATTTTTTAAGGTCGATATGTTTCTCTATCCCTACATTATTTTTAATCCAATAATCACTTTTAACATCATACTTCACTTGCTCTCCTCCCTCACTTCCTCTCGCTTACTACACCAAGTCACTCACTCATGTCGTCTACTCTAATTTCTAGTAGGATCTATTTATAGGGAATATGATTTGCTTTACCCCCTTACCTTATGGAACATTGTAGAAGTTTCGTTATTTTATTTTTTGTGTAGAAACTTATAGATCATCTGCTGCTCAAAATGTCTCTTACTTTTCCAAGTAATTTTAGCTAGCATCCCTAGAGAAATATAGAGTAGCTCTAACTTTCAATTGCATAGACTTATTTTATTAAATATGACTTTTTTTATGGTACCGTTAGCCAATTAAAAAGTATTTCTGTTTGTCAAAAATGTCTCTTTTACTATATCTTTGGGAAGAAAATTTATAGTACTTAGTTGTACCATTTGTTAGAGAAAATTCAAAACAACATTGAGTTAGAAACTAGTAAGTTTTGAAATATATGAATATTAGACTATTCTTTAAAGTTATTTTGACCTCAGTAGTAGATGCAAGATTAAAGTAAATCACTCTTAAATTAATTCAAAGCACCTAAAGAATTGCACTCATTCATTGTAAAATTCTCTCTTCAAGGATGACTCTAAAGGGGCATTTGGTAAATAGTAAAATTTTTTGTTCTCAGGAATCATATTTCTTGGAAAACATAATTTATGAGAATTATAATTTCTGAAAATGTATAAAATGTGTTTGGTTGACCTTTAAGATTATTAGAAATCTTCTATTCTTCTGTTTGATTATATTTTATTTCTAAGAAATCTTCTTACATTTTCTAAAAATACCCCTTATTTTTATGAGAGAGAAAGTAAGAGTGAAGAGAGAGAATGAGAGAGAGTGAAGAAGAAAAGAGATGAGAGAAAGTAATTTTTTTTTGTTATTATTACAATTATACTATTAATAAAGGGTATAATTATTTTTAACATCATAAAAGGATTCTTATTTCCATGAAAAACAAAAATTCCCACCTCTACCCATGAAAATTTTTGTGTGGAAAATTTACTAAAAAAACAATTCTTGAGAATCTTAGTTAACCAAGAATGAATTTTTAAAAACTTGTATCAAACATAAGAATTTTATTTTTTCAGATTGAGATTTTGAAGAAACAAAAAAAAATCCATGTACCAAACATCTCCTAAAGAAAGAGAAAAAATGTATGCAAGGAGAAAATATTGTTATTTCATTTGATTTTAGTTTAGAACATAATATGCTCTTTCAATAATAACTAACAAACACAATTTATCAAATCTTCATATACGTTGATCATTCAGTATCCTTGAATGCTTATAACAATTATTTAACTATTACTTTATGGGCTTACATGACTTTTAACTAGTAGCTACTTTAATTGCAACAATTTCTACGTTACTTTTAACCTAATAATGTCATAGCCCCAAATGATGGAACACATGACCGGCACGACATAAGGGTTTCCCTCTAGCCGCAAGCCTAACACATAGCGTGCACAAACATCCAGCACATAATCCAGAGTACATAATAAATATAACTGGCCACATATGCCACATCCAATATCAGAAAATACTGTATATATATATATATATATATATATATATATATATATATCTCATGAATCCAACATCCGTGATTCAACTTGGCCCATGGCCTCATAATATTCATGTGATTCAACTTAGCTCAAGGTCTTATAATACCAACATCGTTGTAAAACATAAAACCGTTTTCCAAATAACACATCAAAATACGCAAGAAGCGAGGATCCTGCCTGTAAGTTCATGGAGGTACACTAGATATAAACTAAACTAGACAAACAGTACAAAAGAGCCTTGCCCAAACTGGGGATCACCAACACTATCTTCAGCCTCCTACGAAGTTGTAGTTAGATCAAAGTCTCTTTGACTATCTGTGGGGAAGAAACAGAAGAGGGGTGAGATCACATCTCAGTGAATGGGTAAATCACACTATAACAGAAACAGGGCAAACTAAGCATGAGTGTTTCGCAATGAGTTTAATAATTGAAACATTAAGCATTTAACCATAATTTATTGAAAGAAAAGCTAAACAATTCAAATGTATGTTCAAAAGATAAAACATGATTAAATCAGTAACCGTAAAGCAAATCAATTATGCATGGTAAGTAATAAATGAAGTTATTTATGCAATCACAATGATGAATGAGATTGTTTAAAAATATTTAATCTTTAAGAAAGAATGCACTAGTCTATTGGAGTTCTTTCCTGACAGATCTATCATCTTTCCCAAGCACATAGCAAGGGGAGGGTAATCACTGTAGGCGTAGACATAAATTCACCCTAAATTCCCTAAGCACATAGCAAGGGTATGGCAATCACTATAGGCGTAGACATAAGTCCACCCTAAATCCCCCAAGTACATAGTAAGGGTGTGGAAATCACTGTAGGCGTAGACATAAGTCCACCCTAAATTCTGTAACTCAGGCAGTTATAAGCCCGTCACAATATCCTAGGCCAAAGCCTCCGCATGACCATGGTGCACCAGGGTTAGCACTACCTGCGGCTAGCTAACAGTGATCTAAAAGGGTTCCTCCAATAGAAAATATTTGAAAATATGCTATTCAAAGAGTTGAAAGTAAAACATTTTAATAACATTATAATAAAGGTATAATTCTCCATCTAACTCTTTCCATGCATAAAACTCCGTTCTAAAATATGTCTCATCCATGGATTCCCATGGAGACCTTTATCATCATAAACTTTCCCTTTAAACATATCGTCCGTAGACGTTGCATAGATGTTCGCATGCATCAAATCATTTCATGGCTAACTTAGTTCATTTCTATGACTAAGTTCGCATTTCTATAAATCTAGTTCAATGGAGAATTATCAGTCTAGATGATTGCCCTGCATACTTAGGGTTCAACTAGAATTGAAATTTATAATTTCTAACATGGTTGGAACATATTGGTTTTCAAAGCGGTAAAACAATTTAGCATACATTCCAACTAGTTAAAATCATACGAGAGAGTTATAAACCGAATTCGTAAAACATGCGCTATAGTATGAAAAACCCACTCACCGGTAAGGGCTCCAGATTGGACAGCTCTAAAATCCTCGTTTCTGGTCTGAATTTGGTAAAACAAACTTCAAAATCGAGTCCGGAAGGTCCAAAAATTTCAAAAATGACTTCGGGAGTTTAGTGACTATTCATCGCCGAAAAATACTATTCACCGTCACAAAAATTTTACCAAATCAACAAAATGAATTCATATCTTAATGATTATCTAGTTTCTGAATCCATCTACGGAGTCAGATTTCTAATTAGAAGTCTCTAAGTAAGGTTTTTCAAAACTTACTTTCTACCGAGATTTTCTACTTCAGATCTACGGCGATTCAACGGTTGATTTGAAGAACTGATCGGTCAAAATTAAAGTACTTTTCGTCCTGAATCCAATAACACTTTTAGTTTTGAAATCAGAAGCCAATCGGTACTCCAAATCGAAAGAAAATGTTGGATGTTACTATTCCTACACTATTCATTACTATTTTTTTTTTGATTTTTCTTCGAATTCGATACGCAGTCGCCCCCGGTTTCGTTTTATGGTTTCTGAGGTTTTTTTTAAATATAATAATAATAATTAAATAAATAATAATAGGATTTTCTTTTATAAAAATTCATATAAATTCCATTTTTCATCATAAAATATCCCAAAAATTTCTAAAAATTTCCTTTCTCATAAATCTTTAGTTAAACTCTTAAATCATAATTTTTCTTAATAAAAATCGTAATAAAACAAATTTTAAAACAAATATCTTTATTTATATTAAAAGAAAAAATATTTCTAAAAATACCATAAAAATTCATTAGAGACTGATATAATTATTTTAAGCAACACAATACTTCTTTTACTTAAAAGTCCACTTACTTTTAACAAATCATAATCATTTCTACATAAATAAAAATATATTTGCTTATAGCAAAATACTATTATTTAAAAATAAAAAGTACGCGCCAAAACATAAATTCTCATATTTTCAAAATTATCTCTTTTATTCTAAATTTCCTTTAATTGGAATTTTCGTTAAATTTTTTTACGGTTATTACATTCTTCCCCCCTTAAAGAAATTCGGTCCCCGAATTTTATCACCATAGTTGCAGATAAATACTAATATCATTGTTCAAATAAATGCAAATATCTAGCACGTATATCCTCCTTTCTTTTCCAAGTAGTTTCCTCAGAAGAATGATTTTTCCATATCAGCTTTACTGTAAATATTTCTTTTGACTGTAACTTCTTTACTTGTCTGTCCACTATTGCTACTGGTTGTTCCTTATAGGTTAAATCTTTCTGTAACTGAATATATGGACACTGTATAATATGTGTAGAATCCGGTAAATATTTCTGTAGTATAGACACATGAAAAACTAGATAAACATTATCCAATGCAGGTGGTAAAACCAAACAATAAGCCACTGAACTGATCCTATTAAGAATTCAAATAATTCTATATACCGAGAGGGTAACTTCCCTTTCTTTCAAAACCTTATTACCTCTTCTATGGGTGAGTCCTTCAAGAATATATATATAGTCACCAACTAATACTTTCTCGTGCTCAACATTCATAGTCCTTATAAACTTTTGACTTGTATTGAGTTTTCAGCATTCTTTTTCTAATCAATTTCACTTAATCAATAACATCTTATAATAAATCTAACTCCATTGAGTCATTTAACAGAACATTTGTATCTCCTCTTCCATAAGGCTTACATCTGCTAATATCATTTTATTATAGACAAATTCTGCTAAGAAATCTCCTACCAATCTCAAAAAAATATGCTTGAAGCATGCTCTCCAAGTTAGCACCATCAATTTAGATAAGTCATATTCTATCTATTGCATGTTATTCCAAATTAGATTTCCAAAAAGTTTAACTTTTCTCAATTCACTCACATATTAAGAAACCTATGATGTTCATGTAAAACTTCAAATGATGTCATTGTATATTGGCATGATAATTATTGATATGAGCAAGTTCAACTAAGGACAATTAATTTCTCCCAACTTTCACCACAATAATATAAAGATACTTAAAGCATAATTTCTAATGTATAAACACATCATTTAAATTTAGTATCAGTCATACTATAATCTAATAAAGATCCTTAGACTTCTTGAATAACTCTCTTGAGATAATATATTCAATTTGTACTTACCAACATACCCGCTAATGAAAAATTTCACTTGTATCTTCTTTTTACCATTATACTAGTACAATTTTTTTTTATCTTAGTATATCCTTATTACCTCGATTTATCCATATTTACAATCTATGGCTTCTTTTGAAATCATTTTTCTCAACAATTATTCATACGTGAATTTCCAATCTTAACATAAGTCACATCTTAAATACTAAATTCGATTTAGCATAGTATAAACCTTTAACACAAATATCTTGATTACTTACATTATTTTCGGACATGATTCTCAAAATATTCTCCATATTTCCAAATTAATAATTCAAAGATCAATTTAAATCCTACTTTCTATATTTTATCCATCAAGAACTTCAGTACCACTAATTCACTTTATTACATTCCTCAAAGCACCATAAGGCCATCATTTTTTTCTATTCCTTTCATCTAAAAATCATTATATAGTTCGGTGTCCAAACTCACCATTTTAAGTTATATTCTTCCAAGATTTCATTCATTAGTCACTTCTAACCAATTGAAATCACAAATTTCCTACTTTTGTCTTATCTATCTTCCAGTAAACCCAATATGATCACATCCTCCTCTTATAACATTTTTCCATCACTATCCAATCCTTAAGCAATCCTAACATATCTTACTTTCACTATTCATATCATATCTGCCACTTATCCATTTCAATTCACTTTTCACACATTCATATATTTTCATGACATACTATCCAAATATCAAACATCACCCAAGTCACAATCTTGACAAACGAAATAGTTATTTACTCACTCACCTATTAGAAAACTTACGGTATTTTATGTAAAACTTCTGCCCAAAACTTCTTAAAATGCTCTCTAAAAACAATCTGTGAACTATAGTTCTTGATCAGATATAATCGATATCAATACCTTATGAAGTCTTACTATCTCATTTAAAGACAAATTTGAACCTATCAATAATCACCCATTTTTATTCAGGTATCTCTATCTGATATTGTAATCTTGCAAGTCTTTGATGTTCTACTTTTACTTGTTGACAAGTTAATCATTGAGATACAAAATCAACTAAATCTTTCTTCATACTATCCCACCAATAAATTTCTTTTAGATATTTATACATTTTAGTTACCTCAGGATGAATTGTATATATGGATCTATGGGCTTCCTCTAAAATTTCTTTCTTAAGTTCTTCTTTATTAAATACACACAATCGCTTTCCTAATCTCAGAATTCCTTCAGAGTCTACATTAAATTCAATATCACTGCCATTCTTGACCTCTTAAATTTTCTTACATAAATTGGCATCATCGTCCTGTGCCTTTTTCACCTACTCAACTAAAGATGATTGAAACTGTATGAATTTTACATGTATCACCATACAGATAATGCCTCCAAACTTTGAGAGTAAAACTATTGCTGTTATTTTCAAATCATAAGTCTGACAATTTTTGCTAATGTGGCTTCAGCTGTCTAGATACATATGCAATGACTCAACCATATTGTATCAACATATACCTTAATCCCATTCTCTATGTATCACAACATACCGTATATCCTTCAGTGCCTAAAGAAATAGACAGTACTGGCGCCGTAATATAACATTTCTTAGTTTCTAGCAATTTCTTTCACATTCATCTTATTAGTCAAATTTTATTGCTTCCTTTGTCAACCTCGTCAAAGGAGAAACAATTTTTTTTTTTGAAAAATATTTAACGAATCTTCAGTAATATCTTGATAAACAGATAAAATTACGTATCTTTGTAATTGTGATAAGGTGTGGCCATTGTTGCACTGCTTCTACCTTTTTAAGATTAATTTGAATATCATCTTTGGTAATCACATACCCTAGGAAAATAACATTACTAAGTCAAAATTCACATTTTACAAACTTAGCATATAATTAGTGTTCTCTTAGGGTTTGCGAAGCATTCTTTAAATGTCCTCATGCTTCTCAGAATTCCTTGAATATATTCTAGTATATTATCAATAATTATAATAACAAATTAATCCAGGGATGGCTTCAATATTTTTTTTATCAAGTCCATAAATGCAATTGGGAATTTTTCAGACTAAATAACATCACCAAGAACTCATAATGCCATAACGAGTCCTAAAAGAAATTTTTCGAATATCCTCTTCCCTTATCCTCAATTGATGAGATCCAGATATCAAATTAATTCAAATTTTTTTTAAATGTTGAGCACCTTGTAGCTAGTCAAACATATCATCTATATGAGGTAATGAGTATTTATTCCACATTGTCACTTTATTCAATTGTCTATAATCTATGTATAGTCATAGTGATCCATCTTTCTTTTTCACAATCCAAGTAAAAGTTCTAGGGCTTTTAAATCTCTTGTCTAACTTGTCTTGTAACTACTTCTTTTTCTGTTCTTTAAATTCAGTGGGTGCCATTCTATATGGAAATATAGACGCTGGCCAGGAAATAAATCAATACCAAATTCTATTTATTATTTCGGGGTAATCCTGGCAATTCCTCAGGAATTATATCAGAAAATTCTCTAATCACTGGAACTTGATTTACAGTGGTATACTTTATATCAGCATCTCTCACCACTGCCAACTATCATTGGCACCTTTTTGTAATCACTTATGGACTGCTAAAGCAGAGATTAGGTTACTGGGTATCTCACTAAGATTTCTTTGTATCAAGAGAGAAAATTCTCCAAAAATATTGAATTTAATCACCTTCTAGTGACATTTCAAAATGACATGACATAATGCCAACAAATTCATTCTCAATATCACATCACAATCTACCATATCTAGACAACCGGGTACAACGGATGTCACATTCAGAAACCATCATGATGTCACATTCAGAAACCATCATATTTGGTATCTGTCTCAATTTCTTAAATTCTTTAAGACGCATCTCGCTATAAAACAGAGATAGCCCAACCGTCACTTAACCATGCCAACATAGCATACTATAAACTGACTTACTTGAATAAAAAAAACATCCTATCGAACCCCTTTAGCAGCACCGTGAGTATAAGCATGTCTGGATTCATACCCATACTCAAAGTTCTACCTAAAGGTCCGTTACTCCATGAACACAGGAAAACCTAAGGCTCTGATACCACTCTGTCACAACCCCAAATGATGGAACACATGACCGGCACGACATAAGGGTTTTCCCCTAACCGCAAGCCTAACACATAGCGTGCACAAACATCCAGCACATAATCCAGAGTACATAATAAATATAACTGGCCACATATGCCACATCCAATATCAGAAAATACTGTATATATATATATATATATATATCTCATGAATCCAACATCCGTGATTCAACTTGGCCCATGGCCTCATAATATTCATGTGATTCAACTTGGCCCAAGGCCTCATAATACCAACATCGTTGTAAAACATAAAATCATTTTCCAAACAACACATCGAAATACGCAAGAAGCGAGGATCCTACCTGTAAGTTCATGGAGGTACACTAGACATAAACTAAACTAGACAAACAGTACAAAAGAGCCTTGCCCAAACTGGGGCTCACCAACACTATCTTCAGCCTCCTACGAAGCTGTAGCTGGATCAAAGTCTCTTTGACTATCTGTGGGGAGGAAACAGAAGAGGGGTGAGATCACATCTCAGTGAATGGGTAAATCACACTATAATAGAAATAGGGCAAACCAAGCACGAGTGTTTCGCAATGAGTTTAATAATTGAAACATTAAGCATTTAACCATAATTTATTGAAAGAAAAGCTAAATAATTCAAATGTATGTTCAAAAGATAAAATAGGATTAAATCAGTAACCGTAAAGCAAATCAATTATGCATGGTAAGTAATAAATGAAGTTATTTATACAATCACAATGATGAATGAGATTATTTAAAAATATTTAATCTTTAAGAAAGAATGCACTAGTCTATTGGAGTTCTTTCCTGACAGATCTATCATCTTTCCCAAGCACATAGCAAGGGAGGGTAATCACTGTAGGCGTAGACATAAATCCACCCTAAATTTCCCAAGCACATAGCAAGGGTATGACAATCACTGTAGGCGTAGACATAAGTCCACCCTAAATTCTGTAACTCAGGCAGTCATAAGCCCGTCACAATATCCTAAGCCGAAGCCTCCGCATGACCATGGTGCACCAGGGCTAGCACTACCTGCGGCTAGCTAACAGTGATCTAAAAGGGTTCCTCCAATAGAAAACATTTGAAAATATGCTATTCAAAGAGTTGAAAGTAAAACATTTTAATAACATTATAATAAAGCTATAATTCTCCATCTAACTCTTTCCATGCATAAAACTCCGTTCTAAAATATGTCTCATCCATGGATTCCCATGGAGACCTTTATCATCATAAACTTTCCCTTTAAACATATCGTCCGTAAACGTCGCATAGATGTTCGCATGCATCAAATCATTTCATGGCTAACTTAGTTCATTTCTATGACTAAGTTCGCATTTCTATAAATCTAACTCAATGGAGAATTATCAGTCTAGATGCTTGCCCTGCATACCTAGGGTTCAACTAGGATTGAAATTTATAATTTCTAACATAGTTGGAACATATTGGTTTTCAAAGCGGTAAAACAATTTAGCATACATTCCAACTAGTTAAAATCATACGAGAGAGTTATAAACTGAATTCGTAAAACATGTGCTATAGTATGAAAACTCACTCACCGGTAAGGGCTCCAGATTGGACAGCCCTAAAATTCTCGTTTCTGGTCTGAATTCGGTAAAACAAACTCCAAAAACTTGAAAAATGACTTCGGGAGTTTAGTAACTATTCACTGCTGGAAGATACTATTCACCGCCACTATTTATCGCCGAAAAATACTATTCACTGTCACAAAAATTTTACCAAATCAACAAAACGAATTAATATCCTAATGTTTATCTAGTTTCTGAATCCATCTACGGAGTCAGATTTCTAATTAGAAGTCTCTAAGTAAGGTTTTTCAAAACTTACCTTCTACCGAGATTTTCTATTTCAGATCTACGGCGATTCAACGGTTGATTTGAAAAACTGATCGGTCAAAACTGAAGTACTTTTCGTCCTAAATCCAATAACACTTTCAGTTTTGAAATAAGAAGTCAATCGGTATTCCAAATCGAAAGAAAATGTTGGATGTTACTATTCCTACACTATTCATTACTATTCATTTTTTTTTTCCGATTTTTCTTCGAATTCGATACGCAGTCGCCCCCGATTTCGTTTTATGGTTTCTGAGGTTTTTTTTAAAATATAATAATAATTATTAAATAATTAATAATAGGATTTTCTTTTATAAAAATTCATATAAATTCCATTTTTCATCATAAAATATCCCAAAAATTTCTAAAAATTTACTTTCTCATAAATCTTTAGTTAAACTCTTAAATCATAATTTTTCTTAATAAAAATCGTAATAAAACAAATTTTAAAACAAATATCTTTATTCATATTAAAAGAAAGAATATTTCTAAAAATACCATAAAAATTCATTAGAAGCTGATATAATTATTTTAAGCAACACAATACTTCTTTTACTTAAAAGTCCACTTACTTTTAACAAATCATAATCATTTCTACATAAATAAAATTATATTTGCTTATAGCAAAATACTATCATTTAAAAATAAAAAATACTCGCCAAAACATAAATTTTCATATTTTTAAAATTCTCTCTTTTATTCTAAATTTTCTTTAATTAGAATTTTCGTTAAATTTTTTTACAGTTATTACAAATAATTACTTTATAATAGAGTACTAGAGAAATAGCTAAAAGAAATTTCCATCCAAGATTTAATAATTGATCCATTCTTAGCTTAGGCAAAGTCCATTATGTTGTGATAGAAACGAACAAGAACAAATAAGTTTTAGCTAATGTAATAAAGATACCAATTGTAGTTCCCAAAACTCCACATGTTTAAGCGGTTATTTTGTAAACCTAAATATCTTTTCTATGTATTTTCTCAAATAGTCACTTTAAATGATTAAATGTATGAATCTACATGTCTTTTTACATATATTTTCTAACTATCTCCAATACTATTGACTAGGTTGACATTATGGTAACATCACTTCGAATTATATATATATATATCCATCAGTATCTTTATGTTGTTATAATGTGAAGGTCTAGCAATTAACGATAACACATTGTTGTTTAGATGCAAGCTTGGTGCTGGCCAATTTTCAAAGTCTATAGGATCTGGTGTGAGCGCAATTTTTTCACTCTTTTGAAGAATTCTGTCCCAAGGAAAACGGTACGAATAGAACTAAAAGGAAAATGAGTATCCCAGGCTCCATATCCTCAGAATTTGTCCTTCCACTACTAGGAAATTTCTATTTAGAGACGGAATTTTTCTGTCTCTAAATAGGAAAAATTCCGTCTCTAACTGAGTTAGAGACGGAATCAGAGACGGAAATAAATCCGTCTCTAAAAAGCGGGTCGCTAAAATTTAGAGACGGAATTTAAATTCCGTCTCTAATTAGAGACGGAATATTTCCGTCTCTAATTAGAGACGGAATATTTCCGTCTCTAGACGGAATATTCCATCTCTAATTTTTGTACATATTCCGTCTCTGCAGAGACGGAAAATTCCGTCTCTGAATTCAGAGACGGAAAATTCCGTCTCTGGTCTCGGAGACGGAAAATTCCGTCTCTGAGAATTTTCCGTCTCTGGTCTCGGAGACGAAAATTTCCGTCTCTGAGACCAGATTCGTCTTATTTTAGAGACGGAATATTCCGTCTCTAAATCCGTCTCTAAAAGCAAAAAAATTAAAAAAAAAATTTTAAAAATCTGAAACCAAACCAACAGTACAGCCAGAAAAACCAACCATTTCAGATAGAAATTACATAATGTCAAACCTGTTATCATCCATAAACATATCAACAAAAGTTTTAATAATCCCATGACATTACATAAAAATATCACCAATCAAACATACATAACACAAAGTCATAATAACACAAACTATCATGATCCATCAGCAGCATTATTATTTTGGTCATTGTTATTATTCTCTTCTCTAGGTGGAGACGTGGAGGGCATTCTGATACTACCATCTATCATGAGGCGTCGAAACATCCGATCCCATTCCTCCATCTTCTGCTTTAACATAAAATTTTCATCTTCACTCTGTTTGAGCCGTACAGATAAAGCCTCAATTTTTGCATTCATAACAGAAGAGGAACTTGCTGAGACTTCATCAGAAGCGGAAGACCTAGAAGAAGAAGTTGCTGCCAATACATTATGTGCTTGAGATCCCAGTCCATATATCCATCCTTTATTGTTCATGCCGCCAACCACATCCAAATAAACAACATTGTCTGAATGTTGAGTGGAGTGTTGGCTAGAACCCTCATCGGTCTGAGATGTGGATCTCTCAGCTATTTTTGTTCTATACATTTCCTGAAAAAATAAAATGATAAAACAAAATGAATATTTGTAAAGAAATGAAAATAGAAGAGTAGTGATTACATACAGCAATTCTTCCTTGCTGGTCGTTGAACCACTGCGATGGCTTTCCTTTGGGCCGGTGAAGCCGCTCATACAACTCAAAACATGTCGGTTCTTTATTCATTTGCACCTTCTAAAATAATAAAAAGTTAAATAATATTGAAGTAAAAACTTAAATCACTATATATTTGAGAGAAATTACTCACCATTCGTTTGGCATGCTCTCGTGCAGATATAGACCCTCCACTATGTACATTAAGTCCTTCTTTGGAAAGTCTATTTTGTTTATTTTTTTTGGCTTTATCTTGCCAGTCTTCACTATCCCATTCAGCCCTTAATTGTTGTAGCTTCTCCGGTGGAATCCAAACACCCTTGTCCTCACCGCTACGCACTTTAAACAATGCATTTTTCAAGGCTGTTGATCCCCTACTGGCGAATGACCTTTTAATATTTTGCTCATCATTGTCCAACCACTTAAAATTTGCCTAAACAAAGAAAGTAAACAAATTAACATAACATTCACACAGTTTTTAAAAAGATATCAATAAATATGATAGAAAATGTTACATATTACCTTGAACTCCTCGAACCACATTTGAATGGTATTGTTGTCAACTTTTCCCCAACTGGACCAAGCACCTTCAAATTTTTTCTTGAAAATTGTTGTGATGACACCTCTTGTTAAGATGTCAGGATAAAACCTGAAAGTATAGATATCAATTTAAATAAATATACTGACAAAAAAAACACACACACACACACATATTACTTACGTGTTCTCAGATGCAGATCTAATCCAAATTCGACCATCTATGTCTCTTGTTCCCCACTGAATATTCTGTGTGAAAGGAACTGGCTCAACATTTGGACATGCGGATTGATTAGGAGATGGGGCACATATAGTATGTGTAGGTGGGGTAGGGGCAACTGTACTAGAAAGATGAGGAGACGAGGCACTGTAATGAGATGCTTGTGAATGGGAAGATGGAGTAGAAGTATGACAAGTCTGGGAAAATGGAGATAAAGTAGGTGTATGTCCAGTGTGGATCTGGTCAAGCTGAGCTATGTCAGCACCAGGTGATGTGTCTAACTGTGTATATGGCTGAGAGAGAACCCGTCCCCGCCCTCTACCTCTACCCCTTCTACCTGTCATCTATAGACAAAAAGATAATCATAATCATCTATTTCAATGAAATTTAATAATAAAAAATAAAAATAATTACAAAAGACAATGATAACAAAACTCTATAACCATACTACCATAGATTTATAATCTACTTCAAAAATACATAATATATGTTCTACATAATACACTTAATAAAATGAAACCTAACAATACCTAAACCTCTTCATCATTATCATTTTCTTCCTCTTCTTCTTCATCTTCTTCTTCATCTTCCCATTCTCCTTCTTCCTCAGTATCTTCTTCATCCACATCTTCTATTTCAATATCTATATCTGCATCTACTTCATGTAGGTTCAAAGAAGAACCATATACTTCATCCACAGGGCCTTCAATATCAACAAGACTCTGCTCGAGATTGTCATTTGCAACTATTACAGGCGATTGCATTGATGACTCTTCTTGGTATGGAGCATCACTTTCAGGTAGTACTATTTCTATTGCAGTTTGTATTGTGGTTCGTGCCTTAGTTTTAATCACTACTAACCAATCACGTTGCCCTTCAGGATATTGTGTATAATATACTTGCATTGCTTGTTGTGCAAATATAAAAGGGTCATAATTTTGATATCTCCTGGATGTTCTAACCTCAACAATCCCATAGTTATCTACCTTTGTTCCATGATTTAAGGTGGGATCAAACCAATCACATTTGAATAGAACTAACACCTTTATAGGCCATCCTGTATAGTGTACTTCAATAATGTCTGTTAAAACCCCATAATAATTATTTTCTGTTGTTTCATCCGTACCACCTGGACAACATACACCAAAATTTGTTGTACCCATACCTTGGCCATGATCTTTTGTATTAAATTTATAACCATTTACATAATATGATGGCCATTTGTTGGCTTTTCTTTGAGGACCCCATGCCAAACTCTTTAGACAGGCATCTTCAACATTATTATTTAACACCTAGTCATCAAATATTTAAGTCAGTCTCACATAAGAAGCAAAATGTTAGAAAATAAGAAATTAAGGAGAATTCGTGAAACATACGTATTCTTTAAACCAAATAGGAAACATTGTGGAGATTTGTCTGTCCACTTCCGAGTCAGTCATCCCACACTCTTGTAACATATTAGTATATGTGCTACATTCAGAAAACATGTTAGAACAATTTATAGTGATATATATATTTTATATAACACTTAAATGAGCATTTGATACACTTACGTTAAAAATGGCTCCACTTCAGGACAATTTAGAAGAACATATAAATGTGCGGTTTGCAAGTCTCTTTCTTCTAACATGAAGGATATGCATCTTCCGGTTGGACGACCAGGATAATTAAAGATAGAAAGCGGTGGTCTATTTGAACAACCTTGACCTCCATCATCATTTCGTGGTACTTGAGTCCTTCTACATGGAACATCAGGTGGATAATAGTAGGATGCAAATGTAGAGGTCTCTTCTACCAAATAAGCTTCACAAATTGATCCTTCAACTGCAGCTGTGTTCTTCACCTTGTTTTTTAGTGTGCAAATAAACCTAATACACTTAATTGTCACATTTAGTACTATGAATACGATTCCATAATTAAAAAAAATAACAAAAAGGAGACGTAACTCTACCTTTCAAATAGATACATCCATCGATATTGCACTGGACCTCCAACCCTTGCTTCGTATGGCAAATGAATTGGAAGGTGTTCCATTGAGTCAAAAAAACTTGGAGGAAAAATTTGTTCTAATTTACAAAGAATGACTGGAATGTTTTGCTCCATCACATGTAAAGTATCCTCTCGCAACAATGGGGAAGTCAATTCTCGAAAAAACTGACTAAATTCTGTGAGTGTGTTCCAAATAGGCTTTGGCAATACTTTGAATGCAATTGGGAGCAAGCGTTGCATAAACACATGACAATCATGACTTTTCATACCAAACAACTTTGCTTCTCTCATGTCAACACACCTTGATAATGTAGAGGCATATCCGTCTGGCAGTTTCAATTTTTTTACCCATTCACACACAGCTAATCTTTGTTGCTTAGTTAATGTGTATTTTGCTTTGGGTTTAATTAACTTGCCATCTCTTCCATCCTGCAACTCTAATTCATTCCGTCTACAAATTTCCGCCAAGTCGAGCCTTGCATTAAAATTGTCTTTTGTCTTACCTTTAGTATCCATCACTGTGTATAAAATATTCAAAAAGACATTTCTCTCAATATGCATAACATCTAGATTGTGTGGAAGAAGATGTGTTTTCCAATATGGTAACTCCCAAAATATAGATTGCTTCGTCCAGTTGTGAATAACTCCATACCCTGGGATATTATCATATGTCTCTTTAGTTATGCTAGGCATATGTCTAACCCTTTCCAACACTTCTTCACATGTTAACCGAGGCGGAGGTGAAGATGTTTCAGTATGTCTCTTCCGAAAAGCATTCTTATTCCTTCTGTAACTATGATCAAGTGGCAAGAATTGTCGATGACAATCAAAGAAACACGTCTTCCGACTATGTCGAAGGGTAAATGCCTTTGAACACTCCATACATATTGGACAAGCAAGTTTTCCCATTGTCATCCAACCTGAAAGCATCCCATATGCAGGAAAGTCATTAATGGTCCACAACAAACAAGCTTTCATGTTAAAGTTCTGTTTTAGTGAGACATCATAAGTCATGACACCAGTATTCCATAAAAATTTGAGGTCATCTATAAGTGGTTGCAAATACACATCAATTCTATTCTTTGAATTGGAAGGACCAGGGATTATAATGGTCAAGAACAAGAACTCTCTTCTCATACACATCCAAGGGGGAAGATTGTAAGGGGTAACAATAACTGGCCAACATGAATAAGTCCGACCTGTTTTATCAAATGGAGCAAATCCATCAGCACACAAACCTAACCTCACATTTCGAGGGTCCATTGCAAATTCAGGATATTTTTCATCGAATTTTTTCCAGGCTTCACCATCAGATGGATGAGACAAAGTGCCTGTTGCCCTCACAGTTTCCCGATGCCATCTCATTTGACTTGCAGTTTGCATTGACGAATAAAGTCTTTGCAGCCTTGGAATAAGTGGAAAATACCACATTTTTTTCACTGGAAGCTCTCTTACTTTGCCATTTCTGATGACCCTTTTGTAATGCTCTTCACCACAAAATTTACAATGACGAAGCTCCAAATCAAGAGGACTATAATAAATCATGCATCCGTTTCGACAACAGTGAATTTTTATACAACCTAATCCTAATTGCTCCACTGATTTCTTTGCACAGTAGAGGTTTTTAGGCATACGATTTTCATTTGGCAATGCATTTCCCATAAATTGTACCCACCGATTGAAACAATTCTCAGAAATGTTGAAGTCTGACTTGATACCCAAAGCTTCCACTGCAGCTGACAATTCAGAATAATTTTGACAACCGTCATACAAAGGAGCATGCGCAGCTTGTAACATATTAAAAAAATTTCTGGCTTCCGGGTTAGGATCTTCATCCCTCTGTTCGCAATGAGCAAAACCTTGTTGCTCTATATAATTACCAATAGATGGTCCTGCAGCATCCATTACCATCTGTTCCTGATCATTAAAGCATGCCTGAAAGTCACTACTTCCATAATATGAGTTTCTTGAAATCATTGGTGGAAAGAGAGGTCTTGGTTCATCATGGTTGGTCCAATAATAATAATTACTCATAAATCCCTTCATACAAAGATGGGTTTTCACTTCATCAACTGAACAATACTTCTGACACTTGCATTTTTTACAAGGACACCTCAACATTCCTACACTTTTAAAATGATCTTGACTACAAGCAAACTCTATAAACTCAACAACTCCTGCCATAAACTCATCTGTAACTGATCTCTTATCAGGACCCACCCTATTATCCATCCACTTACGATGTTCAGGAACTTCCATCCTATTTTTAGGCATACAGAAACAGACTAATTCAATATAGCACAAATTATAATAACATATTGAACCAATACCAACATCAAAGGCATAATGTGAATAGAAATCATTTTTTTGGTTAACAACCCTCCATTTCTTAATTCTTTATCCTCATACAAGCATACATCATTTAAATATTGGCCAGAACAGCAATATTCTAGCCATTTTAGCTTTTTTATGAGACGTAGGTAAATGCTTTTATTATGCTGTCTTGTCTTCACATTTGATAATTGCCTGTGTGATTTTAATTCTACTAGGTCTTACATTCTGTGCTATATGAACCTTATAAGTCATGTGGCTTGTATTTTAAATCTCTCTGCTGCTGTGGACAAATTGTCTAGGGTGCTGGAAAATCTGTTGTCTTCAATAGTTTGATTGGACATCCCGTTTTGGTAAGTCAAATTGCCCACATGTGTTTTTATGATTTTCTTTTCTGTATGCTGACGCATCTCTTTCTGTTGTTTGTTCCATTACTAAATGGGTCATAACATAACCAAACTATTGGCAGCCGACTGGTGAAAATGGTGCTACTAGGGCTCCCATAAGCATTGAATTAAATAGAGATAGCTCTTTAAGCAGCAAGTCAATCATCTTGCAAATTGAAAATAAATCTCAACAGGTTTCTGCAAGTAAGATCTTTAACTAAACTTCTTTTGTTTATATTTTCATTGAACAATTTGGCTGATATGTCCCTGGATATAACATTTATCTGTAAGAAGTTCTACAAGCATTGGTCCTAAGAAGTTCTACAATTTGGCTGATTGTTTTCATTGAACCATTTGCAAGATTTGTTGACAAATTTTTTGGGTGGAAGGATGCCTCCAATTCAAACTGATTCTAGCAACATTGGTGGTTCTAATTCACCTAGAGATACTGTAAGCATTTTATCTTGTGTTTTTAATTGTTGTTGATAACAAGGTTTATCTACATAATTGATAAAAGAGAATTATATATTTCAGAATTATATATTTTTCAGTTTGAGGAAGGCTAAGATAAAAAGCCTTCTATTTTTTGGTTATGTTTTTTGGACAATATGTTGAAGACAAATTGTAAAGGCTTTTCACCTTTCGGTTATCTTTTTGCAAGTATTGGTATGACCTTGAAGAACCTCTAGTCATAGATTTATCTAAGTAAAAGGAAGAGACATGGATATATATCACATGGCATTGTCTTGGTGTTTTTGTTTTTCATATTTCTAATTAATTAATATTTACCACAAGACTTGGACTTACTGATGCACCTTGGAAATTCAATTCAAAAGATAGTAAAACATACACGCAGGAACAGCAAACTAAGAGAAGCGATTTACAGTTTCTCTTATTGCTAAGACCCAATCGGGCTAACCACTTTACAAGAAAAATATTCGATGCCCACTCCAACACCCCCATGCATGCTATTTATTTTCTGATCCTCCATAATTCCCCCTAACTAATCCCCCGCTTCTTCTAACTACTATCCACGTATACATCTTACGTGGACTCCCTAACGGTAAAACCGTTATCTATATATCCACGTCACCTAAATGAAACGCTGCGTATTGTATATGCATTTATCAAATGTATCAGAACTCCCCCCATCATTTTGTTCCTTGTCCTCAAGGAACCCGTAATTATCATAAACTAAAATCAGGAAATTGTTGCTGGAATTGATGGAAGTTCATCCAAGTAGCATCCTCCTCCTGTGTGTGACTCCATTGAACCAAAACTTCTGTCATTGCCCTGCCCCTCTTCTGTACCAATCTTCGATCAAGAATCTTTAATGGAATAAGTGGCATGTTGCCCTGTTCATCCAGAGGAGGTAAAACTGATGAAAGAGGTCGATTGCCATGGTCCCGTTTGAGCAGAGACACATGGAAGACATTGTGAATCTGAGTTCCCTCTGGAAGTTGTAATCTGTAAGCTACCGGACCCACCTTCTCCAAAATTTCAAACGGACCATAATATAGAGCTGCTAACTTGTGAAATTTTCGATGAGAAACAGAACTTTGTCTATATGGTTGGAGCTTGAGGTATACGTGATCTCCAACCTGAAATACTCTCTCCGTTCTATGTTTATCAGCCTGCATCTTCATCCTCAACTGAGCCTTCTTCAAATTAGTTTGTAATAATACAGAAATGGTTTCTCGCGATCTTTCCATCACGTCTACTGCTTCTACCAATGAGCTGCCCGCAGTGTAAGGATTACAAAGTTTAGGATTATATCCATACAATGCCTCGAATGGGGTCATTCCAATGGCAGACTGGAAAGATGTATTGTACCAAAATTCTGCCAGAGAAATGTAACTCACCCATTTATATGGTTTCTCTCCTATTATACATCGAAGATAACTTTGTATGAGTATAGCTCCAATTCCATCCCTTGAAGCATCTGTCTCTATGGTAAACGTTGCATTAAAGTTCGGCATTGCCAACACTGGTGCTTCGGTCAACCTTTGCTTGAGTTGTTCGAAAGCCTCCTGAGCCGACTGCTCCCACTGGTAGGTCTGCTTCTTGAGCATGTTGGTAAGGGGACGGGCGATGAGGCCATAATTCCTTATGAATCTCCGATAGTATCCCGAAAGCCCCAAAAATCCCATGAGTTCACGTATGTTATTGGGTTTTGGCCACTCCTTCACTGCTTGGACCTTCTCAGTATCTACTGCTACTCCCTGATGAGATATAATATGACTGAGATATTCTACTTGAGTGATGCCAAAGGAACATTTACTCTTCTTTGCAAACAACGTGTGTTTCCTAAGTAATTCAAGGACTTGCTGTAAATGTCGTAGATGCTAATCCCACCCTTGACTATACACAAGAATGTCGTCAAAAAACACCAGCACAAATCTTTGAAGAAATGGCCGGAAGATGTGATTCATTAAAGCTTGAAATGTTGCCGGGGCATTGGTGAGCCCAAACGGCATGACCCTCCACTCATACAAGCCACTATGTGTCCGAAAAGCTGTCTTTGGTATATCAGGGGGATGCATTCTTATCTGGTGGTACCCAGCCCGAAGGTCTAGTTTACTGAAGTAGGCCGACCCATGCAGCTCATCCAACAGTTCTTCGATTAAGGGGATAGGAAACTTATCTTTAATCGTGATTGAGTTGAGCTTCCTGTAATCAACGCAGAACCGCCATGATTGATCCTTCTTCTTGACCAATACAATGGGTGAGGCATAGGGACTGTTGCTGGTTTGTATAACCCCCGAGTCTATCATTTCTTTCACCATATGTTCAATGACATCTTTCTGGATCTGTGGGTAACGGTAGGCCTTTTGATTGATGGGATTGCTTCCTTCCATCAATGTGATTCTATGGTCATGGAGTCGGTGAGGGGGTAGACTCTTAGGTTCCTGAAAAATGTCTTCGTAGTCCTTCAATAGTGCTTGCATGGCTTGTTGCTCTGCTTGTTTCTCATCTGGCAGATTTCCCTGGGAACCTGCTATCGTCATGAGAGTGGCTCCTGCTTTGCATGTCATTCTAACTATGTATATTTCTGGAGTGATAGTTAGTTTAAAAGTTCTGGATTCTACTTGCTGCATTCTGATCTCCGGTCTCATTCCTTCTAAGCATATGGATTGACCCTGATGCATAAAAGACATAATAAGCTTTGCGCAATCCCATTGTATCACCCTGAGGGATCTTAACCATTTCATGCCTAATATAGCACCATATGTGGATGATGGCAGCACTAGAAAATCTGCTTTAAATTGGTATCCTCCTGCTTCCCATGGAAGGTTCTCACACTTTGCAGTCACCATGATGTATTCTTCATTGGCTACCATAACCTTGTACCCCCTAATCTGCTGTGTTTTCAATCCTAGCTGTTTTATCCATTTGGAGCTCAGGAAATTGTGAGTACTTCCTGTGTCAACCAAGAAGGGTAACTGCTGTCTCTTGATACTTCCATTCAGCTGCATGGTGTCACTCCCCGTGTGGCCCCTCAATGCATGTAATGAAATTTGAATATCCTCTTCCTCTGCTGATCCAGGTTCCTGCCTGTGTTCCTCCTCAGTTATCTTAGGTTCTTCCATCTCTTCCTCATGATCTAACCATATTGTGTTCAGCCGCCCCCATACCTTGCAAAAATTCTTGTGGTTCCAATCATACTTGTCCCCACAGAATTTGCAGAGTCCTTTAGCTAATCTTTTAGACGTTTCTACTAGATCGAGCTCCTTGAACCCCTTCCCATTCTGTCTGGAAACTTGTTGTGCAGGGTTCTTGTGGGTGGTGTTTGAGGCTTGCATTGAATGCTGCGAGTGAGGGTTGGTCTTAAATTGTCCTGAAGAGTTCGGGAAGGATTTATTGGCCATGTTGCGATAAGAAGTTCCACTATTTGTTACTGATGAGTTTCCCCAACCTTCATTACTACTTCCTCCCCTGGCTCCTTTCTGCCACCCTTGAGAACCATTATCTATGTGTTGGTTGAATCTTCCAGATGTTGCATGATATGACTGTTTGCTTAATTCTATCAGTACCTCTTCCTGGATTCTTGCCATTCCCATGGCTTCTGTGACTGTGGAAGGCTTTTAGAGTCTGATAACCTTTTCTAGAGGTGACTTTAGGCCTCCTAAAAAACAACTTAAGGCAGTTGATTCATCCATTGAGATTCTTGCAATCAATCCATCGAACACCTCCATGTATTCTTCTAACTTGCCAGTTTGTTTCAAATTAACTAGCTCCGATACTGGATCATCAAAACAACTCTCATCAAACCGTGTGCCTACTGCTTTCATGAATTCTTTCCAATCCATGGTGTTGGTACCCTTGGAGCGCCAGAAGTGTTTTTGCCATGCGAAAGCTTTTCCTTCCATCGCCATTAACAGCAATTTTAGCCGTTGATCTACTGGAACCTCTTCTAAGGTAAAGAATTGCTCACACTTATCCCTCCATACTCTGTATCCCGTGCCATCAAAGGTTGGAATATTTACCTTTGGTCCTCCTTGCCATGAATTCGAGCTAATCTCTCCTCTGTCCTCTTTTTGTCCTACTTCTTCCACTGTTGTCTCCCGCTGGTTCATGATCTTATCCATGGACTGAAGAATCTTGTGAAGATGATCTTTCATTTCTTGAAGATCTTTTTGCTTAAGCTCCCGGAGCTCGTTTTCCACCGAATCTACTTTTCCATCGATGGTGCCTATCCAAGATGTTTTTCTTTTATTTGATTTATTTTTCAGGTTGAAGAAGACTAAAATGAAAAGCCTTCCATTTTTTGGTTATGTTTTTTTTTGGATAATATGTTGAAGACAAATTGTAAAAGCTTTTCACCTTTCGTTTATCTTTTTGCAAGTATTGGTATGAACTTGAAGAATCTCTAGTTGAGAAGTAACCTTTTGTAATGAACACATAACTCGTTATCATGAATTATTTAGTAGAGATGACATTTGTTAATGAGATATTTTGAATTTTGATGAATATGATTCACAATTTTATTTTATTTTTAAATATACTCTCAAAAATGATAGTTATCAGCTCATTTTCAACAACCATCAATTGTCAAAATATGTTGTAAAAGATTGTTGAAAATAAATATACTTATTTATTTTCAACGGCCATTAATTGTCAAAATATATGGGTAGAAGGAAGGCATTTTCAACGGTCATTAACTGTTAAAAAATCTATTACACTATTTTCGACGGCCACTAATTGTTGAGAAAAAATTTTAAAATGAAAGAGGTAGCCTAACCTATTATGACACAATTGAAAAGCATAAGTCTTGGAGAATAAAATTAATAAAATCCTAATTGATAATCAAATTTGATTTAAAAAAATATTGCTTCGAAGCCTAACTGATATTAAAAACCTTGTTTTGCATGAAACTTTAAAAATAGCTCATTACAGGGTTTGATAACTCTGAATGAAAACTAATAAAAGCCCTTGTCTCACTCCTTCTCCCTATTAGAGTCATATTACTAAGTTTAGTCACATAACTATCCTTATCAACAATAAATGACTTCTTTTTTAATGTTAACCATGACCTATTAGCCTAACATACTGCAATGTGCAAGTAAACAATTAGTTGAGCCACTGAGTTTGTCACCTTTATGCAATGAGAAAGGAGAATATATTTTAGCATTTTGGCAAAAGAACATGGATGAATGAATGGTTGATGGAAAATATGGTTTGAAATTGTAGTAAATAATCCTGAATTTAAGTGCCATGTTCTGCATCATTTTGCCACACAACAATGGCATCGATTCAGGTTTTGGGGCATCTAAGAAAAATTACTGCTAACAGCTAATATAAAATTTCTCAAGACTAGAAAGATTACTTGGTTGAGGCATACCTTGTGTAGATAAAACTTTATATCCCCTACACTAACAATGATATCTTATGTCAACTCACTTGCCACATACCTGCAAATGAAATGCGCACTTTCAAGAACTCTCTACAAATAGTGTATATAAAAACAAAAATTTACACATAGAAGAGGATAGGAATCAAGTTTGCTAGCCAGGTTAAAGAGCAAGTACTTGAGAATATTATACACTTTACAAAAAAAAAAGCAAAAACAGTGGCAACACAATTATGAGCAATCCACTATAAAATATATGATCTAGTATCTAATATGATTATATGACTATTTGGAGTTGTTGACCAATGCTGCCATTTTGTTGTCAAGCTTGTTATAAATATTGGGTTTGTCACATGCAACCACAGTACACCAAGAAAAAAATCATATTCAAATATTTTTATTTTGGCTAAATGATAAATGTATTTATACTTTTGGACAGAAAAAAAAGTGCAAGGGCACTTACAGTTTAAAACTATAACTTAAAAAAAGGATGTCAAGATTTAGAAACAATTGTAATGCACATTCATCAAGTGAACATGACAAGCTATCATACTCAATTATAAGTCATGAGAAGTTACAAACAAAGGAATTAACAATCAAGATAGTTATACAATGATAGAATTTACTAACTATCAAGTAATATAGTAGGTAGAGAAAGCAGCAAAATTTAATCCTACAAAGTTAAATTTGGGTGAACATTCTCAAACACAAAACTCATTCTTCCAAAAGTAGTTTTCTAGTCGATCATTGGTCTTAAAAATTTAGGGTATGGTTGATTTCCTATTTTTCACTTTTTATTTTCATCGAAAACTAAAAATAGCTATGAAAATGTTTTTGTTTACCATTGTCTACTTTTATTTTAAAAAAAATGTTTTCAAAATTTTTAATATTGTGGCACACTGTAGTTGCAACACTTCTGTAATTATTATGAACTCATTACAATATGTATTAATAGTTTTTTATTGTTTATATAATTAGAAAATAGTGAAAAATGAAAATAAAGTAAAAACAGAAAACAAATACGTTTTAAAAAATATGAAAAATAGAAAATGAAAATCAGTTTCAAGAAATAAAAATTAAAAATAAAAATTAGAAACATTTGAAGTAAACCTAAAAGTAATACAAGCATTTGAAGTAATGTAGAATTAAGGCACATGTATCACTTTCCACACTTAAAAGTAATACAAGTTAGCAAGCAATCAGTATAACTGATCAAGGTCAGTAGATTCAAGTAAACCTAAGTTTTTAAGTGATGCAAGTCAAATGATCTGACCAAATTTTGCAGCCAATTTTTCTAAGTGTCCGCAAGTACAAAATTGCTAATCTCAGTAAAATTTATATCACTAAAGTGTGTAAGAAATTCGCAAATAATATAACCTCTCTGCCATTGTTCAAGCCATCAATGCCTAGCAGCTAGACAATAAACGCCCTCTCAAATTTTTCAGCTTCATCATCACAGGCAGCTTGTTTAATTAGAACTTATCTTTATCTCAGCAGTCACATAATAAAATTACATTACAAAGGATACAAGAGAAGCACCCACAACAACTGATCAAATAAAATATACACATGCATATTGTCGCAGATTATGTAATATCATGTGCTTAGTATTAATTTCACATAATTGCTTCAGCTCAAAGTATCAAGAATTTCACATAACTAAAGAGAAGCCAAATTGAAATTATAACTTAAAGGTCCATGTGACAAGATGTTTTACGTTCACTAATATGTAAACCTTAGTGGAGCAATTAAGAGTCAATTAAGACTTGACCAATATCTCAGACAACCAGGAATTTATAAACTAGAATCATGAAGTGAAGACTTTGAAGGAATGCATAAACACAAAAGGTGTTAGAGGAGCATAAGGTCATAATTAAAACACCAATATTTAAAATTTATAAAATAAATTAATTTAAGCATGTATTTGCATATGCTATATCAGTTTTAATTTTTACTACTAAAATATTATAAAATGAAAAATCTTAAAATTCGAGCTTAAAACCTAGTTTTCATCATAATAGATGAATGTACAACTCATATCAACATTGTGAAACACAGCTAATTAGTAATTTTATGAGAGCTGCTTAATCAGTTGCATGCCTGGTGGTGAGTTGCTATCTACCAGACTTGTAACCTGCTGCAAGACATTATCAAGAATCAAGAAAATCTAGTATGATGGCCTGCCACATCAGGCTAAACCCAATAGCATTATTGAATTTACAAACTGAATATCAATACAAATTTAAAATATATTCAGACTCTATATCTATTTTTGTTATTATGAATTATCATACAAACAAAAGTTGGTTAACTTAATTAAGCACTAATGAGGAATTAAAATCAGATTTTATGAATAAGAAAAATCTTTTAGTAAACTAGTTCTCTTGTTCAATAAATCCTACAAGGAAGATAATAAACAACTTTGGGTATGACAAAAATGAAATAATTTGCTTACATTTATGATAAAGTTAATGAAGGGATTTGAAGCTGAGTTCTGGGCTGAATAAACCTGATGGAGTATAGCAAAAGCAATCAAGCGCTCAGTGGAATTGAGTATCTTCTTGTCCTGCCCATAAAAGACTCCAACCAGTCAACATTTAATACCTCAGCACCTAAATAGTTGACAAATTCAGGAGAAATAAATACAAAAGAATAATATAGAAGTGAAAGAAATAAAACAAAGAAGATCAGTATCTTTAGTTAAAATATAGTAGCACCAATATAACTAAGGAACAATAAAATTTTAATCAGCCATTGAGAGAATGAAAAGAACTAGACATGGTATATATTCCCTGTGTCACAAAGATTCCTCTTCTCTACAAAAGAGTAATTGTGTTCAACACACTAAAATAACACTTAATTTCTTTCCACCGAACAATGGAAATGCTCACAAATAATGTCCACATGAGCTCTCTCCACAAAATATTGATTATTGCCTAACAGCTCCTGTTCTTATTACAAGCACAATTAAACCTTTTGATCAATTGGTTCATCACATCAATAAATCTGGGGAAAATGCTCAATGAAACAAAAGATAGAAAAATTGAGACCTAAAAAAGAAGTTTGTGAGAAAATTATGTTTTAGTTGACTCATGGCATGATCGTCAACATATATTGTTCATCTGATCCACTTTAATGAAACTAAACTCCTCAAACAACTTGGAACTGCCTCCAAGCTCCAACAGTTGCATGCCATTTTCTGTTTTCTAAAGCATGTGGATCAACAACCAATGAAATATAATCTAAGACAAAATAAAGGGAAGACGAAATCCTATAAGCATTATTAGGTTGGTTGATGGTCAATTGTTCCCTTACAAAAAATAATCCAGATTAACAATTTTTTCCTGCCTAATCTGTTATCAGAATGAAGGCAAAGCAGATGTCCCAAACTTGCAAGGAACACTTAAAATGTACATTGGCCCAAGTGTTATCATGCAGTTTTCCATGGTAGCAAAACAGATCCACCTATAATAAACATGGAGTATAAGACAAAAGCAAAGAAACAGAAGAATGGGACAAAGGAAGAGATAAACTCATAAACCAGAACCCAACACTGATACATTTAGAATCCATAATTGAAACAATCTGAATAAGTAATATTATACATGTCAAGAACAAAAATGGGTCATAAGCCGAAAGAGGCTCAAAGGTTAATATGAAGAGGCTCAAAGGTTCCTCTCTTTTGATCTTTTCTCGCAGTGACCCACAACCCTTAACCCACACAGCTTCACTGAGAGTGGACCCATTATTCTGGAAGCATTTTCGGACATTGAGGGCACCTTCTTCCCCGATGAACAGCTTCTGATTCATACCGAGAGAAAGTAGAATCGAATTGACAGAAAAACACACATAGTCGTCTCTCCCTCTATCTCTCTTGGCTCCCTTTTACTCTTATTTCTACCCCTCTATAACCCTGGTTCGAACCCTTCTTCAATTGACAAGACTAAGACGAAAGAGAAGGGTATCTTACCAGTAGCAAAGGCAAGACGAAGACGAACGGTGGCCGGCGGCAAATGCAATCTCGCGGTCTCGCAGCAAAGGCAAGACGAACACAAACAGAGCTGTCTCACAGTGGAGCTGTCTCGCGGGAAGAAGCCAACAAGCTCTCGCAGGAGTGCTATCTCGCGGCGCAGGAGGAAGATCCCTTGTCACCGGAAGCCGCAGACCGAGCTTGAACCAATCTGAAGTGGAGAGCAGGGCGACTTGGCCGGGGCTAGGGCACAATGATTTGCAGATTTGGCTTGGAAGGAAAAGTTAATGCGGCCAGAAAAAAATAAAATGGGGGGAACTTTTTTAGATGTTTTTAAGGTGGGGGGAAAGGATAAAAATATGCAGAATTTTTTATGCTTATGTTAAAAAAGTATACCCACTTAGTATTTTTTGTCCTCTGATAATACATTGAAATTAAAAAAATGAAAGAAAAAAATAATGCATTCATGTTTTCTTTATGTCAATGTTAATTTTAAAATAAATTATGTTCTCTTTATAAAATTAAAAAAAATTCACATTTTTTTTTATTTTTAAATTTATATTGATAATCTTTTAAGGTATTGTTTTAAAATGACACTATTTTTTCTTATTTGAAATTTTTTAAAATATTAATTTGTTCTTTTAATTATATGTATTTCATTAAATTAAATTAATTATAATTTCTTTTAAAAATACATAAAGCATAAATTTTATTAATAATTTTATTATTAAAAATTGTTTAATTTAAATTGAACAAAATGTATAAGTGTATCTTTTTAAAATTATTTTTTAGTTAATAAATGTCAAATGACTAATTAAAATATATTTTAATGTATTAATATTTTAAAAAAATTAATATCATTCAAAATATCGATAATAATAAAATAATATATAATACTACCTAAAAATTATGAACATTTCAAAATTAAAATTATTTTGTGGCCATAAGAATCAAAACCTTATTCTCGAAGTCCATACACATTTCCATAAACCCACCGTCGTCATATATATATATATATATATATATATATATATATATATATATATATATATATATATATATATATTCAAAATTAAGCATACATATATTTTAAAAAAAGAGATGCCTTTACTTTTCATTAATGTTTACTTACATTTTAAAACTATAAAATCATTTTACTCATAATATTAATACAAAAAAATTTATTCATCAATTCTGAAAAACATAAAATTTAAAGTCAATCTGAAAACTGTATAGTAACTTTGAGATATTTTTATTAATTCAAAGTCTTAGTAATATAGGTTTAAATAGAAATAATGTAAGATAAAATACTAATCAACATTAAATGCGAAAATAGAAAAGAAATCTCTAAAAATATGTAATAAATATATAAACAACCTAAAACTCACTTTTTTCAATGATTTTTTGAGCCTAAAACAGTTTCCATTGGGTAAATCCTAATGGGTTTCATAATTCTACCTCAGCTGAAAGTTATGTCTGCTTTATTAAATATGTTAATTTGTGATCATTTTCTTATTTTTTTAACCTTATTGTGTTCGATCTGCTCTATGAATTCACCAGCGTACATATATTTATTGGGAAGACATGTCTTTATTTTTCATAAATGCTTATTTCTTTTTGAAATTATTAAATTATTTTTCATAATATTAATAAAATATATCTATTTATCAATTCTGAAAACTGTTAAATGAAAGTAATTATGAAAAATTCCTACAATAAAATATATCTACTCATCATTTATCTCTTTTAAGTGTGGCCTCATGTAAATCAACCAAAGTAGAAACTCCGCATTTTAAGTGATTTGATTTTTTAAGTTTTATTTTGACATTATATGAATAAATTTCGTATTAACAATCTCAACGTGAAAAAAAATTCCTATTTAAAATTGTTTAAATAAATAAGTTTCACTTTGAGTATTTTAAAATCTTAAATTTATTATATTTGTAAATATAAATTTAAAGATAGATTACTATTTGATATATTTGGTTTAAGATTTTGTCATTTGGTTCACATACTAAGTTCTTTTCACTTATTTATTTTAAATTTTATTTTTAATAAATTTTTTAAATTTATTTTTATAAAATAAAATTTTTAAATGACCTTTTATATATTTAAAAGAAAATTTCAGATTTTTAACAAATCTTTATATTTCTTAAGTTTATTTTCTTTTTAATTTTTAAACACAATATAATTTTTTAAATAATTTGTTCAAAATATTAAAATTTAAAAATATATTACAATAAATTCAAAAAGAAAATAATCCAAAATTTCAAAAAAATTTGTTTATTTATAAATTTATTTTCTATTTAAAAATAATACTAAAAGAAATTTTGGCGTGAGTTTTTTTGTGGATAA